>JAVJIF010003246.1:0-136327 GCA_038442645.1 Agave tequilana | reverse complement strand
CAAGTTTGAAATGTATGAATCATCAAAACTAGGCTATACTAGTACTCTAGTGGGTACAAATGAGCAATGGAGCACAAACAATAAAAATCAATTGGGCTCATTAGTTGTACAAGTATATACACACAAGTTTTAATGAAGGTTCATTTAAACATGCAATCAAGACATGTAGTGTAAGAAAAAATCATAAACATAACCAAAATGATCATTATATTGAGTGCACATGTCTTAGAACAAGGATATACACAATAGTTAAACTAAAGTGAGAACACAAAAGTAATAGTCTATTTAAACATGGGTGTATCTCAAATACTAATCATGTATATTTCAAGTCTAATTAACATGGTATTTAGCATAATAATCATTAAAACATGAGATGCTAAAAATCAATAATCTAAAAGCATGTAAATATAAACAAGGAGTTAGAAATAGTTACCAAACCAACAGGGCTTATCTCTAGATCTCCAAACCATAGTGGTCCTCCCACCAAACTCCCCTTAAAAGTGATGCATCCAAAAAGTGTCACCATATAGCTCGGAACGCATTCACCTCAAGGCACCAATACCTCTCACGTCATGTGAGAGCCCACACCTACATCAATAAAATAGGAGTGGCTTTTGGTACCCATACTCTATTGGGTCCATGGGGTTAGCACCTTTCCTAACCCAAACAAATCTATTTGCAAAATTTACATTATGTACTCTATCATAACAAAACTTTGTAAGGTGGCCCTTACGTCCACAATGTGTACAAGTGTACACATGAGCATACATGGAATCATGTGTGTGAGCATGATGAGTGATTGAGGAAAAACAGAGATATAGTTTAAGGGTTAGAAGGATGTTATCTGAATGGGTGCGTGTCTCTGTCTTTCATAATATATCCGCAGTAGCAAGGGTTATGCGGGTCGAATCCAATGAGAGGAATGCGATAGAAGCTTTTCGGAATGATTTTCTCTAACAGTTAGCTTGAAAAAAGGGATATTGATTGTAAGAAATAGTTTTAGAAGTATAGTTTACTAATCATCTATCACAACCAAAGTATTATTCTAAAAGAATAAACATCATATTGAATAAAGAATTATCTACCCTAGGGTTGAGAATCAAGAAAGATGAATAACAATATTGTAAACTCTAATTCATGTGCACTAATAAAAATCAAACTATAATTCATCCTAATTTCAAAGCATAGCATAAGAAAAGTCTACTTAATATTATGTTATCAAAGTATTTAGATATGAACTATGAATAACCATTTAAGAAGTGCAACTTAAATTAGTTAAATTCAATTATTAATTTATCTTCAAGAAAACCAATTTTAATCCTAGGGTTTTATAATAGATATCAATCAATTCATCTTTTAACTAAACTAGGGTTGATCCAGAGATTAGCAAACTATAAGTGTTAATTATTTAAACATATTTTTATTTTTATTTTTAATTTTTATTATGAATAAGAAAGGTTGCATGAAAATTAAAAGAAGAAAAACAAATAAGCTAAAGCAGAAAAATAAATTGATTGCAAAACAAGAAAATTAAAAAGAATGAAGAACCTTTTTATTGGATGTCACCGGCCAATTACAAAACTCTTCTCCTTCCTTCTTTAATAATCTTCTTCTCTAAATAACAAAAATGAAATAATATAAGAAATTCGAAAAGAAAAGAGTATCTAAAGGAAACCCTAAATTTGAGCCTCTCAGAGCTGCCCTTCTCTGTTACTCTGCAGGGGTATTTATAGGGGATATAAGATATAAAGTCCCAATACAACTCTCCCACGAAGACGCATCACCAACAATATCCAAATAGCCGCGAAAACGCAGCTATGGCCGCGTTTCCGCGGCAATAGCGTGGCCTCCTCTGGTCCGTCCATCTGGGCGCCTCCTTTTGGATTCTGCATTTAAATCTTCTATATTGGCCACGCACTTTCTTGCGTGGCCTTCTCTGGTCCGTCCATCTGGGCGCCTCCTTCTGGATTCTGCATTTAAATCTTCTATCTTGAGAACTCAGGATAACTTGGGAAGCAAGTTATCACTAATCCGAATTTGTAAAAGAATTTTTATCTTTAAGCTCCCCTTTATCTTTATCCTTGTATTGCAGCAACTAGGGTTGAGTAAAAGTCCATCTCATCTTATCTTTTCCTCCTCTTTTAGCAATTAGGAGTTCTATTTTATCCTTTCTTTTCCTCCCTTAGATTTTAAATAAATAACTTAAAATTCAAGTTTAGATTAGGTTAGATAAGAGAGAAACTTCTAAATTACTATAATTTATGTATGTGGGCTTGTGGACTTTTTGGGCTTTTGAGCTTTAATTGGGCTTCATCTATTTATTTTTTTAATTATTCAAGGCCTGCACACATTAAACAATAAAACATTAGTACTAGTGCTTAATAAAAATAAATAGGGAAATATGATGGTATATGTGATGATAAATATGCACTTTTTACTACCTATCAATGAGCATGTGTATGTTGTGTACGGTGTGCATGCATATGAGGAGCATGTTTCTTGCGAAACATGAATTCCAACCGTGTGTGGTTCATGGCACATTGGCTCAAGTGGAGCCCAAACAATCAACACTCTTCTTTAAAGCACATATATCATTTGCAATAATAGAAGAAGAGATGGAGCATGCTATAGATACACTAAAAGGTGAGGTTACACTAGCATGGCAAACACGTAAAGACAAATCATTTTTCAAAGATTTATTTTCATTAGAAATTAAATCCAATTCCTTTGAAATAGAAATAATTTTATTTTTCAAAGAATCATTTTTTTTAAAACAAAAACAAGTTTTGAAGATAGAATTTCATTTTTCTTCAAAACTTCATCACAATTATTTTTACTTTTTAAATTTTCATTTTCCTTTAAGGCAAGGTCAAGTTGGGATTTCAATGAGTCCCTTTCATTTGAAATCTCATCCCTCTTACAAAACAACATCAAGTTTAGAAGATAAATTTTTATTTTCTTCTTTTAATGTAAAGCTTTTCTTTTTCAAAAATTTATATTTTTCTAACAATTTTTCACAAACAATGGATAGTTCTTCATTTAATGTGTCAGCATCAATATAATCATCTCTAGAAGAACTAGCACTATCATCTAGTTGAGTATCCGAATTTACCACAAGCGAGTCATTCCCTTGGACCATTTAGTAAGCTTGTTCGGATTCATTCTCACTAGGTTCCTTCTCCACAATGTTTGGCGTTTGAAACTTTGGAGAGGTCAAGGTGTTCCACACTGCAAAAATGGAATCACAATGAGAAATCATAGAAGTATATTCTTTATTTAGAGTGATCCTAAGTGCCTCAAGGGCTTGTGCATTGGCCTCTATATCTTGCTATTACCAAGATAAGATTTTTTGATAGCGGCAAGGTAAACATGCACTCCTAGGGTCTTGAGATACATACTCATCTTAAACTTTCACATATCGATGTTAGAAACATCAAACATGGGAGGGGCAAGGTAATCCATGAGTGTGTGTGTAAACAAATAAGTGTACAAAAGCAAATACTAGATTAGCACCAAGATCTCACTCCTAGGTGGTTAAACTAATATCAGGAGCGTAAGCTCTGATACAATTGAAAGTACACCTAGAGGGGGTGAATAGGTGTATGACTAATCTAATGACAAATGATATAAAATTAAAAATAAATTACAACGCGCTTAGTGTAACCAAGAGTGTAGCCGAATTCCTGGTGAAGGGCTCTAAACTATCTCCTCTAAATTTCTCTAAATAAGAGTTGAGGTGCTATGTAAAGCTCTTTTGGTTCAACAAAATTGAGGCACACAAATAATGCCAAGCATATGAGTATGATATGACCAATATGAAATAATGCAAGACACAATATAAGAGAGAGAGAGAGAAAGTTAAGAGATAGTGGATCAATCGCAAATACAAAGATATGTTTCGAGGCTTGAGCTACTGCTCTACGTCCCCGCCTTCACAGAAGGATTTTCACTATATCGTCCACACAGGACTTCCTACACAGGAAATCTTCACTGAGGATTTGGGTAATACAAAATAGGAGTACACAACTCCTCTCTCCAATAAACACAACCTCTACACAAGAGGCAAGGCACAACAACGATCACCTCTTCACTTAGAGAGATAGGCACTTAGCCAAAACAAGATCAACCCACTAGAGGGATAAGGCTCAAAGCCACACAACAACCACAATCACCTCTACACTTCGAGGGATGCCACACAACCTTCACAATCACCTCTACACTTAGAGGGATATCAACACAACCTCCACAAGCACCTCTCACTAGAGGGATATCACAAAGTAAAGAAGGTTACACCACACAACCAAAAATCAATTTTTCTCACAAAACAAGATCCTAATAGATAGGATAGATATGATAGCTCAAGTGTGAGAAAACAAAGAGTTTAGAAAACAAATCATAAAGAAAAACTCTTGGGAAAACTTCTAAATGGCTATAGAAATAAAGAACAAAAACCAATTTCCAAAGACTCTATTTTTCTTTGATTTTTCCAACCCTTTAAAATAAAGAAAGATAGATCTTTATAACCCAAAAATTATTTGAAAACTTGTTGCTAAATACTAAGAAAGATAGAAAATTTTGCTCTTGAAATTCTTGGTGAAATCAGCTAAGGAGGGGGCTATTTGTAACCCTCCAAAAAAATCTACCCGTTGGCAGCAGAAAAGGTCAGAAATGATCGCCCGGTCGACCGGGCAACGGTCATTTTATAACCGTTGAGCCACCGGTCGACCGGGACCGGATACAGAGAGCAGCAGCTCTCTGCCGGTCGATCGCCCGGTCGACCGTGGCCATTTCCGAGAGCAGAATTCTCTAGCGATCGACCGATCCCGTCGACCGGCCTTCCAGCCATTTGGCTTATGCACGTCTGTGCTCATCGGTCGATCGGACCGGTCGACCGACGCCTGCCTCGGTCGACCGTCCGCCGATAAGCAGACAGCCAGGTCTAAACTTTAAGGGAATAAAACTTGTCTTTTTGCCTTCTAAAAAATCCCATAAAATAAACATAAATTCCACAAAATATGTTCTTATAAGATCTTTGAAATACAAATATGCGTGAGTGAAATTCAGCACATATTACAAACTATTTGAACCATTTTTGTGATATTGAAATTTGACTTAAAATAAAAATCGGTATTTTCCAAACTATAGATTTTTGAAATGGAAAACCGTTTCCTCCAAAACTCATGTAAATACAAAAACATGATATTGAAAGAAGTTTGAAGCATATTGTATATGCATAGAATCCAATATATATATAAGATTATATCTATGTTTTTGATATGAAATCCAAAATCCGGTTAAACCGAACCAATAAACTTTAAAACTTGTGTGTGTATGCTGTTTTGGTTGCAAGGAAGTGGGCGGAAGTAAGGAAATAGGGAAGTATAATTTCTCACTTCCCTATCTATCCAAACACCAGAAAAGGAAAATAAGAAAATCTCTTTTCCTTTTATCTTTTCCTCTTTTACATAACCATTTCCTCATTTCAGAGTGCTACAGTTAATTTTGTGGTCATGTAAATCTCATTTGTAATAAATTGTAGCACAAAACAGTTAATTTTTTGACCATGTAAATCTCACTTGCATTCTAATTACAGTCTATTTTTTATTTTTCTTAATTAATTTTTATTTTAATATTATTTTACGGTCAACTTTGTGGTCAACTTTTCCACTTTTACTTTCACATTACCATACAAACACTAGAAAAGACAAAACATTTTCCAAACTACACTTCCCAACAACATCCAAACACCGGAAAACTTACTAACCAATTCCCAAATTCCAAAGGGAATTATTACTACTTCCTCAATTCCTCACTTCCTCACTTCCACCCTTAACCAAACAGGCCCTATGTGAACTTGAGTATATCAACACTATCTAATCTTTACACAAGATCTAAACACTAAACTAAAACACAAACCGAAGTCTTCTTGTAGAACTCCTTCTCCAAGTAGACTCGATCCAAACGCGATCCAACGAGCTTGACTCCAACCGAGTACTAGATGCGATCTTGACGCTCGAGCTCTTGAATCAACATGTGAAAGTCCAAAAATTCCTTTGTTGAAGCTAATCACCTACTAATATCTTTATCAAATATTTGAAACTAAATATGACAAGATTATCAATAAACTATAACTACATGAGTTAATCATCATCAAACTAGAGTGAAGGGCCTCTGGGTCAACAGTAAATGATAACTGGGGAGAGATAGTAGTATAGGATTACCTCATCCTTTTATTTATTTATTTATTTTGGATGGGTTGGGGGGGGGAAGGCGATCAATAAAGTACCTCGTTAAATTATTCACCTTAGGGCTTGTTCGTTTTCTTGGAAGAGAGAGGAATAGAGCTTCCTTCCTTAGCTCTGATGTTTGACTTGTGAAATTAGAGAGCTCTCTTCCTTCGCCCCGTGCTAACATGGCTGCTTCACTTCCAATTCTCTTCCTCCCAAAAATGGGCTGAATAGAGCTTGAGCTTGTCGATCAAGGTATTTAAATTATTTTTTAATCCTCTCTTCGTCAGTAGGGGAGAGAGAGGTCAATTGATCTCCAGCTCCATCTCCTTCTCACCCTCCATCTCCTTCTTGCGTCGTTGATCTTTGCATCCTCCATCTCTTGGCGTCAATCTCCTCACTCTTTCAAAGAATTGATCTTTTCGGCTGGTCGTGGGTTCAATCTCCTCCCTGTATCTCAGATTCGATCTCTTGGCTTCCTCTTGGCGTCGATCTTCTCACTCTTTTTTAGGTTCAATCTTGTATCGAAAGCGAGATCGAGTGAAAGAGATGAAGGTCCAATCACGTGCTCTGGGGAAGATTATCCTCGACGGCGAGCACGCCGTTGTCCATGGGGCCACCGCCATCGATCTCTACACCCACGTCTCCTTCCGCCGCCATTGATCTTCATCCACAGGGCCACTGCTGTAGCTGCTGCCATGAATCTCTACACCTCTCTCTTTGAGTTGGGGGGGGGGGGGGGGGGGCAGGTGGGCAGAGGAGGAGCTTGACATCATTGGAGGTGAGGAAAGGGGCAGAGGAGAGAGGCGAGATCGAGAGAGGGCAGGGGGGTGGTGGCGAGGATTTTGCAAAGGAGGCGGATTTTTGGGAAGACAGAGGGGTTGAGGTAGGATGGGGTGGTGGTGGAGGGTGCTGCGGCGGCGGAGGAGGAATTGTCTGGTTTTTTTTTTTTTTTTTTTTTGTGGGGTGGGGGTGGGGGGTTGAGAAAATTAATATTTTGGGTTTTTTTTTTTTTTTCTCTTCCTTCTTCCAAACTCCCAAATAAATAAGAAGAGATGGAAGGAAGACACTCTTCCTCTCTTCAAATTATTTCACCCCTTCTCTTCTCTCTTCATTTCCAAAACAAACAAGCCCTTAGTGTCCAATGACAAAGATTTATCTGAAGAGCGAGACCCCACACCAAAACAGGACCAAAGAAACAGTCCCTATATAATCCGAGTGAGCATTCAAAACCCCGGAGCCTGGACCACAATATGATGCTAGGTCAATCAATGGAGCTCTCAATCATACCTTGCCCACACCACCGAGTAAATTTCTTTATCAATTTGTAGATTGAACAAAAAAAAAAAAAAAAAAATGAAAAAAGAGGAAGAGTTGAAGAAAGCACACATTTATTGCAATAGTTGCAGCACTCTACTATTTAGCTGGCTATATATATATATAGCTCCCCAGGTTGAAGCCTGGAAGAATAGTACACTATTCTCTCCTCCAAATTTTTCATAGCTAGAATTCCAATAAATGGATTCAGACTTTTTGAGCTCACCTGCAGAGCCCCAAATGGACTGGACCACAATCATGATGCAATTTGAGAACCCAGCAGCTGAGATCCCTCCTCCATCAGCACTTGAGCCTACTGCTTCATTGCCTGCACTGTTCAATTCACCGACGACCACCTCGGACTCCCAAACCTCGTTCAATCCCTCTTCGATGTTGCCCACATTTGATCCCTTCCAAGGGTTGAAGCCGAAATCGGTGGAAGAAATGAGGGAGATGGTGTTCTGCATGGCAGCCCTGCAGCCTGTGCACATGACCCTGAGTCCATCAAGCCACCAAAGCGACGGAACGTAAAGATATCAAAAGACCCGCAAAGCGTGGCAGCAAGGCTCCGGAGGGAGAGGATCAGCGAGAGGATTAGAATACTGCAGAGGTTGGTCCCCGGTGGGACGAAGATGGACACGGCGTCAATGCTGGACGAGGCCGTGCAGTACATGAAATTCTTGAAGAATCAGGTGAGATCGTTGGAGCGAGCGGGAGTTGGTCGGAGGAGCTGGTTCTCTTCTGGAAGACTTAATAATATGCTACAACAACAACAAGGTTTCATGAAGCCTACTCAACTCCTGAGCTGACCAAATTTCTTCTCTCTCTCTCTCTCTCTCTCTCCTCTCTCTCTCTCTCTCTCCCACACCCCCCCCACCCCCCCCCCCCCCCCCCCCAACCAAACCCCACCTCCCATTGTAGCACCATATCTTTAATTGGGGAACAATCTCATGTGTGTGAAAGTTCTCTTCATTCTTTCTGTTGGGAAACAAGAAATTTTACTTTAAGCTTAATTCTAGCATGATCCGTTACTAGAAACACACTGATGATGGTAGGAGTGTGTTCTCCTTTCATTGGGGATGAACATGGTATATTCACATTTTCAATTCATTTTCGAATGAATGAGATATTCAAGTCGGAAGTTGTCCTAACTCTATAGCTAAAAAGGACACTAAAAAGAGTAGAAACTCTTTAGTCCCATATTAGAAGTGGTGTGGAAAATTGAATGGTTTAAATATGAAAAGTTGAGAACTAAACGTGTGCCCTTAGGGTACTTGGAGTTTTCGCGGGCGTTTGGGGGAAACCATGCTCACACGCACGCTGCGACCGCCTGTCTCGTCCCGGCGTGGTGCGAGCGCGGGCGAAAAATTGGGTGCGGGCATAACCCGACCCTACCCAGTGCGCACCCCTCTCGTTTCTAGAAACAGGCGATTATCTCCAACTGAAAGAACTGCCCTGACAGTTTGCTCCAACCCCTATATAAATTGTGGGGTGTTTCTCTCATTTCAGACACACAGAAATCTGAGAGTTACTTAGTCTCTCCCTACCTTTCTCTTACAGTTGATCAATTTTGGTTCAACCATACAATCTATTTGATAGTGCTATCCAAATATCATGAAAAAATATTGTATCTTAAGAGACTAGCATCTAGCAATCCGTTGCACCGTAGCGGGGGACATAATTATCTTAAGAAAATTCGCTATATACGTACCTCACTCCATATGCTGTGTAATTGAATTAACATTCTTTTTTACAATGGTTATGCTGGAATATTTATCTATATAAATATTACTGCTGATATATTGATTATATTGAGACTGATTATATTGAAATATAAATAATTCTAGTCTAATTGATGTTTAACTAAGAAAGAAAATTTTACGTTAGTTCTGTAATTAAGGAACGTTCTATCGAATAAAAAACCTCTCACGTGATATTCACCGACCTGGACACTTGGACCGGTTAATCTTGATTAGTTGTCAGGCGTAACATTCTTAAGACAATTATTTTATTGAAGTTGCTAACTGTTGGCCCAGAGGCCTTCCATTCTAGTTTTGATGATGATTAACTCATGTAGTTATAGTTTACTAATAATCATGTGATATTTAGTTTCAGATATTTGATCAAGATATTAGTAGGTGATTAGCTTCAACAAAGGTGTTTTGGAGCTTTCACATAGTGATTCAGAGCTTGAGCGTCAAGTTCACATCTAGCACTCGGATGGAGTCAAGCTCGGTGAATCGCGTTTGGATCGAGTCAACTTGGAGACGGCGTTCTACAAGAAGGCTTCAGTTTGTTTAGGTTAAGATTTTATTTAGATCCATTGTAAAGATTAGATAGTGTGATATGCTCAAGTTCACAACACACACACTTGTTTTAAGTTTCATGTTTATTAGCTTTGATTTTCGTTTTAACCGATCTTGGTTTTCATGAATAGATAGAATCAAAACAAGTTTACATGGTTTAATGTATATTAGATTTGATCTATATACATCTATGCTTCATCTATTTAGAAAAACTTATTTTGATATACTATTCATGTGCTTTGGAGTTTTGTATTTAGACAAAACTTATTTTTGGATTTAATGTCAAAAATATAGATATAATACCTTTCATGTATATTGAATTCTATTCATATACTATATGCTTCAAAATTTTTAAATACCATATTTTTGTATTTACATGAGTTTTGAAAAAAATCGGATTTCCATTTCAAAAATCCCAGTTTTGAAAAATACAGAATTTGGTTTAAGGCAAAAATTTGAAGTCACAAAAATGGTTCAAAATGCTTGTAACATGATTTGATTTTTACTCAAACATGTTTGTATTTCAAAGATATAACATGAACTGATTTTTGTGAAATTTATGTGTTTTTATGGGATTTTATAAAAGATAAAACCCAAGTTTTTAAGTCCCAAATTTGTCTGGTTGGTTGGCTGCCGGTCGACCGGGCCGGTCGACCGACGTGCATAAGCATGCACGCAGCCAAGCTGGGGAGGCCGGTCGACCGCCAGAGAGCTCTGCTCTCTGGAAAAGCCTCCGGTCGACCGGGCGGTCGACCGGACAGAGAGTCTGCTCTCTGTTTCCAGCCTCGGTCGACCGGGCGGCCGACCGGCCAGAGAGCCATTGCTCTCTGGTTCTGGGTACCGTCAACTGGGCGGTCGACCGCTGGTCTCAACGGTCAAATTTTTGACCGTTGGCCGGTCGACCAGCCAGTCGACCGGAAGGGCAATCTGGCCCTTTTCTACTGCCAACGGGCAGATTTTCAAATGGGTTATAAATGTTGGCCCAAAAGGTTACACTCTCTATTTGTTTAAGTTTTAATGATAACAAAACACATAGAAGCTATTTGGTACTAATAAGTTGTTTAGAATGAGTTTCAGGTTTGTACTAGTCATGATGGCTTTTTTAAGCTATTACAAGGAATTTTGATGCTAAAAGGCAAAGGCGCAAGAGGACGTTTTCATAGAAGAGAAGGCTCTACCTTGGTATAACTCGGCTCAGGGACTTTCTTTTTCAGTTTTTATTATTTTTAGTTTTGTTAAAGGATAGTGTGCAGTGTTGAAGCTCAATATTTCCCCACACACAAGTTGTTGCACACGATTTTCAAAAGATTTTCTCTTTTATATAAAAGTTTTATAAACATATCTTAATACTTATAAACTCTATTTAATATAGTGTACAAAATTTTGATCAAAGTTAATTTGAAAAACTTTAAAGATCTTCAAAACCATTTCCTCAAAAGAGTATGTTTTGGCTTTCTACGATCGACCGGACGGTCGACCAGCCTTGTTTCAGGGCAGAACGGTTGACCGGGCGGTCGACCGGGCTTCTGACTGTTTGGGTGCGTGCATGTGTGCACGTCTCCCAGTCGACCGGGCGGCCGACCGGACCCCATATTGGTCGACCGACCTTCGGCCGACTGAAAGCACCCATGTTTCTGTTTGTTACGGTCGACCGGGCGGTCGACCGTGGGCTGGCAACGGTTATAATTTTTGAAAAACTGGTCGACCGGCCGGTCGACCGTGAGCTTGATTTCAGCTTAAACGGCTAGTTTTTTAAATACGTTTTAAAACGTGATTTTTCTCTCTAAACGATTTTGGGGGCTGTATTTGGGTCTAATCTTTCCTAATAATTCATTATAACAGTTTACTCTTTAATCCCTACCTTTATCCTATAAATAGGGATGATTAGGGTTGAGGTGATCACAATAATCCTTTGCAAAAGAAATCAAGTTTAAAGGCTTTCAAAAGAAGTTTTTGCTCTCAGTTCTTGTGCTCTAAATTCTCTCTTTTTACTGAAGTTTTTGGTTCAAAACTCTCTTCAATTTCATTTTCTTTTTCACTTACAAAACTTGAGCTTCAATCCTACATATTATTCTCTAGGGTTTTTGTAAGGGAAAAAGTTTTTCAAAAGAGGGTTTGTGGTCTTTTGATCACCAAGATTTCTTGTATTTGTGGCTCCACTACCTTTGGACTAGAGGAGTGTGATTGAGGAGTTGGGTACTCCCTTGTGGTTTTAATTTTTTGTGAAAGTTATAGTGGTTGGAAATCCTTCTGGGTGAAGGCGGGGACGTAGAGCTGGGTGCTCGAACCTCGAAACAAATCTCAGTGTTTGCGATTGGTTTATTTTCTTTATTTACTTGCTTTATATTCATTGCTATATTGTCGATCAATACTCATACAACAAGATTGCATTGCGCACCTCAAACTCTTATCTAGAGGAATCACGAAGAAGGAGTTCAGAGCCCTTCACGGGGTATTCGGCTTTTAGTCTTGTTTTGGGTGATCGTTGCATCATAACATTTTAATTTTGTGCATAGATTAGCATTATCACCTATTTACCCCCCTCTAGTGATTTCAATTGGTATCAGAGGTAGAACTCTAGTTTTTAGCTTCACATCCTTAGAGAGATCCTAAAATTTGCTAATCACTATTTTCATATCTTCATTCATATACTAGTAAAGATGGCCGATAATATTAAGACCCCTCCCAAATTTGATGGACTTAACTTTCCCATATGGAAAGTTAGGATGGCTAATTTTCTACAATCTCTAGGTAGTCTAGTTGCTAAGTCCTTGACCAAGCCTTATAGTAGACCCGAAAGTGAGGAGGACACTTGGTCCGAACTCACCTTCAAGGAATTTGATGCTAATTCAAAGGCTCAAAATGCCCTACTTTTAGCTTTGAATAAGGATGATCTAACACGGTTATCCATTGCAAATCCGCCTATGAAATTTGGCAACACCTATTGGTCACTCATGAGGGAACATCACAAGTCAAGAGAGCTAAAATAGATCTCTTGCGTTCCCAATATGAAAGTTTTAGAATGCTAGAAGATGAATCTATTGATGATATGATTACCAAGTTTACTAAGATTACTAATGCTCTTTCTTCTCTAGGTGATGAAATAAGCAACGACCAAAAGGTGCGTAAGGTGATTTGTGCTCTTCCTTCGTCATGGGAAATCAAAGCTACCACCTTGAAGGAGTTGAATGACAAAGACGAGATAGAGCTCATAAATCTTATCGGAAACCTTAAGACTCATGAGATGGAGAAGAAGGTTAGAGAAGATGCGGTACGTCAAAAGAAAAAGTCAATAGCTTTCAAGTCTTCCTCCTCCAAATACGATGATGAAGAAGATGAAGAAGATGATGAAGAGCTATCTCTTTTTGTAAGAAATGTAAAGAGAATATACCGCAAGAATAGCTCAACTATAGAAGACGATGGGAAGGGAAGGAGGAGAAAATGATCATATGCTACAACTGTCGGAAACCCGGACACATCATGACCGATTGTCCAGATTTCAAGAAAAAGATGATCTCCTCCTTGAAGCAAAAGAGGCCGGTTGAAAAGAAGGTATACAAAACCACTTGGGATTCGGAAAGTGAATCCGAAGATGAAGTCGACACGGCAAATGTGTGTTTCATGACAAACACACCCAAGGTAATTACTCAACCATTTGATGATGAAAGTGAAATAAGTAAAGAAATGTTAGTATATGCTTTTGTTGAACTTTCAGAAAGTTTTGATGATAAAAAGGAAGAGTGTTCAAAATTGAAAAAAGAAATTGAAATGCATAAAAATCAACTTGCTATTTCTTCAAAAGAAAAGGATGAACTATCTTCTAACTTATTTCAATGCAAAAAGATTTTGATGAGTATAGAATTGCTTGTAAAGCTAAATATCCAAAAATTGATGAAAATGAATTATCCATGTTAAAAACTAGAATCAATGATTTTAGAAATGTTTTAAAAGAATGAGCTTTTAACACTAATAAATTAGAAGAAATGTTTTCAAAGAAGCATATGCACACTCCACATGCTAAAAATGATAAAACAACTCATGCCAAAAATTCACATGCTCATCATGTCAACACTTCACATGTCACTCATGTTAAAACTACTCATGCTCACAATTCACATGTTCGTAAGCCACATGCTCATTATGCTTTTAAATATGGTAGAATTTATAAATGTACTTATTGTAGCTGGAATGGCCATTTGGCTAAATTTTGCTATGATCATATAAATAGGACAAATAATCTTGTGTGGGTTCGAAATACTAACTCTCTAGGACCCAAGAAAATATAGGTACCAAAATCAAGTCCTAAATTATTTGATGTAGGTACACACCAAGGCTCCAAGATGTAAGGAGCGGTGGTACCTTGATAGTGGTTATTCAAGACACATGACATGGGACATCAACAACTTCACAACCCTATCAAGGTACAATGAAGGTGGCACCATCACCTTCGGAGATGACTCCAAGGGCACCATCACCGGTATAGATAACATTAACATTGGTGCATCTCCTTTAATAGAAAATGTTGTTCTTGTTGATGGGCTTAAACATAACTTGCTTAGCATAAGTCAACTATGTGATCGTGGTCTCAAAGTTGTGTTTGATGAATCTTCTTGCAAAATTTTTGATTGTAAAACCAATGATTGTATTCTCACCGGATTTCGTGAAAATAATGTCTATATTATTGACATGCTTAATTTAAATTGTTCTACTAAATGCTTGAATGCTTTTGATGAGATTTCATGGCTTTGGCATAGAAGATTAGGACATGCATCTTTTGATCACCTTGCTAGAATTAATTCTAAGGAATTGGTAAAGGGTATTCCTTATTTGAAGTTTGAAAAAGACCGCATTTATGGTGCGTGCCAACTTGGGAAACAAACCAAGTCTTCTTTCAAACCAATCAAGGATATCATGTCAACAGGCCATTAGAATTAATTCACATGGATCTTTTTGGACCAACTAAAAATAAAAGCTTAAATGAAAATAGATATGTTTTTCTTTTAGTCGATGATTTTTCTCGTTTCACTTGGGTTTTCTTTTTGGAGCATAAAGATCAAACTTTTTCGCATTTTAAGATTTTTCGTAAGAAGGTTGAAAAGAAAAAGGATTTTCGATGTTACGGATAAGAAGTGATAGAGGTGGTGAGTTTGTTAACCAACTCTTCACAACTTATTGTGATGAAAAGGGAATTAAGCATGAAATGTCATGTCCTAGGACTCCACAACAAAATGGAGTAGTTGAAAGGAAGAATAGAACTCTTCAAGAAATGGTTAGGACTATGATAAGTGAATATGGGCTCCCTCAATATTTATGGGCCGAGGCCATAAACACCGCATGCTACATATCAAACCGTATTTATTTGTATAAAAATACTTTCAAAACCTCTTTTGAAATTTATCATTTAAGAAAACCAAATGTTTCATACTTTAAAGTTTTTGGATGCAAGTGTTTTGTTTTGAATACTAAAGATAATTTGGGTAAATTTGATGCTAAGGCATATGAAGCAATCTTTGTTGGCTATTCTAGTACTAGCAAAGCATATAGAGTATTCAATAAATTACTCATACTATTGAAGAAACTATGTATGTTAAATTTGAAGAAACTAATGTTATTGTTGAGAATGTTGTAGAGATTGACTCATTAGGTGAAAACATGGAGAAAATATCCTTGAAGGACTCACCCATCCAAGAAGATAAGCAAGAACCCATTGGTGAAGTTCAAAAGGATGAAGTGAAAAACTCTCAACCACTTCCTAAAGATTGGAGATATGCTACAAATCATCCCAAAGATCTCATCATAGGTGATGTATCAAAGGGGATAATTACTCGCTCCAAACTCCATGAATTGTGTGGTAATTTTGCATTCTTATCTCATTTTGAACCCAAAAACATCCTCGAAGCCGAGGGTGACTCATATTGGTTGCTATCTATGCAAGAAGAGCTCAATCAATTTGAGCGCAACCAAGTTTGGCACCTTATTCCTAGACCCCATGATAGACCAATAATTGGTACTAAGTGAATTTTAGGAACAAGATGGATGAGTCAGGAAATGTTATTAGGAATAAGGCTAGGTTAGTGGCCCAAGGTTACTCTCAAGTTGAAGGAATCGACTTTGAGGAGACCTTTGCATCGGTAGCACGGCTTGAAGCCATACGGATCACACTAGCTTATGCATCTTTAAAAAATTTTAAACTTTTTCAAATGGATATAAAAAGTGCATTTTAAATGGTTTTATTAATGAAGAAGTTTATGTTGAACAACCTCCCGGTTTTGTGCATCATGAACATCCAAATTTTATTTTCAAACTTGATAAAGTATTCTATGGTTTAAAACAAGCTCCAAGAGCTTGGTATGAAAGGCTTTCTAGTTTTCTTCTTTCAAATGATTTTGTTAAAGGCAAAGTAGACACCACATTATTTACTAAACATGTTGATAGCGACATTCTTATAGTTAAATATATGTTGATGATATAATCTTTCGTTCTACTAATGAGTTACTTTGCAAGGAGTTTGAACAATGCATGCAACGTAATTTGAGATGTCATTAATGGGTGAATTGAACTATTTTCTTGGACTCCAAATCAAGCAAATGCGTGATGGGATATTTATATGTCAAGCCAAGTACTCCAAGGAAATCATCAAGAAATTTGGACTTGAAAACTCAAAAATTTGCAACACTCCCATGGCTACTACCACCAAGCTTGATAAGGATGACCAAGGTAAGTTGTTGGAACCTAACAAGTTCAAGATTTTGAAGCCTCTCAAATTGCAAGATTTTGATGATGGACAAACACTTCTACCTCATGATGATTGCTCTACCTCAGATGAAGATTATTGAAGATTTTGGGTGATTTTGGAAAGTTGTTGTGTAACTTAGAAAAATATGAAAAGCCTTGATAACTTACACAAAAATCCTTTCCTAGTCGACTTGCCCTATTGATATAGTCGACTAACCCAACTTAGTCGACTTGCCAAAAACCTCTAGTCGACTAGTCCATTCCAAAACCAAAATCCTAACTCTCTGTTTGGACTCTGAAATGCAAATTAGTCGACTTGACTTTCCTACCTAGTCGACTAACAGATACTCTAGTCGACTAACCCAGTTTCCAAGTCGACTAATATTAGATACAAAAATTATCCAACTCTCTGTTTCTTTCTGAATCAAAACTTAGTCGACTACACCAAATTCCTAAGTCGACTAACAAAGTTTATAGTCGACCAACAGACATTTCTAGTCGACTATATTCAGTTATCCAGAAACTAATTTTTCCAACAGACATATCCCTAGTCGACTAATCTCTAAACCTAGTCGACTAATAGTTGAAGTTTTGCCTAGACTAGTCGACTAACTCAGTATCCTAGTCGACTATAGGCAGTTTCTGACTGTTGGACAGTTTCTCTTATCTGATTCATTTGACAACGTTTTCCAACGTTTAAAATGTCTGAATTGGTTCCATAACTACCCTAACTGACCCTAGTCTACATCTATAAATAGGGAAGTTATTCCTAAGGCTTTTTACCAATTCATTCCATCAGTTTTCCAAAAGAAAATTTCCAGAAATCTGAAAACTGAATCTCCAACTTCAGTTCTTCACCAAAAGCCATTTCCCTTAGTGAAGGATTCTGAAGTTCAACTTTCCTATACTGAACCTTGTCCACTACACATTCTGTATCAAGGCTTAGGAAATCATTGTATTCATTTCAAAGAAGATTTTGTACAAGGCGTCTTCTTGGGAGTAGAAGAAAGTTGTACAAGGCGTGTTCTCTTGGTGGAAGAGAAGTTGTGCACATTTGACAAAGGGTGTTTGTCAAGTGGTGTACAAGGCATTTGTTGTGGGTGTACACAAGTAAAGAAAGGGAAAATCTCAAGCATTTTGCTTGGGGACTGGATGTAGGTCACAAGGACCGAACCAGGATAAATCTCCGTTGTTTGCGTTTGTATTTTCTGTGTTAATCTTGTGATTACTTTAATTTCCTGCAAATAGTTTGTTTAATTTTTTATAAACACTATTCACCCCGCTCTAGTGTTGTGTTGCTTTGATTATAAATCCTACATTTGGTATCAGAGCAGGTTCAAGGCAACAACTATACAAGGATGGCAACGGAGTTCACATCATCCCAATTCAAAGAGGGGCATTCTACACAACGACCACCGCTATTTGACGGAACCAATTACAATTATTGGAAGTGTAGAATGAAGATCTACTTGCAGTCACTCAACTACGATCTTTGGAACATTGTAGAAGCATCGTACACCAAGCCTACAACCAACTACGACGCTTGGAATGAAGATCAAAAGAAGAATGCAAATCTTGATGCCAAGGCGATGAATGCTCTATTTTGTGCCTTAACCAAAGAAGAGTTCAATCGTGTGTCAACATCCATTTCTGCACATCAAATTTGGCATACACTTCAGGTAACACACGAAGGTACGAATAAAGTTAAAGAATCTAAAATTTCTGTTCTTGTACACAGATTTGAATTGTTCAAGATGAAGGAGAATGAAACCATATCCGAAATGGTTACAAGATTCACCGACATCACCAATACTCTTGCATCCCTTGGAAAGGACTACACTCAAGTTGAAAGAGTCCGTAAGATCCTTCGAGCACTCACACCGGAATGGGAGAAGAAGACAACTGCAATTGAAGAGGCGAACGATCTCTCCACTATGACATTAGAAAACCTAATCGGTAATCTAATGGCATATGAAGTGCAAATAGAAGAAAGAAAGAAGGACGAACAACAACATCAATCCAAGAAGAAAGTTCTTGCCTTCCATGCAACTTCAGATACGGACAATTCGGATGAAGATGAAGAAGAAATGGCCATGCTTTCAAGAAAGTTCAAAAGGTTCTTAAAACAAGGTAAGTATAATAAGAATAAAGATACTAACGATACTCCTACTTGTTTTAAGTGTAACAAACCAGGCCACATGAAGAAGGATTGTCCATTGATGAAATCAAAAGAACACTTCAAGACTTTCAACAAGTCTAACAAGTTCAACAAGTTCAACAAGAAGAAGAAAGCCTTTCAAGCAACATGGGATGATAGCGACTCATCTTCCTCGGACGAAGAAGAAGCAACGGAAACCGCCAATATTTGCTTCATGGCCCAAGAAGATGAGGTACAAGATTATGATGATTTATTAGAAGCCTTTAATGAACTTTATAATAATTTCAAAAATGAAAAGATTAAAAATAAAGTTTTAATAAAGGAAAATGAAAGACTCATTCATGAAAATGCATGTTTTGTTTCTCAAACATCTTCTCTTAGTTCTCAAAATGAAGATTTTGAAAAAGTTATTGCATCTTTAAAAAAGGATAATGAAATTTTCTTAAAAGAAAATTCTTTACTTAAAAAGGAAACTATTTCTTTAAATTCTAGAATTTCTATTTTAGATAAAGACATGATTGTTTTCAAAATTAAGTATGAAGATCTTTTGAAAAATGTAACAAAGTTTAATAAAGGAAAAGAGAATTTAAATGTTTTATTATCTTCTCAAAAGATGTCTAACAATCATTTTGGTCTTGGTTTTTCAAAAGATAAGATGTATAAACCTACTCATGTTGGTATTGGATTTTCAAAAACTAATTTTGTAAAATCTACACATCTTCATAATAATAATTCTTTTGTGAAAAGAAATACTATTTCAAAAAGAATTAGATGCAAATATATATGGGTTCCTAAGAATCTTAATAATGTTGATAAAAATGTTTATATTGCATCTTATATACATGATGTGTGTAATTCTAAGAATTATGTTTATACTAACAAGTGAAAACCAAATTCCAATTGGATTTGGGTTCCTAAAGGCTAATCTTTTTCGGACCCTATCATGATGGGTACCATACATATTGTTTTTATCTTATAGGTACCTTATAAAGAAAAGTGGATACTTGATAGTGGGTGTTCTAAACACATGACCGGACATATGCAACTACTATCTTCCGTTCAAATCAAAAAGGGAGGTACAGTGATATTTGGAGACAATAACAAAGGAAAAGTTATTGGAACCGGCATTGTTGGTAATATTTCAAAACCCCTTATTGAAAATGTTCTTTTAGTAAGAGGTTTAAAACACAATCTATTAAGTATTAGTCAACTATGTGATAAGGGTTATAAAATTGTTTTTGAAAAAGATGCTTGTCTTATTTATGATACTAATATGAAAGATATTTTATTCAAAGGTTTTCGAAACAATAACATTTATGAATTATCAATAATATGCATGTCTTCAAATGATAATTTATGTCTACTTGCTTCAAATAATGATTATTTTTTATGGCATAAAAGATTTGGTCATTTGAATATGAAAACTATTTCTAAGATTTCTAATTTGATTTAGTTAAAGGTCTTCCAAAAATTGCTTTTAAAAAGGATTATTTTTGTGATTCTTGTCAATTAGGAAAACAAGTTAAATCATCTTTTAAATCAAAAGATTTGGTTTCTACAAAAAGACCTTTAGAATTATTACATTTGGATTTATTTGGCCCTACTCGTGTCTCTTCATTAAACAAGAGTAGATATGTTTTTGTCATTGTTGATGATTATTCACGTTTTTCATGGGTAATTTTTCTTAAAAATAAAAATGATACTTTTGATGAATTTGTAAGTTTTTTGTAAAAGAATTCAAAATCAAAAGTCTCTAAACATAGTCACTATTCGAAGTGATCATGGAGGAGAATTTGAGAATGAATCTTTTTCAAATTTCTGTGATAAGTATGGTATTACACATAATTTTGCATTTCCTAGAGCATCTCCTCAAAATGGTGTTGTAGAGAGAAAGAATAGGACTTTGCAAGAATGTGCTAGAACTATGCTTATGGATAGTAACTTACCAAAATATTTTTGGGCTGAAGCTATTGCTACTGCTTGTTATGTTTTAAATCGTGTGCTTATTCGACCTTTTTTAAATAAAACATCATATGAATTGTTTCATAATAAGATTCCAAAAGTTTCTTATTTTAAGATTTTTGGATGTAAATGCTTTATCTTAAATACAAAAGATGCTTTAGATAAATTTGATGCTAGATCCAATGAAGGTATTTTTGTTGGATACTCTACTCATAGTAAAGCATATAGAATTTTTAATAAGAAAACATTTACTATTGAAGAATCATTACATGTTAAATTTGATGAATCCTTGACTAAACCTGTTTCTAATACTTCTCCACATGATGATGATCATATCATAGATACTCCTAATGATAATATTGTTATATCTTCTGTTGATACTAACATGTCTAAGGATGAAGATATTCCTACCGAGTTATCGAAAGCCTATGTTGAAGTAAGGAATCATCCACGAGATTTGGTGATTGGAGATATAAATCAAGGCGTTCAAACGAGATCCAAGTTGAACTACATGACACAAATTGCCTTCATTTCACTCATTGAACCGAAGAATATCAACGAAGCATGTGCGGATGATTTTTGGATAATTGCCATGCAAGAAGAGTTGAACCAATTTGTAAGAAATGATGTTTGGGATCTTGTACCACGTCCTAATGATCATCCTGTCATCGGTACCAGATGGGTCTTTAAGAACAAACTCGATGAATCCGATGAAGTCATTAAGAACAAGGCAAGGTTAGTAGCACAAGGGTACAATCAAGAAGAAGGTATTGATTTTGATGAAACTTATGCACCAGTAGCAAGACTTGAATCTATTCGTATATTACTTGCTTTCTTATGTTTTTTAAATTTCAAACTTTATCAAATGGATGTTAAAAGTGCTTTTTTAAATGGAATTATTAAGGAAACTGTTTATGTTGAACAACCACCAGGTTTTGAACATGAAAAATTTCCAAACCATGTTTTTAAACTTAAAAAAGCTTTATATGGTTTAAAGCAAGCACCTCGTGCTTGGTATGATAGATTAAAAAGTTTTCTTTTAAATTCTGATTTTAAAATGGGAAGAGCAGATACTACTCTTTTTATCAAACATGTTAATAAAGATATCTTAATCATTCAGATTTATGTTGATGATATATTATTTGGTTCTACTAACGATAATCTTTGTCAAGAATTTTCTAAGACCATGCAGAGTGAATTTGAGATGAGCCACATGGGCGAACTCACTTACTTCCTCGGTCTACAAATCAAACAAATGAAGGATGGAATCTTCATTTCCCAATGCAAATACGCTAAGGAACTTCTAAAGCGATTTGGCATGGAAAATTCTGGTCATAAGAATACTCCCATGAGTACGACTACTTTTTTGGACAAAGATGAAAATGGTAAGAATGTCGATCAGAAACTCTATAGAGGTATGATTGGCTCTCTACTTTATATTACTTCTAGTAGACCTGATATTATGTTTAGCGTATGCTTATGTGCTAGATATCAGTCAAATCCTAAGGAATCACATATTAAAGCAGTGAAAAGGATCTTTAGATATTTAAATAACACAATCAACTATGGTTTATTTTATCCAAAGTCATGCACATTTGATTTATTATCTTATAGTGATGCTGATTTTGCTGGTTGTAAATCTGACCGGAAGAGTACTAGTGGTACTTGTCACTTTTTGGGACATTCACTAGTATCTTGGTTCAGTAAAAAGCAAAATTCTGTATCCTTATCAACAACCGAGGCAGAATATATTGCTGCTAGTGTTGCATGTGCACAAATTATATGGATGAAACAAACCTTACTTGATTATGACATGACTATCACAAACTCACCTATTATGTGTGATAATATTAGTGCTATTAACTTATCTAAAAATCCAGTTCATCATTCACGTACCAAACATATTGATATTAGACATCATTTTTTACGTGATCATGCTTTAAAAGGTGACATTTCTTTAAATTTTATTTCAACTGATAATCAAGTTGCTGATATATTAACAAAACCACTGAAAGAAGATACCTTTATAAAGTTTAGAAGAGATTTGGGTATTTGTAATTTTTCAGATTTTTAAACATTTTTTTTAGATTTTTTCAAAGGCAGTTTTTTTACAAAAGTTAGTCGACTTACAACTTTTATTAGTCGACTTATAGAAGCCTTAGTCGACTTGAAATTTTACCTAGTCGACTCCTGCAACAAACAGAAACTTCAATTTCTGATTTGTCAAGAGTTAGTCGACTATAGTAAATTTACAGTCGACTAGTCCTATTATTAGTCGACTAATCTTGTCCTGTAAGTCGACTAAAACTGTGAAATTTTTGTTTTCTGTTTTCGGATTTCTGTTTCAAACCCGACCCGATATCTTTAAGTTAAGGATCCGTTTACTCACTCTTTAATCCTGACCACTCAATTCTTTCCAGGATTCATCCTCACCCTTGAATCATCTCTTTACCTTAACAAACCCTAGGTCTTTCCTCATTTCTTTCTTCCAGCCGAGGCTTCAGTCGACCAGAAGCAGCTAGGGCACAGGAATTCTGCAGCAGTCTTCACCAGAGATTTCCTTCCAATTCCTCCACAGTTCTTGATCTCTGGGTATAATCTTTCATCTCTCAGTAATTCCCATACGTATCTACTGTCTACTTGATTCAATTTAGTTTTCATCATGTCCAAATCAAAGAAAACTAAATTTACTCCTGGTTCATCATCTTCCACTGTTGACTTCAAAAAATTCCTTAAGAATCCAAGTCTAGAGGCTGATTATCTTAGACTGTCAACTTTAGATATCATTCCAGGGAGATTTATCAAGTATGATGATTTTTATCAATATGATATCATGTCATTTTTGAGAAATTGTGGCTTGTATAATATGTTTTCCACTGAATTCAAACAAGCATATTATCCCTTCCTCATTTATCTGTTCTACACCAACTTATCATATGAAGATAATGAGGATGCTATTCATCTTTACTCCTATGTTAAAGGTGTCCACATAAAGCTTTCCATAAAATCTATTGGTCGTATTCTATCAATTCCTTTTACCGGCCTCACACTTGATGAAATTGTTATGGATGATGAGGATGTCTTAAGTCAAATCTTTCTACCCGGCCAAAGATTGCCAATGACCAATAATAAACTCAAACCTATTCCCCGTCTTATTGGTAGAATCCTCTCATATAATATCTGTCCCAAAACTGGTAGTTACAATTACTACTCCAGGGAATTATCCTCATGTGTCTATGCTATTATGGCTGGACTTGAGGTTAATTGGGCTAAGGTCATCTTTGATACTATGGTCAAGTATCATTCTTCATTCCTTCCTTTTGGCGCCTTCTTGACACCTATCTTTCGGAAATATCATGTTGATCTAGCTTCCGAATCTAGTGTTGTTAAAATCTTTGAATTGTTTGATAGTGCCGCCATACACCGCATGAAACTGTCTGATCCTCCTCCACAACATCCCTCTTCACCTCCACATAGTCCCACTCAAGGTCCATCTTCCTCTTCACAACCTCCTATCAATGATCCACCTCCAACTCAACCACCTCCATATGCTGATGCATTCTATAATTCCATGTCTGCTCAGATTGCATCTATTCAAACTCAACAACAAGCTTTGCACGATTCTCAGTCTTAAATTCTTGAGAATCAATCTTTGTTGATGACTCGGATGGATTCCTTTGAATCTACTCAAGCGGCGATTCTGAGTCTTCTCAAGATCCATTTCCCGCCACCTCCTCCTCCCGGATCCGAGCATTGAAGATATTGGCGTTGGCGTTTATTTATGTTTTTGCTTTTGAAACTCTTATGTATTTTCTGTTATTTGTTTAAAGACTATGTCAGTTTTCTTGTTTACAGACTATGTATTTTCTCTTTTTGTTAATGACAAAGGGGGAGAATTGTGTTATGTGATATGTGTATCTGTGTATCCATGTTATATGTTTCTATGTGTTCTGTTAATGTTCTGTTAGCTTTGTTGGCTAACTGGTTATGTTCTGAAAATTCCAATCTCAAAATTCTGCATGTTATGTGTTGTGCAACTTTGTGACAAAATCAAAGTTATTTGACATATATATGTTATGGATACTAACATATGACCATGCAGGTGCAACTTAACATTTTCTGCAAGGGCAATATATTTTTTATAACCTAGTTACTGCAGGGGAGTTTTGTTGCAGGGGGAGTCATCATAAACATATGTTGTCATCATCAAAAAGGGGGAGAATGTTGGAACCTAACAAGTTCAAGATTTTGAAGTCTCAAATTGCAAGATTTTGATGATGGACAAACACTTCTACCTCATGATGATTGCTCTACCTCAGATGAAGATTATTGAAGATTTTGGGTGATTTTGGAAAGTTGTTGTGTAACTTAGAAAAATATGAAAAGCCTTGATAACTTACACAAAAATCCTTTCCTAGTCGACTTGCCCTATTGATATAGTCGACTAACCCAACTTAGTCGACTTGCCAAAAACCTCTAGTCGACTAGTCCATTCCAAAACCAAAATCCTAACTCTCTGTTTGGACTCTGAAATGCAAATTAGTCGACTTGACTTTCCTACCTAGTCGACTAACAGATACTCTAGTCGACTAACCCAGTTTCCAAGTCGACTAATATTAGATACAAAAATTATCCAACTCTCTGTTTCTTTCTGAATCAAAACTTAGTCGACTACACCAAATTCCTAAGTCGACTAACAAAGTTTATAGTCGACCAACAGACATTTCTAGTCGACTATATTCAGTTATCCAGAAACTAATTTTTCCAACAGACATATCCCTAGTCGACTAATCTCTAAACCTAGTCGACTAATAGTTGAAGTTTTGCCTAGACTAGTCGACTAACTCAGTATCCTAGTCGACTATAGGCAGTTTCTGACTGTTGGACAGTTTCTCTTATCTGATTCATTTGACAACGTTTTCCAACGTTTAAAATGTCTGAATTGGTTCCATAACTACCCTAACTGACCCTAGTCTACATCTATAAATAGGGAAGTTATTCCTAAGGCTTTTTACCAATTCATTCCATCAGTTTTCCAAAAGAAAATTTCCAGAAACCTGAAAACTAAATCTCCAACTTCAGTTCTTCACCAAAAGCCATTTCCCTTAGTGAAGGATTCTGAAGTTCAACTTTCCTATACTGAACCTTGTCCACTACACATTCTGTATCAAGGCTATAGGAAATCATTGTATTCATTTCAAAGAAGATTTTGTACAAGGCGTCTTCTTGGGAGTAGAAGAAAGTTGTACAAGGCGTGTTCTCTTGGTGGAAGAGAAGTTGTGCACATTTGACAAAGGGTGTTTGTCAAGTGGTGTACAAGGCATTTGTTGTGGGTGTACACAAGTAAAGAAAGGGAAAATCTCAAGCATTTTGCTTGGGGACTGGATGTAGGTCACAAGGACCGAACCAGGATAAATCTCCGTTGTTTGCGTTTGTATTTTCTGTGTTAATCTTGTGATTACTTTAATTTCCTGCAAATAGTTTGTTTAATTTTTTATAAACACTATTCACCCCCCCTCTAGTGTTGTGTTGCTTTGATTATAGATCCTACATAAGTGTGTTGATATAAAATTATATAGAAGTATGATTGGTAGTTTGTTGTATTTAACGGCTAGTAGGCCAGATATTATATTTAGTGTGTGTCTTTGTGCTAGATTCCAATCGTGTCCCAAAGAACCTCATTTAATTGCGGTAAAACGCATTATTCGTTATATTAAGGGCATTACTGGAATGGGTCTTTGGTATCCGAAAATCAGAGATTTCTCAATGACGAGTTTTTCGGATGCTGACTATGCGGGTTGTAGAGTTGATAGGAATAGTACTAGTGGAACATGTCAATTTCTTGGTAATTGTCTTGTTTCATGGTCTTCTAAGAAATAAAATTCGGTAGCCCTCTCAATCGCCGAGGCGGAGTACGTTGCGGCGGGGCTTGTTGTGCACAAGTCCTTTAAATGAAACATACTCTCCTTGATTATGATTTGCATTATGACCATATAAAAATATTTTGTGATAATACTAGTACTATTCATATGACTAAGAATGCAAATCAACATAGTAAGACCAAGCACATTGAGATTAGATATCACTTTCTTAGAGATCATTTTGAAAAAGGTGATATTGAGATTGATTATGTTTCTTCTGATTTACAACTTGCCAATATTTTCACTAAACCACTTGATTATAATAGATTTTCTTTTATATGTGGTGAACTTAATGTTTGTATTGTTGAATAAGAAAGTTTTCTTGTAAATTTGTCCCTTTTTGATGTATGACAAAAAGGGGGAGAAATATGTAGATTATGTAGTTTATATTTTGATTTATGTTTTGATTTTGTGGTATGGTTTGTTGTTTCATGACTTGTTTGTATTTTTTTTTGTTTCAAAAATTCTCTCATAATAGATTGTTTTATACTTGTGTAATATAGCATTATTTGAGGGGGAGTTTTTACCTCTCTTTTATTATTTCTTGTGTTATAGCCTATATGTTTTGTCATCATCAAAAGGGGGAGATTGTTGGCCCAAAATGTTACACTCTCTATTTGTTTAAGTTTTGATGATAACAAAACACATAGAAGCTATTTGGTACTAATAAGTTGTTTAGAATGAGTTTCAGGTTTGTACTAGTCATGATGGCCTTTCTAAGCTATTACAAGGAATTTTGATGCTAAAAGGCAAAAGGCGCAAGAGGACATTTTCATAGAAGAGAAGGCTCTACCTTGGTGTAACTCGGCTCAGGGACTTTCTTTTTCAGTTTTTATTATTTTTAGTTTGTTAAAGGATAGTGTGTAGTGTTGAAGCTCAATATTTCCCCACACACAAGTTGTTGCACATGATTTTCAAAAAGTTATTTCTCTTTTATATAAAATAGTTTTATAAACATATCTTAATACTTATAAACTCTATTTAATATAGTGTATAAAGTTTTGATCAAAGTTAATTTGAAAAACTTTAAAGATCTTCAAAACTATTTCCTTAAAAGAGTCTGTTTTGGCCTTCTACGGTCGACCGGACGGTCGACCGGCCTTGTTTCAGGTCAGGACGGTCGACCGGGCGGTCGACCGGGCTTCTGACTGTTTGGGTGCGTGCATGTGTGCACGTCTCCCGGTCGACCGGGCGGTCGACCGGACCCCATATCGGTCGACCGACCTTTGGCCGACTGAAAGCACTCATGTTTCTGTTTGTTACGGTCGACCGGGCGGTCGACCGTGGGCTGGCAACGGTAATAATTTTCGAAAAAACCGGTCGATCGGCCGGTCGACCGTGAGCTTTATTTCAGCCTAAACGGCTAGTTTTTTAAACACGTTTTAAAACGTGATTTTTCTCTCTAAATGATTTTGGGGGCTGGATTTGGGTCTAATCTTTCCTAATAATTCATTATAACAGTTTACTCTTTAATCCCGACCTTTATCCTATAAATAGGGAGATTAGGGTTGAGGTGATCACAACAATCCTTTACAAAAGAAATCAAGTTTAAAGGCTTTCAAAAGAAGTTTTTGCTCTCAGTTTTTGTGCTCTAAATTCTCTCTTTTTACTGAAGTTTTTGGTTCAAAACCCTCTTCAATTTCATTTTCTTTTTCACTTACAAAACTTGAGCTTCAATCCTACATATTATTCTCTAGGGTTTTAGTAAGGGAAAAAGTTTTTCAAAAGAGGGTTTGTGGTCTTTTGATCACCAAGATATTCTTGTATTTGTGGCTCCATTACCTCTGGACTAGAGGAGTGTGATTGAGGAGTTGGGTACTCCCTTGTGGTTGTAATTCTTTATGAAAGTTATCTGGTTGAAAATCCTTCTGGGTGAAGGCGGGGACGTAGAGCTGGGTGCTCGAACCTCGAAACAAATCTCAGTGTTTGCGATTGGTTTATTTTCTTTATTTACTTGCTTTATATTCATTGCTATATTGTCGATCAATACTCATACAACAAGATTGCATTGCGCACCTCAAACTCTTATCTAGAGGAATCACGAGGAAGGAGTTCAGAGCCCTTCACGGGGTATTCGGCTTCTAGTCTTGTTTCGGGTGATCGTTGTATCATAACATTTTAATTTTGTGCATAGATTAGCATTATCACCTATTCACCCACCCTCTAGGTGATTTCGATAAATACCCCATTTGAGATGGTTTTTCAACAAGAATTTTGAGAGCAAAATTTCCATCTTCTCAAGTGTTTTAATACAAGTTTTTAAAAGAGTTTTTAAGCCTAAAGGATTCATCTTTATTTGTTTTTCAAGGGTTGAAAAAAATCAAAGAAAAATAGAGATTTGGGATATTTGTGTTGTTCTTCATTTCTATCAAATTCAAGTTGTTTCCCAAGTATTTTTCTTTGTGTTTTGATTTCCAAACACCTTCATTTTCTCACACTTGAGCTTATCATTCTCTCCAATCTATAGGATCTTTGTTTAAAAATTGGTTTGTGGTTGAAAGAGACCACCAAGTTGTAAACCTTCCATCTTTGTGATATCCCTCTAGTGAGAGGTGATTGAGTTGATATCCCTCTGGTGAGAGGTGATTGTGGAAGTGGTATTTGACTCCCTCTAGTGAGAGGTGGAGATTGTGTTGGAATCCCTCAAGTGTGAGGTGATTGATTTGTTGTTTGGCTAAGTGCCTATCCCTCTAAGTGTAGAGGTGATTTATTTTGTGCCTTGCCTCTAGTGAGAGGTTGTATTGGTTGAGAGAGGAGTTGTGTACTCCCAATTATATTTACCCAAATCATCAGTGGAGGTTCCCTGTGTGGGAAGTCCTGTGTGGACGAGTTAGTGAAAATCCTTCTGTGTGAAGGCGGGACGTAGTGCTGTGTGCTCGAACCTCAAAACATATCTTAGTGTTTGCGTTTGATCCACTTTCTCTAACTCTCTCTCTCTCTCTCTTACATTGTGCATTGCATCTTATTGTCATATCATATACATGCTTGGTTTGTTTGTGTGTGCCTCACTTGTGTTTAACCAAGAGAGCTTCATATAGCACCTCAACTCTTATTCAGAGGAATCAAGAGGAGTTAGTCCAGAGCCCTTCACCGGGAATTCGGCTACACTCTTTGGTCATACTAAGTGTGTTGAAATTAGTTTTTAATTTTCGCATTGTTGTTCATTAGATTATCCGTACACCTATTCACCCCCCTCTAAGTGTGCTTTTAATTGGTATCAGAGCCTACGCTCCTGATATTAGGTTTAACCACCTAGGAGTGTGATCTTAGTTTGCATCTATCATTTGCATTTGCACATATAGTTTGCACACATGGATGTCCCTCCCATATTTGATATCTCTAAAATTGATACTTGGAAGGTTTTGATGAGTTGGCATTTAAAAGCCATAGGTTATAAAGTTTACCTTGCCATTACCAAGGAATCCTACTTTAGTGATAGCAAGCATATAGAGGCCAATGCACTAGCCCTAGAGGCACTTAGAAAATCACTTAGTAAAGAATATTTAAATATAATTTCTCATTGTGTTTTCGCCTTTGCAGTGTGGAACATCTTGACCTCTCCAAAACTTCAATTGTCAATCCAAATGGAGAAGGAATCTAGTGGAGAAGAGTCTGACCAACGTTGCTTCATAGTCCAAGAGAATGACTCCCTTAAGGTACATTCGGACACTCAACTAGATAGTGCTAGTTCTTCTTGTGATGAATATATTGATGCCGATGCATTGAATGAAGAACTATCAATTGTTTGTGAGAACCTCCTTGAAAAATATAAGACTTTGGAAAAGAAAAGTTTTAAACTTAATAAAGAAAATAAAGATTTGTTCTCAAAACTTGAGTTGACTTTGCAAGAGAAGGTTGAGATTTCAAATGAATGTGACTCCTTGAAATCCCAACTTAACCTTGCCCTAAATGAAAATAAAATTTTGAAAAATAAAAATAATTGCAATGAGGTTTTGAAGAAAAATGAGATCTTAACTTCAAAACTTGATTTTGTTGTAAAAGAAAATGATTTTTGAAAACCAAAATTATTTCTATTTAAAAAGAATTGGATTTGGTTTCTAAGAAGAACATCTCTTTGAAAAATAATATTGACTTACATGTTTGCCATGCTAGTATAGCTTTACATTCTAACTCACCTATTGCATGCTCCACTTTATCTTCGAGTATTAAAAATGATACAAATGTTTTGAAGAAAAGTGTTGATTGTTTGGGCTCCACTTTGAGCCATTGTGCTTTGAACCACACACGTTTGGAATCTATGTTTCGAAAGAAATAAGTTCCTTCTATGCATGCACACAAATCACGGCATACACATGCTCCTCACGGCCACACTCATAACACTTTGTATGCTCATGTATACACATGTACACATTATGGACGTAAGGGCTACCTTGCTAAATTTTGTTATGATAGGATACATGATTCTAATTTAGCAAATGAATTTGTTTGGGTTAGGAAAGGAGCTAACCCCCATGGACCCAAAAGAGTGTGGGTACCAAAGACCACTCCTATTTTATTTGATGTAGGTGTGAGCTCTCACATGACGTGAGAGTGATGGTGCCTTGCAGTGGATGCGTTCTGAGCTTAAAGTTGACAATTTTGGATGCATCACTTTCAAGGGGAGTTTGGTGGGAGGACTACCTTGGTTTGGAGACATAGAGATGTACCCTCATGGTTTTTGGTAACAGTCTCTAACTCCCATTATGTTTACATGCTTTCATATTATTCATTTTTAGCATGCCTTGTTTCATGATTAGTATGTTAAATGTCATGATTTTTAGATTAGTGATATACATAATTAGTATTTGAGACACCCATGTTTATATGGACTTATATTTAGTGTTCTCACTTTAGTTTAACTAGTGTGTATTTCTAGTTCTAACACATGTGCATTTATCATAATGATCATATAAGTTTTGTTTTTGTTTTCTATGCTTCATATTTTGATTACATGTCTAGATGTTAGTTTTCATTAGAACTTAGGTATATACTTCTACAACTAGTGAGCCATAAATATATTACTATATGTTTGTATTTGAATGTTCATTTGTACCCATTAGATGTACTGGTATAGCCTAATTTTGATGATTCATACATTTTGACTTGTATTCCATATTTTTGACATCATTTTCATGTTTATGTTAAACTTCATGTATATGTCTATTTTGCCTAATAATAGTTATACATATACATCCTCGAGTCACTTGCCTTCATGCATATACTTTTGTGGACTCGTTCATATTTAGATATGTATGTATGTTCCAGTTTGTACAAAACATACATATGCCTTGAAGATTAAATTATTTTGATGAAAATTAGATTTTCTTGTGCTTCATGTTTTAAGAAATTTCGCATTGAACTTGATTGCCTATTTTTATGATGATGTGTTTCACATAACTCTTATACACTCACTTTACTTAATGTTTTCTCATGATTTTGTTTTCATGAGTATGATATGTGCCTTATAGATTTTGAGTGTTGATGATCGTGTGACTTACATATTTTTCATGAAATATATTTTTGCTTTATTCCTTGCTTGAAGGATTTCGTACTAGTTTTTAAATTTTTCATATAACTAGTTCGTATTCTTCATATGGTGGAGTTTTCAAGCATGTTATATTATTTTCAAACTTATTTTTGAAAACCCCTACCCATCTAAGGGCGGTTGGTTGGGCGACCATGTCTTGTATGCTCATTATTGAAAATCTATTTAAAACATGTGCATGAAATAGGTGGTAGGAATGAAATGGGTGGTAGGAAGTATGAGTGATACACTTGATCTTATTTTATTTCCAATTGGTATCATTGTATCCTTTCAATTGGTATCACAATTGACATTTATCTTGTATACTTATATTTATTTTTATATATGTATGTTTTTACTTCAAATAATATCAATTTCTATTGGTATTTACTTTTTCCATACATATATATGTAATGTGTTTTGATTGTGCTTATTATATCTTTATATCTTAAAGCACAAACCATGTTATGCTAATCATGATTTTATCCTTAATGATAATTTTTTCTTTAATTGGTATCCTATACAAGCTTATGCATCGTTTTCATTGGTATTTCATAAAGGGGGAGAAAATTCATATTTCACCTTTCAATTGGTTTTATTTACATTGGTATCTTACTCCCACACTTCATGTTGAAAAATGATATTGATTTTTAATTTGGTATCATACGCTCCTAATAAAAATTATTTTCAATTGATACATGTTTCATTTTCAATATTGGGATCAAAGAATATTAAATTGACATTATTCTCTATTTGGTATCTTTATTGCAAAATGAGTTTAGTGTTTAATCAAAAAGATTGATTTATGTTTTTCAAATTGGTTTCAAAAGTGTAAAATATTTTCAATTGGTACATATTTTTACAATCAAGATTACCTATATGTTTATATCTTTCAATTTGGTATTAAATTTTTTTTGGTATCTTCAAAATGTTTAGTTTATTTTTAATTGGCATCATCATTTGGTATCATGATGTTTCTATGTATACCTTTGCACTAAATTGATATATATTTTTTTCAATTGGTATCAAAATGTTTTGATTTGATTTCACCCCTTGTTGATTTTTGTTTAGGACAAAAAGGGGGAGAACATTGTTTTATTGTTTACTTTAACCCCTTTGTTGATGATTGACAAAGAAGGGGGAGAAGTATTTTAGTATATATGCATGTTTAGCATGTTTATTTAAGTTTATATCAAAGTTTATATTAACAACATTTGTTTTATGTTTTGTTGATATTGGTATCAAGAGCATGGATATTAGTATCAAGAAAATATTTTGTTGTTTTGTTTTGTTGGTATCAAGAGATTTTATTGAAATTTTTATTGGTATCAAGAGCAATTATTTAAGAACATGTTTATTTTAAAATTTGATATCAAGAGCATGTTTATTTCATTGTTTTATGCATATTCATGTTTAACATTCATTGCATACCTTTATAGTTTATTTCTATGCATGAGTTAAGGGGGAGCTTCTTTGAAGCTTAACTTTAATCCATACATATATAACTCCATGAGTTTTGTCATCATCAAAAAGGGGGAGATTGTTGGCCCAGGGGCTTCCACTCTAGTTTTGATAATGATTAACTCATATAGTTATAGTTTACTAATAATCTTGTGATATTTAGTTTCAGATATTTGATCAAGATATTAGTAAGTGATTAGCTTCAACAAAGGTGTTTTGGAGCTTATACATGGTATTCAAGAGCTCGAGCGTCAAGTTCACATCTAGCACTCGGATGGAGTCAAGCTCGGTGAATCGCGTTTGGATCGAGTCAATTTGGAGACAACGTTCTATAAGAAGGCTTCAGTTTGTTTAGGTTAAGATTTTTTTAGATCTATTATAAAGATTAGATAGTGTGATATGCTCAAGTTTACAACACACACTTGTTTTAAGTTTCATGTTTATTGGTTTTGGTTTTCGGTTTAACCGATCTTGGTTTTCATGAATAGATAGAATCAAATTAAGTTTACATGGTTTAATGTATATTAGATTTGAGCTATATACATCTATGCTTCATCTATTTAGAAAAACTTATTTTGATACACTATTCATGTACTTTGGAGTTTTGTATTTAGATAAAACTTATTTTTGGATTTAATGTCAAAAACATAGTTATAATATCTTTTATTTATATTGGATTCTATCCATATATTATGCTTTAAAGTTGTTTAAATATCGTGTTTTTGTATTTACATAAGTTTTGAAAAAATCGTATTTCCATTTCAAAATTCAAGTTTTGGAAAATACAGATTTGGTTTAAGGCAAATTTTTTAAGTCACAAAAATGGTTCAAAATGTTTGTAACATGATTTGATTTTTACTCAAACATGTTTGTATTTCAAAGATATAACATGAACTGATTTTTGTGAAATTTATGTGTTTTTATGGGATTTTATAATAGATAAAAACCGAAGTTTTTAAGTCCCAAATTTGTCTGGCTGGCTGGCTGCCGGTCGACCGTAGCAGTGAGCGGTCGACCGGGCAGGTCGACCGACATGTACAAGCGTGCACGCAACCAAGCTGGGGAGGCTGGTCGACCGACCCGGTCGACCGCCAGAGAGCTATGCTCTCTGGAAAAGCCTCCAGTCGATCGGGCGGTCGACCGGACAGAGAGTCTGCTCTCTGTTTCCAGCCTCGGTCGACCGGACGGTCGACCGGCCAGAGAGCCGTTGCTCTCTAGTTCTAGGCACGGTCGACCGCTGGTCTCAACGGTCAAATTTTTGACCGTTGGCCGGTCGAACGGCCGGCGACTGGAAGGGCAATCTGGCCCTTTTCTGTTGCCAACGGGCAGATTTTCAAATGGGTTATAAATACCCCATTTGAGATGGTTTTTCAATAAGAATTTTGAGAGCAAAATTTTCATCTTCTCAAGTGTTTTAATACAAGTTTTCAAAAGAGTTTTTATGCCTAAAGGATTCATCTTTATTTGTTTTTTAAGGGTTAGAAAAATAAAAGAAAAATAGAGATTTGAGATATTTGTGTTGTTCTTCATTTCTGTAGCACCCCGCTCCCGGAATACGTACTTAGTTGCGTATTCGTATTTTTTGATCGTATTTTTTTGATTTACTTCCTGTATTCATTTTGTATTATGAATTATTTATATGATCGTTTTACCTTGGATCCGGATTCGTGGACTCGGATTCAGCCCTAGCCTGAACCGGGGACCCGATCTCAGATTATTACTCGATTTAGTCTTTCTGGTATTCAGATTTGACCGATTTCAGTTTCAAATATCATTTTCCAATATTTTAGATTTTTCATGATTTTCTGAAATTTTTCAGAATTAAATTGAAAATCTTCAAAACCGGTGTGGACCAGTGCCACTGACCGATTCTCGGATTTTTAATTTACAAATGGAGTTAAAATTCTAAAAAACGGCTTTCTTACAACTTCTTAGAATCACATTTTCTATCTAAATACTTTTTCTGGGATTTTTCTGAATTTATCAAAATCCGGCCGACCCGGTGTAGACCGGTGACAACGGTTGACTTCAGGATTTTTATTTTGAAAATGAGATCAAATTTCTGAAAACCGATTTCACCAAAAATCTTTATGTAATATTTATTATTTTTGAGAATTTTTGGGAAGCTTTTCAAGCTACTTTATTTTTTTTTGACTTTTCCGGAGTTTTCGGTGTTTCCGAGATACCGGAATTCTATCCAGATATTTTATTTCCTCTTTTCTCTATTTTCTCTCTCCTCTCTAGACGCGAGTTTCACCAACCTGGATTCATCATTAAATGCAGAGATCCTCTCCATACCGCATTTAATGCTCTGCTAATCAATTCCAATCAAGTCAAATCTGACTTTTGTCCTTTCTGTTAAACGCAACATTCGCGTTTTTCTTGGACGCGGATTTTATCTCCGCGTCTAGCTCTTTGGCCTAGACGCGGGTGTCCTTTGCCAGACGCAAGAATCATTTATATGGGACGCAGGTGTCATTTGATGAAAGGATGGCAATCTTATAATAATATTTTCCCCCCTTATATAACCACCCCCATTTCTTCCTCTCTCTTTCATTTTTTCTTTCTTCTTTCTTCTCCATTTCCAGCAAAAGAAAACAGCAACCAAGCTAGCCACCTTGCCTCCTTCTTTGGCCGGCCACCCTCCATTTCCACCACCATCTCCTCCACCAATTCCTCCGCCATTCTCCCCTCCATCTTCTCCTCCATTTCCAACAACAATAACACATCTACACTACCTTCTTCATCCTCATTTCCACCAAGAAACTCCAAGGAAAGCCACTTCCACCACCAACTTCACCACCTTCCCCACCACTACCTACACCACCTTAACCACCACGAACCACGCCATCTTTCTCTCCTCGGAATACTCTTTCTAACGAGGTATAGCTTCGTTCTCCGAAGCCTCATTTCCAAAACTCTATTTTCACCATTTCAACTAGAGTTGCACCACCATTGGTTGGACTTGGGGCTTTAGCCACCCGTCTTCGGCCACTTTCGGCCATCTCCGACCATCTCCGGCCACCTCCGGCCGTCGCCGGCAACTTGACCGACCACCCCCTTCCATTCCTCTTTCTTTTCTTTCCTTTCCTTCTTTCTTTTCTTCCCTTCATTCATTCTTTCTTCCCTTCTCTTTTCTTTCCTTCTTTTTCTTCCTTTCCTTAAAATTTCAAACCTGCGTCCCTCTTCCTATTTTTTGCGTCTGCCATTTTCCACGTCTGTCATTTTCCGCGTCTGCCATTTCCCGCGTCTGTGATTCCCGCGCCTGCTATTCCCGCGTCTGCGATTCCCGCGTCTCTATTCTCTTCTCCTTTCTATTTGAACGCGTTTACGTGTTGATTTCCTGGATTCCAGAGCTTGGGATTTCACGGCGTTTTCCGAAGTTCTAGGCGAGTGTTCTCGCTTTCCCATTGGACTTTCCCGCATCGTCGGGTTGACTTGCATAACATTATGTATTTATATCGGTATTCTCATTTGGTATTGTGATGTACATACTTGTTATATTAACTGTTGACATACACCTGTTTGTATCATACTTGACAACTGACGTGTTACCACCTGACATGATTTACTACTTAGCGCTTGTTCCTCATTATAACATACTTACCATCTGCCTCCTGACATATTAATACTTGACCTGTGATTATCACATTTACGGGAATACTGTACTTGTTATCCTGTATTATATATACAGTGACCTGAATCTGTAGTACTTATGTACACCTGAATTCCTGATCATGTCCTGCTCTTGCTATTCCCGTAAATTGATAACTACATATTAAATTATTATAAGACAACTTGTACCCGGTTTGGGGGAAACTGATGGGCCCTGATTAATCATGTTTATGGTGGTCTTATCGAGTCGCGCGTGGCCACATACTTGAGGGATCACCTGGCGGCCACCAGGGTTTCCGTGGGGTGTGCTGGCACCCCTACTCCTGTTTATTCCTGCCGGGTATGCACACGCCCTAGGCCTATTTCTATGGGATCTGCGATACTCTATTCCTGTTCGGGCGTAAATAGATCCCGGTACCTAGCGGTACGTTCCGGCTCAGCACCGGATACTCCTGGACCGTTGTCCCGGGCATGTACGGGGCCCATCCGAAACATGATTCATCGAACTTTATCAGTTTTCAAATAACTTGCTCTATAAGTTGTGAGTGAAAGTATGTGGAATAGGACACATACTGAAGCCTAGAACTTAGACGGCCCCAATTATAATAAGATGTTAATATGCAATTTGTTGTGCTGTTCTGTAACTCAGGTTGTACGCGCTTGGATTACGGTAACATGGGATAAAGGTATATAGATGAGGGTTTCCTTGTTTGGATTATTCCTTCGAGGTACTAATCTCATGGAGCCGTGGCCTAAACCTGTACAATCGGATTTGCTCGTAATCGGTTTTATCGGTTTTATGTTAGCTTAGGAGATAACTGGTGTTGCCCTATCTACTTTACTTCTCGTCTTGTTACCTCTCCTTATCTTATCATACCATGAGTATTCCCTGCTTGACATCACTTATTATATATCTACTCGCTCCTGCATGCTTATGCTCACAACACGGTTTTCAATGCATGATTATGATTCAGTTTTATCGATACACTTGTACTTATCTTGGCACGCCATCTGGCATTCGCATCACCACTCGCTGGGGGAGTTCTGACTCTTCTGGATCCTCATGTCCAGGTTCTGGAGCTTGGGGCTAGGGGATTCTCTTTGTTGCTAACCAGAGAGGTGTTGCGGTAGCTTGGATCTCCAGCAGACCATTTGAAGCTCTATCCTTCCAGGCCCCCGTGCGCCTCTCGAGTTTTCCTTTTGTAAACTCGTGAGTGCCTTATACTGTTCATACATGTACATCTCTTTGTATTCTCGCATTTGCGCCTATCAGTGATGTAATATTCTTGTAATATTTATCACCTCTGGTGATAACTTTGTAATTGTACTCATATGTTGGAATGTATAATGCACCATTTGCTTCCGTACTCTGATTATTGCCTGTACTGATGCTTAGCGTATATACGTGAGGGTATTTCTAACCTGCATATATACGTCGCAGAAACGTCTCCGTATCCGCGGATCGGGGCATTACAATTTCTATCAAATTTAAGTTATTTTCCCAAGTATTTTTCTTTGTGTTTTGATTTCCAAACACAAACACCTTGATTTTCTCACACTTGAGCTTATCATTCTATCCAATCTATAGGATCTTTGTTTTAGTGAAAAAATTGGTTTGTGGTTGAAAGAGACCACCAAGTTGTAAACCTTTTATCTTTATGATATCCCTCTAGTGAGAGGTAATTAAGTTGATATCCCTCTAATGAGAAGTGATTGTGGAAGTGGTATTTGACTCCCTCTAGTGAGAGGTGGAGATTGTGTTGGAATCCCTCAAGTGTGAGGTGATTGATTTGTTGTTTGGCTAAGTGCCTATCCCTCTAAGTGTAGAGGTGATTTGTTTTGTGCCTTACCTCTAGTGAAAGGTTGTATTGGCTAAGAGAGGAGTTGTGTACTCCCGTTGTATTTATCCAAATCCTCAGTGGAGGTTCCCTGTGTGGGAAGTCCTGTGTGGACGAGTTAGTGAAAATCCTTCTGTGTGAAGGCGGGGACGTAGAGCTGTGTGCTCGAACCTCGAAACATATCTTGGTGTTTGCGTTTGATCCACTTCTCTAACTCTCTCTCTCTCTTACATTGTGCATTGCATCTTATTGTCATATCATATACATGCTTGGTTTGTTTGTGTGTGCCTCACTTGTGTTTTACCAAGAGAGCTTCATATAGCACCTCAACTCTTATTCAGAGGAATCAAGAGGAGTTAGTCCAGAGCCCTTCACCGGGAATTCGGCTACACTCTTTGGTTACACTAAGTGTGTTGCAATTAGTTTTTTATTTCCGCATTGTTGTTCATTAGATTAGCCGTACACCTATTCACCCCCCTCTAGGTGTGCTTTCACTAACTTTTACTCTACCTGAATGCAGAAGATGTCTGAAACTAATTATGAAGATAGTTTCAGTAGGGCACTGAGTGTGTGGATTCAGACAATGGTGTCTACTCCACTTCCTAACTCGAAGCCGGAGAAATCAAGAAAATTTGATGGCACAGAATTCAAGAGGTGGCAAAAAAGCTCTTTTATACCACTTTTTCAGGTGACGTGATTGCATTGAGCGTATGCAACAAGCCTTTAAACTTTTAGGTTTATCCTAAAAAAAGGAGTTATAGTCTCCCGAGAATTTTCAGCCGATTACACCCGCAAAATCTATAAAGAAAAAATAAATGTTAGTATTTTGAAAACATATTTTTAAAGAGAGAATAATTTTGAAATATTTTTGCAAACATAGTGATCTGCTATTTTAGGTTAACCAAACTATTCATTCCTATTTTGAGTCTACATGCAAGGTATCAATTAAGGTTAAGAAACTCAAGTTTAAATTGATTATTTGATCTTTCATAAAACCTAGACAATATGCACCTGTATATTTTGGGATTCCAACTTAGACTATGATACCATTATTTTATTTATTTATATATATATATTTTCTTTCTTTAGTTTTATTAGGCTTTCTAGTCTACCCATGTAGCGAGCCTTTAACTAGTGACCGCCAGACCAGATGGTCTTAGGGCACCAAATGATAAAATATCTCTCGGGTTTAAGGACTCGAGTAAACAAGGTCACAAAACTAAAAGATTTATTTGTTTTTATCACTGTGAGACATGAGTAATCATACTTTCTAAGGCATATTAACCAGCTTAATTGGTGACCAAGTACCTTTGCAATAATTTTTTTAAAGATTTAAGTCTTTGTTTTAATCCCTCAATGTATCAATATACATGTCTAAAGTAAAAAACTAAAGATCATATTTTTTAAATCATTCTTTCATAACCTAAAAATTCAAGAATACCTCTTATTTTGATTCAAATTAAGAAATTGTAATCAAGGCTTCCCTAATTCCTAAGATCAACCTAATTTTCTTAAAAATGAATCTCAACTTTTGATCTTTTCAAAAAGTTTGGTAAGAAAGGAAAATTTATGTACAAAAGAGAGAATTCTAAGAATATCCTAAAAGAAATGAGAAAGAAAGAAAATATAAAACTCTATGTTAGTAAACTCTGCCCCACACTTATCTCATGCATTGTCCTCAATGCATCGTTAATATATGTATACATGAAAATACAGAGTGAAGGAAAATTCACCTCAGAATGGTGGTTTCAGTGGAGGTCTGATTGGTGCACGAAATGCGGCCCAATCCAGAAATTGTGGAGTTTGCAGGAACCCACCAGTGACTCTTTCTTATTATAGCCCAATAATAAAATGTGTACATGAACGATTTTATTTTGAAAATTATCTCCATCTAATGACCAATTTTGAAAATAATTTATGAGTCATTTTTTTACACTTTTATCCCAGAATGGAGTGTAATATGATAAAATGATTGATTTGAACTCAGAAAGTATAGACTGACTCAAGAAATTGACTGAAATCAAGTAAAGGTTATAGAGTCGAAATAGGTTCAAAATTTGGGTCCAAAAAAGAAATTCATTTTTCCTCAATGGAATGTGACTTTCTAAAATTAGTGATTCAAGTTCACAATGAATTGGTAAAGGATTCAATGTTGACTCAGAAAAATTATTACAATCAGGTAAAGATATCGGAGTCAATACTGAGTCAAAATTTGAAATTGAATCATAAAATTAAGGATTAGGGTTACATTCCTTTTTGAGTTCAATTTCATTGGAATGAAAACTTGTCAATTTGTCTATATAACTTTTAAAGGTGTGGTATTGAACAAGTTCAGTATGTCACTTTTGAAAGATTAGTGATTTAATTTCACGATATACGGGCAAATGACTCAATACTGACTTGGGAAAGTGATTAAAGTTGGGTAAAAATAGCGGAGTCAATATTGAGTCAAGAAGTGGAATTAAATTACCAAGTTTAGTTTCAGGATCATTCATATTCAAGTTCAATTTTAGGAAAAGGATAACTTGCCAAAATGTCTATATGGTTCTCAAAATTTTGATTTTGATCAAGTTTAAATGGTTGTAATGAAATTGAATTTTGTTTCCAAAACAACATGATTCTTGGGCCAGATCGATAAGGTTAGAGATATTAGACTTGATCAAATGTCGATAATATAGAGTTTCCTCATTTCTATAAGTGTGGCCCAATTGACTCAGTTGTACTTCTAACTTACAAATAAACTAGATAACAAAATTTTGAGTCTGAATCATGTCTTCCATACTCTCTGCAATTGGTTCTTCTTGAAAAGGTGAGTATGGAAGTTGGCTTTGAAAACTGTGATAAAATTATGAGTCCATCAGATTTTAGGATTATCTCTCGGACTCATGCAAGACTTCCATACTCATTTTTAACACAGATTTTTCTATAATCGATTGTTCTAGAAAAGGAGATATGAGCTTGGTTTTGAAAAAAATTGTAAGTCCATCATGATTTGAGATTGTCTTTCGGACTGACACAAGACTTCAATACTCATTTTCAAGACTGATGGTTGTTCATTTTGAAGAGGTGGGATTGAATATGAATATAAAAATTTTGTTGATATTGGGAGACCAACAAGTTTTGAAATTATTATTCGCCCTCCTGCTTGGCTGATTGAGTTTCTACCTACACACAAAAAATACAGAATTTCAGAACTTAAGAATAGAAGTGTACAAGTTCTCAATACTACCGCAATAGCAAGTGGCTATATGGGTCGTGATCCTCAAAGAAGGACTAGCGATGGAATTTTTTAGTAAGTTCTCTTTTAGTTTACTAAAAATGGTTAAAGTTCGTATTTGTTCTTTCTAAAGAGGAAAGAGCTATGTTAAGTTAGATTAAAGGTGGTAAATTAGAGAAAGAGATGATCCTGAAAAATAGAAAATTAAGTTAAAGAAAAAATAAAAAGAGTGAAGAAAAGAGAGTTGTAATTGGAAGTGTATTCTATACTAAAAAATCAAAAGAAAGAAGGAAAGAAAACTTATTTCTTTTAGTAGATAATATACCTTAGATCTCTGGTACGTTTACCTGGATTCAAAGGCGATCAGCTCATATCCCATAAAATTGAACTCAATCCTCCTTCCATATTACATCATCAAGAACTTCGACGAGCAAGCATGAAATGATACGAATTTTAAGGAGGAGTCCGTCGTCATGCGCTATTGGTGGCACTCGCAAAGGCAAGGCAATACCGATGCTATAAGACTCACTTGGATAATTATAAAAACAAAAAAGAAGACAAGTATAAGAAGAAGAAAAAGAACATAAACATGTTACCTTTTAATTGCATAGAGAAATGATGAAAGAAAGGAGAAGGTTACATTGATGTCACTCTCAACATAAATCTCTCTTAGTTACATGAATCTCAGTCTAATTTATGCTTACAAAAAAATAAATATTATATTAAAATAAAATGAAAACCCACACTAAACTTGAATAAAAACTAGTCTAAGAATCGTTCTCTGCCTAATCGTCCCCTTTTGCCTATGAGAAATGCAGTATTTATAGGTGAAATGGAAAGGGGAGATGAGTGAACAGACAGGGGGAGCAAACGCTCCCCTAGGCCGCGGATCCGCGGCCTAGATGTAGCCACATCCTGGGAGCAAACCACTCCCTCACTTTGTATCATCCCGTTTATCCAATTAGTTTCGATTTATTCTCTGAATATGGCGATATCTCTGTTGATCCTCAAACTAACCGAATAAATCCAAGTACATTCGAGTTTAATTGATTTCTATTTGGTATTATCTGCTCCGATTTGCTCTGATCTCCTTAAATCTTCTGTCCTAATTCTTGATTTTGAATTAAGCTCATTTAAATCTGAATTTAAATAGGCTGTTATGTTCGTTTTCTCTCCTCCACTAAACAGGGCCTGCACATATTTTAACAATATGTGCATAAGAGCTAGAGTTAATATATATTGGTGGTATTGTTCTTTAGTTCTTTTAGGCTTTCTAATCTGCCCATGTAATGAGCTTTTAGTCGATGACACTAAGCCGGACAGTCTTAGGGTACCGGGTGAGAAAACATCCCAAGGACTTAAGGACCGAACAAACAAGACCACAAAACTAAGAATTTTATTTATTATATGGATCACTTTTAGGCGTGAATACTTATTCTTTATGAGGCACAAATACCCAGCTTAATCAGAGAATTTTTGATATATATATATTATAAGATATAAGAATCTTTGTTTTTAAACCCTAAGTGTGTAAGTGTATAAAGTATGTATATCTCATCAAGATAAAAATCAAGACTAAGTTACTTTTTTAAATTTTCTTCCTAACCCTGGAAATCAAACAAATAATCTTACTTTGACCAGGTATAAGAAATCCTAATTATGATTCTCCTATCCTTAAAATTAACTTAATTTCTTACAAAAAAATAGGTCAAAATCTCTTTTCAAAAAGTTTTTTTAGAAAGCAAACAAAATGTTAATTTTTTAATTTTTTTAAATAGAAAAACCTATGTTATGTTAGAACACTCCCCCACACCTATCTCATGCATTGTCCTCAATGTATGAATGAATGCATAGATGATGAAAAGACAAAAAGGGAAGGATAATGTTACCTTAAGGTGTTGGTTCTGGTGATAATCGGATTGGGCCAAGCGTTACTACCCAATCAAGATAATGTGGTGGTTCATGAAACCTATCTTTATTGACCTCTTTTCTATTTACATATTTACAATCCCTAATATGAATAGGATCATGCAAGATCCTATCATGAAATTTATTCCTTTACATGACCAGTCTTGAAAAATCATCACGGAGTCATCATGGTCTATACCTATGTCCAACAAAAGAATGTTCATTGGTGGAATGGTTGTCTTGAGCTCAAGAGCGATAGAATTCAGGAACCATTACTAACTCAGAAAAATCAAATATAGATTCGAGAGTCGGTATTGGTTCAAGAGTTGAATCCCAATCAAAGAATTTAATTTCACATTCTTTTCTCATCAATGAAGTGTGACTATCCAAAAGAGGTAGTTCAATTTCAAAATCTATGGAAACAAGAATCAATATTGGCTAGAAAAATGGGTCCAACTTGGGTAAGGATACCAGAGTCAACAAAGATTCAAAATTGGAATTGAATCGTAAAGTCGTGGGTCGGGGTCACATTCATGTTCAAGTTCAATTTCATTGTAATAAAAACTTGTCAATTTGTCAATGGGTTGATATTGGTCAAGTTTAAGGTTTTGTGATAAAATTGAATCTTGGTCAAGGTCTCTAAGACACCATGATTTTTCGTTCTTATCAATATGGCTAGGGCAATTAGGAATGGTCGAACATGTGTTAGATAGAGTTTTCTCATTCCTATCTGTCACTATGTTGATCAAATAACTCATTTGTGCTTCTAGCCTATTAACAAATGAAAAAAAAAATATTTTTAGACTGAATCAAGTTTTTCATAATTCTATCTAAGTCCATATATTCTTCTTCTTGTCGTGGGACTTGAAAATGGAGTAAGGATCTTGGATTTGAAAGTTTTGTGGGAATTGTGAGTCCATCATTTTTAGTTTTTTGTTCTTGGAACTCAATCATGGCTTCTATACTCTTAGTCACCTCAGATTTTTCTTCTATGGGTTAATCATGACTAGAAAATTTTGAAGCTGAATGGTATAATGGTGGTTAAAAATATGACTCGAGGGAATTGTATCCTCATTGACTCTGTGAAGAATAGTGATGATTATTCAAGTATTGTTCATAATATTGGGATTAGGGCATGTGTTGGTTCAAATAAGACCAATCCAACATACTTGGTTGGTTAAAGTTATGATACGCCGGGTTGGTAATATCCGAGTCAAAAGAGGTCGGGGTGAAGTACGGATCATTATATGCATAGGAATAATTGTAATTATAATTTATATCATCAAGATGTCAAAAATAAAAATAAAAACAAGCAAGCAAACAAACAAAGAAAAATCTAGCCTAAGTTAGGGACCTATACAGCTCCTAACTGGTTAGACTGTCTATGGCGATATATTGCAGAATCTAACCACAAGTTGATCGGCCAGGTAGGGGCAAGACAAGTGGGAGGTATCCGTGCCTAAGAAACACCCATAATTATGCCAAACCACTATTCTTTAAGGTTTCATCTCTCAATCCCCAACCTTAGACACTGATTTGCAAGAGGCAAATTGTAACCCCTCGATCCTTGATGTACGTATCATAGTATCAGTACTCGATACAGCATACAAAGTTGATTTGAACTTTTTGGTAGTAAAATTGAGCCAATTTTAGTTTCAGGTATTATTTTTCAATATTTTAGATTTTCAAATTTTCTGAATTTTTTTGAATTTTTTTGAATTATTTCAAAAAATCTCCGAATTCGGTGTCGACTAATACCGAGAATGGCTCTATGATTTTTAATTCACAACGGAGTTAAGTTTCTGAAATCTACTTTCAAATTATTCTTTAAAATCATATTTTTCATTTTAGCGTATTTTTGGATATTTTTCTGAATTTATGAAAAATCCGGTCGAACCGGTGTCGCCTAGTATCGATGACACATTTTAGAATTTTTAATTATTAAATCGTATTGAATTTCCTAATCCGATTTCATATTACCCCTCAGTGTAATATTCTTATTTTATAGAATTTCTGAAAATTGTTCAGAATTAGTAGAATTTTACCCAAATTAAATAATATTAAATAATCGTTTTTCTTCCTTTTCTTTCTTCCTCTCCAATCTATTTCTTTTCCTTCTCCTCCAAGACAACGACCCAACTACCGACCTAACCCATCGCCTCTCCACTGACCCTCTCTCTCTTTAATCTAACTCTCCTTTCTCCTCTAAACTACCCAACAACCCTCTCCTAACCGGCCACCACTACCACTGTCGGACCCACGCCGCCGGCCAACCCATGTCGGCGATGTCCCTAACTCCGACCACTCCACTCTTTTCTCTCCTCCTCCAATTTTTCATTTCCTTCTCCAATTTCTTCCATCACCATCATATCTCACCTTCAACCACCGCCAACATCACCAATTCCACCATAACCACCACCTCTACTTCCTCCATCTTTACCAACACCATTACCACCATCCTCTCCACTCCGACAGCCACCAATTACCACTTAATTCCCTAAAAATCCTACCATCTCCTCCGTACAACCCCACCATCTCTCCTCAAAATCCCTTCTCCCCCCTTTGTTTTTGCCGCCTAGTGTCGGTCATCGCCGCCTCCGCTCTGCAGCGCCGGCCACCCTCGCCAGCCGGCGTCACGCCGTCGTGCCCCAGCGGCCGCCGCCGCTGGCCTCTACTCCACTTTCCCACTGCTGCCCCTCTCCTTCTCCATTATTCTCTATATCATCTTTCTCTAATTAGATCCAACCCAAAACCCTATAACCCAATTATCCAAACCTGTTAACCCAATAAACCTAAACCCATAAACCCACTAACCTATTTACCAATAACTTAAGTTAATTGGGTCGGGTTATTGGACTAAACCCGACCCATTAGCAACCCAAACCCGCATCTAAAACTTATTAAAGGTAAAAGTTCATAAAACCCCATGTTAAATAAGTGATTTTATTTTAAACCCTTTAAATTACATATGTATTTCATTTTAATGATTTTAGTGTTAGGGCGGTATCATGAGCATCCGGAGTCCAATTTGGACGATTCTGGAGTCCTTGCGATTGCAAGAAAGAAAGCTACATTCCATTACTTTGTGAGTGTTTTGTTGGCCCAAGGTTACAATCAACCCATGTTTAGTGTATTTTGATGATTACAAAACATATTAGTTATTTGTACTAATATCATTTGTTGTTTAAAGTGTGTTTCAGGTTTATTATCATACTAGAAGTACTCTCACTCATATACAAAGATTTTGGACTCAAATACAAGCTATTGGATTCAAGACAAGTCAAATTGGGCTCAAAGTGCAATATTGAAGATCAAGTGAAGATTGCCCATGTTGAAGTCTTGAAGACCTAGAAGCTTGTAAGTGTAGTTTTTGTTAAAGATAGGATATGTAAATTTTGGCTCTAGGATTTGCACACACATGTGTCTTGAATATGTCTATGTTTTTGAGAATGGTATTTCTAAGTTTATGCCTTAGTTCATACTTACATGTACCCAAAGCCTTATATCTTCAAAACTTGTTTAAATACATGTATATAAACTATTTTCAGCATAACACTTAGCTTAAGATTTTTAAAGGAATTTTTACAAATTTTTCTAACTCAAAAATCTGCCCAGAAAAACTGTTTTCCAGGCAGACCGGTCGACCGACCCTAAATATCAGTCGACCGGCTGCTGTGGCCAGACATGCACGAGGCTGTGCATGTCTGCCGGTCGACCGACCCTAAATATCGGTCGACTGATTTTTGTGGTCTGCTCTCTGTATCTTTCGGTCGACTGGGTCGGTCGACCGATAGAAGGAAACTGGGTTCCTTCTGTGAGATCGGTCGACTGGCAGTCAACCGGAGCCTCAACGGCTCTTTTGCCAGCAGAGACCCGGTCGACCGGCAGTCGACCGGTAAGCCTGCAACAAGCCCAACGGCTCTTTCCTCTTTGGGCATTTCTGAAAAACTGTTTTTGGGTTTCTCTTTAACAGAGTTTTAGGAGTTGTTGGGGTGCTTTTGCAGAAGATTTTAGCAGGAAAAATCAGGGTTTTAACCTATTCTCTCCCTATAAATAGTGGGGAATAGGCCTTAGTTATTTACCAAGAAAAATACAAGTTTTCATTGTTTTTCAAGAGAAAGAGAAAAATAGTTTAAAGCTTTCATTTCCATTCTTTTAAGTTTGTTTTCAGTTGTTGTTTGATCTCTAATATCACTCTACAACTGAAGCTTTTCTCACCACACTTCATAGAGCCAAAATCTCATATTCTTTCTATAAGTGAAGTTGTAAAAGAGTGAGAGTGTTTGTAAAAGAAGTGTTTTGTAAAAGAGAAAGAGTGTTGTGGTCTAGTTGAGATCACAAAGTTGTAACCTTTGTTCTTGTGGAGACAAGCTCTTCGGTGGAGCTTCGTTGTAAGGTGTAAAGCTACGGGCTTGAGGTCTTTGGAGGCCTAACTTGTACGGGATCCTAAGGGGATAGTGGAAACCCTTCACGGAGGTGAAGGCGGGGACTAGAGCTACGGGCTCGAACCTCGAAACAAATCACTTTGTTTGCGATTGGCTTGGCGTTCCTCTTGCTTAATTTCTTGCTTCAATTACTTCCAATTTATTGCTTGTGAACTAACCTTTACTTGTGCTATCCTTACTTGTTTATTTTACTTGCTTTCAATATTTCTTGATACAATACTTGTGTGCATTTCATCATCGCATTTCATACTTGAAATTGTTCGATCACACCTCAATACAACACGGTTGCATTGCGCACCTCTAACCCATTTAAGGGGAATTGGGAGGAAGGAGTTCAGAACCTCGCAAGGGGTATTCGGCTCTTAGTCGTGTTTTGAGAGATCGTTGCATCACTCACTTAAGTAAAATTTAAAAAGAGCATTAGATTAGCAATTACACCTATTCACCCCCCCTCTAGGTGTATTTCAATTGGTATCAGAGCTTGGACTCTAGGATTTGGTTTAACAACCTTAGAGAAGATCCACGTTTGCTAATCATTTCATCCACATTCATTTAAAAATGGCCGATGGAATTAAAACCCCACCTAAGTTTGATGGACTTAACTTTCCCATATGGAAAGTTAAGATGACCGTGTTTTTGCAATCTCTAGGTAGCCGAGTTGCAAAAGCCGTGACTAAGTCCTTTAGTGTACCCCCCGGTGACGAATCCACTTGGTCCGAAATAGAGACTAAGGAATTCGATGCCAATGCCAAAGCTCACTATGCACTCCTACAAGCCCTAAATGATGATGATATTGCTAGGGTTATACATTGCAAATCCGCATATGAGATTTGGTCACATTTGATAGTCACACACGAAGGGACATCACAAGTTAAGAAGGCTAAGATTGACCTTCTTAGGTCCCAATATGAAACATTTAGCATGCAAGAAAATGAAACCATAGATGATATGGTTACAAGATTTACCAAGATTACTAATGGACTCTCTTCTTTAGGTGAAGATATCAATAATGATCAAAGAGTGAGGAAGATCATCCGTGCTCTTCCTACTTCATGGGAGGTCAAAGCAACAACCTTGAAGGAACTCAACGACAATGAGGAGATGGAGCTCATAGGTCTCATTGGGAACCTCAAAACCCATGAGATGGAAAGGAAAGCAAGAGAGGACATGGCACCTACCAAAAAGAAGACCATTGCCTTCAAAAGTCATGCTACCTACTCCGACGAAGATGACGAAGAAGAAGATGACGAGGAGCTCTCACTTCTAGTCAAAAATGTCCGGAGGATGTACAACAAGGCAAAGTTCCAAGGAAGAAGGAGATGGCAAGGAGGCAAGGAAGAAAGGAAGATCATTTGCTTTAATTGCCAAAAGCCGGGACACATAGTAGCGGAGTGTCCGGACAAAGTAAAGCCATCTTCATCCAAGAAGCCATACAAGAAAAAGGCTATGAAAGCAACATGGGATGACGAAAGTGAATCCGAGGAGGAGATTGACACCGCCAATATGTGCTTCATGGCAAATGAGAGCACAAGCAAGGTAACCCCCCAACTTTTCTTGATGAAGATTTATCCATGGATGAGTTAAGTGAAGCATTTATGGAACTCTCTCAAAATTATGATTTCATGAAGAAAAAGTATTTGAAAATGAAAAGGATAATGAATCACTTAGTATTCAAGTTGTAAATCTTACAAAAGAAAAGGATAATTTAGTTTCCACCTTGACCACTACTAAAAATGATTTTGAAAAATATAAGACTTCTTGCAAGGGTAAGGGCCCACTAATTGATTCTAATGAGATTGCCATGCTTAAGGAAAGATTAGACTCATTAGATGTTGTTTGAAAAAGTGTAGTGAATTTGATAAAAAGAAGATTGAGGCTATGTTTCCTAAGAAACAAGCCCCAAAGAAAAATGCTCATGCTCATGTTCATGTTCATGCTACACAACCTAAACAACATGGCAAACCCCAAAAGCATGCTCACACTACTACACATACACATCATGCATTCATGTATAGAAAAGTGTACACATGCTCACATTGTGGAAGGAAAGGACACTTAGCTAATTTTTGCTATGATAGACTAAGTGCATCACATCATAATGTTTGGGTTCGTAACACTAACTTTCAAGGACCCAAGAAAGTTTGGGTACCAAAATCAACTATTGTTTTAAATGATGTAGGTACTTTCCAAAGCCCAACACGTAGAGGTTTGTGGTATCTTGATAGCGGTTGCTCAAGGCACATGACTTGGGACATCAATAACTTTGCAACCCTATCAAGATATCATGAAGGTGGCACCGTCACCTTCGGAGATGACACCAAGGGTAAAATCGTCGGTATTGGTAATGTAAAACTTGGCACCTCTCCTTTAATTGAAAATGTGGTTTTAGTTGATGGCCTCAAGCATAATCTCTTGAGTGTTAGTCAACTTTGTGATAAAGGTTTTGATGTTGTTTTTGATAATGTTTCTTGTAAAGTGATTGATAGAACTTCTAATGTTTGTGTATTTTCCGGTTTTCGTGAAAGCAATGTTTACATGATTGATATGTTAAATATGTCTTGTAATATTACTTGTTTAAAAGCCCTCGATGACGACTCTTGGTTGTGGCATAGGAGATTAGGCCACGTTTCATTTGACCATATTTCTAGGCTTAACTCTAAGGAAATGGTGAAGGGTATTCCTTCATTGAACTTTGAAAAGGACCGAGTTTGTGACGCATGTCAATTTGGGAAACAAACTAAGTCCTCATTCAAATCAATTAAGGATATCATGTCATCACGTCCATTAGAGCTAATCCACATGGATTTATTTGGCCCTACACAAACCAAAAGTTTAAGTGGGAGTAGATTTGCTTATGTTTTAGTAGATGATTTTTCGCGTTTTACTTGGGTTTATTTTCTTGAACATAAAAGTCAAACCTTTTCATATTTTCAAGCCTTTAAGAAAAGAGTTGAAAAGGAAAATGACTCCTCAATAATTAAAATAAGAAGTGATAGAGGAGGTGAGTTCATTAACCTTCCCTTTACCGCTTTTTGTGAGGAACATGGAATAAAACATGAACTTTCTTGTCCTAGAACTCCACAACAAAATGGAGTAGTTGAGCGGAAAAATCGTACTTTGCAAGAGATGGCTAGGACTATGTTAAATGAATATGGTCTACCACATTATTTGTGGGCCGAGGCCGTTCATACTTCATGTTACATTGCAAATCGTGTTTTCCTATGTAAAAATACTACTAAGACTTCTTATGAGATGTATTTTTCTAGAAAACCTAATGTTTCTTATTTCAAAGTGTTTGGTTGCAAATGCTTTGTTTTAAATACAAATATTAATTTGGGAAAATTTGATGCTAGATCATATGAGGCTATTTTTGTAGGTTACTCAAATACTAGTAAGGCTTATAGAGTCTTCAATAGGTCAACTTTGACTATTGAGGAATCTATTCATGTTAAATTTGAGGAATCTAACAAGTTTGTTAAGAATTGTGTAGAAATTGATGCTTTAGATGAAGGCTGGAGAAAGTGACCTTGGAGGATGCTTCTACCATGGGAGACAAGCCAAAGGATGGTGATGGAAGTGAAGCCAAAGTGGAAGAGGCTCAAGGAAATGAACATCAAGCAAATGAAGAGGAGCCTTCTCAACCACTACCAAAGGATTGGAGATTCAATCCTCATCATCCCAAGGACCTCGTCATAGGTGAAGTATCAAAAGGGGTAACCACTCACTCTAAGATTCAAGATTTTTGTGGTAATTTTGCTTTTATTTCACACATAGAACCTAAAAATGTCCTCGAGGCCGAGGCCGATTCATATTGGTTGCTTGCAATGCAAGAGGAGCTCAATCAATTTGAGCGCAATCAAGTTTGGCACCTTGTTCCTAGGCCCCAAGATAGACCAACTATTGGCACTAAATGGATCTTTAAGAACAAGTTGGATGAATCGGGTAATGTAGTTAGAAACAAGGCTAGGTTAGTTGCCCAAGGTTACACTCAAATCGAAGGGATTGATTTTGAAGAAACCTTTGCACCCGTAGCACGGCTCGAAGCCATACGGATGACCTTAGCATATGCCTCATTTAAAGATTTTAAGTTATTTCAAATGGATGTAAAAAGTGCTTTTCTTAATGGTTATATTGATGAGGAGGTGTATGTTGAACAACCCCCCGGGTTTGTTGATCCTACACACCCTAATTATGTTTATAAATTAGATAAAGCTCTATATGGTTTGAAACAAGCCCCTAGGGCTTGGTATGAAAGATTGTCTTCATTTTTGCTTTCAAATGATTTTAAGAAAGGAAAAGTTGATAAAACATTATTTACCAAACATGTAGATCAAGATATCCTCATAGTTCAAATTTATGTTGATGACATTATTTTTGGATCTACTAATGTTTCTCTTTGCAAGAATTTTGAATCATGCATGAAAAGGGAATTTGAGATGTCTATGATGGGGGAGCTCAACTTCTTTCTTGGACTTCAAATCAAGCAACGTAGTGATGGGACATTCATCAACCAAGCCAAGTACACCAAAGAACTCATCAAGAGGTTCGGGTTTGAAGGATCCAAAGTAGCAAAGACTCCCATGGCAACCACTACAAAACTTGACAAGGATGAACAAGGTAAGGAAGTAGACATCAAATTATTTCGTAGCATGATTGGTAGTTTACTTTATCTTACGGCTAGTAGGCCGGATATAATGTTTTCCGTATGTTTATGTGCACGTTTTCAATCATGTCCTAAGGAATCACACTTAATTGCGGTAAAACGCATAATTAGGTACCTTAAGGGCACAATTGATTTAGGTTTGTGGTATCCAAAAACTAACCAATTTACCATGACTAGTTATTCGGATGCCGACTATGCCGGTTGTAGGGTAGATAGGAAGAGTACAAGTGGAACATGCCAATTCTTAGGTAATTGTCTTGTGTCTTGGTCTTCCAAAAAGCAAAATAGTGTAGCCCTATCATCTGCCGAGGCGGAGTATGTTGCGGCAGGAGCTTGTTGTGCACAAGTTCTTTGGATGCAACATACTCTTCTCGATTTTGATTTACATTTTGATCATGTTAAAATTTATTGTGATAATACTAGTGCTATTCACATGACCAAAAATGCTAATCAACATAGTAAAACCAAACATATAGACATTAGATATCATTTTCTTAGAGATCACTTTGAAAAAGGTGACATTGATATAGATTTTGTTTCAACCGATTTTCAACTTGCGGATATTTTCACAAAACCTTTAGATTATGCAAGATTTTCTTTTATTTGTGGTGAATTAAATGTTTGTAAAATTGATACTTAAAGTATCTTAGTTTGTTTTGTTTTGGTTTTTAATATGTGTTAAATTTTTTTTTGTTTTAACCCTTTTTGATGTATGACAAAAAAGGGGAGAAAAATGTATGAGTTTGGAGAAATACTAAGTTTTTTTAGTTGTTTTAATATTTGGTTCATGTTTGAGTTTCTTATTTATGGTGATGACTTTGTTTTAAAAATGATTTTTGTATGCTTACATAGTTTCTCATATTCATGTTAAATATATAGCATTGTTTAAGGGGGAGCTTTTCAAGCTTTTCCTCTTTTATTTGTTTAATAACTCATATGTTTTGTCATCATCAAAAAGGGGGAGATTGTTGGCCCAAGGTTACAATCAACCCATGTTTAGTGTATTTTGATGATTACAAAACATATTAGTTATTTGTACTAATATCATTTGTTGTTTAAAGTGTGTTTCAGGTTTATTATCATACTAGAAGTACTCTCACTCATATACAAAGATTTTGGACTCAAATACAAGCTATTGGATTCAAGACAAGTCAAATTGGGCTCAAAGTGCAATATTGAAGATCAAGTGAAGATTGCCCATGTTGAAGTCTTGAAGACCTAGAAGCTTGTAAGTGTAGTTTTTGTTAAAGATAGGATATGTAAATTTTGGCTCTAGGATTTGCACACACATGTGTCTTGAATATGTCTATGTTTTTGAGAATGGTATTTCTAAGTTTATGCCTTAGTTCATACTTACATGTACCCAAAGCCTTATATCTTCAAAACTTGTTTAAATACATGTATATAAACTATTTTCAGCATAACACTTAGCTTAAGATTTTTAAAGGAATTTTTACAAATTTTCTAACTCAAAAATCTGCCCAGAAAACTGTTTTCCAGGCAGACCGGTCGACCGACCCTAAATATCAGTCGACCGGCTGCTGTGGCCAGACATGCACGAGGCTGTGCATGTCTGCCGGTCGACCGACCCTAAATATCGGTCGACTGATTTTGTGGTCTGCTCTCTGTATCTTTCGGTCGACTGGGTCGGTCGACCGATAGAAGGAAACTGGGTTTCCTTCTGTGAGATCGGTCGACTGGCAGTCAACCGGAGCCTCAACGGCTCTTTTGCCAGCAGAGACCCGGTCGACCGGCAGTCGACCGGTAAGCCTGCAACAAGCCCAACGGCTCTTTCCTCTTTGGGCATTTCTGAAAAACTGTTTTTGGGTTTCTCTTTAACAGAGTTTTTAGGAGTTGTTGGGGTGCTTTTGCAGAAGATTTTAGCAGGAAAAATCAGGGTTTTAACCTATTCTCTCCCTATAAATAGTGGGGAATAGGCCTTAGTTATTTACCAAGAAAATACAAGTTTTCATTGTTTTTCAAGAGAAAGAGAAAAATAGTTTAAAGCTTTCATTTCCATTCTTTTAAGTTTGTTTTTCAGTTGTTGTTTGATCTCTAATATCACTCTACAACTGAAGCTTTTCTCACCACACTTCATAGAGCCAAAATCTCATATTCTTTCTATAAGTGAAGTTGTAAAAGAGTGAGAGTGTTTGTAAAAGAAGTGTTTGTAAAAGAGAAAGAGTGTTGTGGTCTAGTTGAGATCACAAAGTTGTAACCTTTGTTCTTGTGGAGACAAGCTCTTCGGTGGAGCTTCGTTGTAAGGTGTAAAGCTACGGGCTTGAGGTCTTTGGAGGCCTAACTTGTACGGGATCCTAAGGGGATAGTGGAAACCCTTCACGGAGGTGAAGGCGGGGACTAGAGCTACGGGCTCGAACCTCGAAACAAATCACTTTGTTTGCGATTGGCTTGGCGTTCCTCTTGCTTAATTTCTTACTTCAATTACTTCCAATTTATTGCTTGTGAACTAACTTTACTTGTGCTATCCTTACTTGTTTATTTTACTTGCTTTCAATATTTCTTGATACAATACTTGTGTGCATTTCATCATCGCATTTCATACTTGAAATTGTTCGATCACACCTCAATACAACACGGTTGCATTGCGCACCTCTAACCCATTTAAGGGGAATTGGGAGGAAGGAGTTCAGAACCTCGCAAGGGGTATTCGGCTCTTAGTCGTGTTTTGAGAGATCGTTGCATCACTCACTTAAGTAAAATTTAAAAAGAGCATTAGATTAGCAATTACACCTATTCACCCCCCCTCTAGGTGTATTTCATGTTTTTCTTTATTAATTACATTTTATCATGTGTAATTAAATGGGTTGATTGCTTTATTTATTAAATCATGATGATAGATAGATCATTATAAATATTATTTAATAAATTGAAATAATCAGAATATTCTATAAATAAAGATGTATTAGTGATTACTAATATTTTAGGGTGAGTCTTGATTAAAGAGAAACATGTAGATGAATTATTTATACACAATGGATTATTATAAGAAAATGGATAAAAAGGAATTTTAGAATGATAACTAATTTAATAAATATTAAAATGTCTGTGAAGAGTTTGAAAATAGAAACTTATATATACTTCACTTGTGATATCGATCATAATAATAATAACAACAAATACTGATATTATATATATATATATATATATATAATTATTACATGTTCCTGTTACATCTATCACACCAGACACTGTCATGAAATATACATTTATTATAGTTACACAGATACTGTTATTTGTGCCTGGATACACGGATACTCTATTATATTATACACTGTCACCGTTACATGGATACTCACCACTATTATTTTATGTGCTAGTATCATCGTTACACTCTAGTCTTCTGGACACTATTAGTTCAAAAGGACACTTGTTACATAGAATACTATTATTTCATGTACTTGTATCACTGACTATATGGATATGGTACACTTGTATTTCATGCACTTCGAATGAATAAGATATTCAAGTCTAAAGATTGCCTAATTCAAAGCCAAAATGGGACTAAAGGTAGCTAAAGGTATTTAGTCCCACATTGGCTATGGGATGGAAGTTCGTAGTGTTTAAATAGAGCAAATTGAGAATAAAGGGCGTGCCTTTGGGTACTTGGAGTTTTCGCGCGCGATTGGGAGGGAACCATGCCCGCCGGCGCCGCGCTCGGGTCCGGGTCTGGGTTCGAGTTCGGGTTCCCTACCCGGCCTAGTTCTTTTTGAATCGGGTCTCACGGGTATGGGTTGCGAGCATACCCGGTCCGCTATCCGAACCGCACCGCCAACGGACCTGCTCCGCTATCCGGATCCAAAACCGCCCCGCCAACGGCTGTCTGTAAACCATCGCGGCGGTTGGGCGGTTGCGACGATTGAACCGAACAGTTGCAACGGTTCAGACCAAACCGTTGCAACTGTTGGATGGGTTCGGACCAAATTGCCCCTCCCGGAGCGCTATAAATAGCACTCCGTTTTCTCATTCTAAAACACACAAAAATTCAATCTGATTTCTGAAGGAGATCCTCTCTCTCTCATTCTTGAAGGGACTTCCAAATAGGAAGTGGAAAATCAGTAACACGATTTCTGAAAGCAAGTGGGGATTCTGCAACTCAGTTTTCAAAAACGATTCTGCAAAATTCGTTCTGAAAGAGGGCTCAGAAAATTCAACAAATTCTTTAATAGAATTGTTGTCTGAATCTGGGACTTCCAAAGAAGAATATTCTTCAACCTTGCTTCTTCCTCTACAGTGGGTGCTCCTCCAAAGTAAAGGCAAATATTCTCCCAAAATTTGTCTTTGTCCCGCTGCTTCAACAATCCTGTGAAGGTACTGGTTAACTACGGCTCGACCGTACGGTGATTTGGTAGTGTTATCCAAATACTGTGAAGAAGTGTTGTATCTGGGAGACCAGCGTCCAGTAACCCGTTAGCAGCAGTGCGGGGACATAATTGTCTTAAGGAGATTCGCTTTAAGTGTACCTCACTCTAAGTACTGTATAAGTGAATTAATTTCTTTATACAAGGGATATACTGATATTCAGTATATTGAGACTGATTTATATCAGTCAAATTGGTGTTTAACCAAGGAAGGAAATTGAAAGGTGGTTCTTAAATTAAGGAACGTTCTATTGAACGGAAAATCTCCCACCTGATATTACCGACCTGGCCAATTAGATTGTTGATATTTCAGTGATATTGATTAGTTATCAGATTGATCCCAGAAACCAACAATCTTAAGACAATTATCGTATTGAAGTTTCTTATTTCTGTTCTACTTGAACTTGCAGAAAATGTCTGACACTAATCAAGATAGCTCTAGCAAGACACCAAACATGCAGCTACAAGCTTTGATGCCTACTCCACTTCCTAACCCGAAGCCGGAGAAGCCAGAAAAATTTGATGGCACAGAATTCAAGAGGTGGCAACAGAAGATGCTCTTCTACTTGACCACTCTTCATCTGGCCAAATTCCTGCAAGAAGATCCACCAGAACCCGGAACTAATCGGGATTCAGTCCTTGCAGTCGATGCATGGACTCAAGGTGACTGCCTTTGTCGAAATTATGTTTTAAATGGACTGGATGGCTCTCTTTACAATGTCTACAGTCCTATTACAACGGCAAAGAAGTTATGGGCTAGTCTTGATAAGAAGTACAAGACTGAGGATGCTGGTACCAAGAAGTTCATCGTAGGACAATGTCTGGAGTACAAAATGGTGGACAGCAAGACTATAATCAGTCAGGTGTAAGAGTTCCAACTTATCTTGCACGAGATAAAAGCCGAAGGTATGATTCTACCTGAAACCTTTCAGGTTGCTACTATCGTGGAGAAACTCCCACCTACGTGGAGAGATTTCAAGAACTACCTGAAGTACAAGCAAAAGGAGCTGAAGTTGGAAGATCTCATTGTGAGGCTTCGAATCGAGGAGGACAACAGAAAGTTCGAGAAAAGGAGCAGTAAGAACTCCTATGAAGCCAAAGCTAATGTGATCGAAGACTCAAAGGGGAAAACGTCTACTTCCAAAGGCTTAAAGCGGAAGAAGACTTCCCAAGGGTACAAAGGCAAGGTCCAAGAAGGCAAAAACATGCGCTTCAAGGGAACCTGCTACATCTGCAACAAAGAAGGGCATAAGGTGAATGAATGTCCCAGCCGCCTCAAAAAGAACAAGAAAAACCATCCACATGCAAACTTCACCGACCATGCGTCGCCAAGCCTTTCCGCTGTGGTGTCAGAAGTGAATCTGATGTGGTGTCAGAAGTGAATCTAACAACCAACAATAAGGATTAGTGGGTAGACACTGGGTCTACTTAGCACATTTGCTCTGAGAAATTATTATTCTCTGAATATCAAAAACTAGAGTAAGATGAGCAACTATTTATGGGAACTCAGCCGTCTCAAAGGTTGAAGGAAAAGGTAAGGTCATCCTGAAGTGGACATCTGGAAAAGAGCTTACTCTAAACGATATGTTACATGTTCCAGATATCCGTAAGAATTTGATCTCTGGATCAATACTTAGTAAGAAAGGATTTAGAATGATTTTTGAATCAGATAAATTTGTACTTACTAAGGAGGGATGTATGTGGGAAAGGGTTATCTTGTTGATGGACTTTTTAAAGCCAATGTTGCAGTAGTAGATAAAAAGTCTGTGTATTTGTACCCGAAGCTTATAAATAAAGGAAAATCTTCTGTTTATTTGCTTGAGTCTCCTATTTTATAGCATGCTAGATTAGGGCATGTAAATTATAAGTCTTTAAAGAACTTGTCTAATGTAGGATATATTCCTAAACTCAACTTGAAAGAAATTCGCAAGTGTGAGATTTGTGTTGAGGCCAAGTTAGCGAAAAATTCATTTCACTCAATTGATCGAAATACAGAACCTTTAGGGTTAATTCATAGCGATCTGTGTGACTTGAAGTTTATGCCAACTAGAGGCGGTAAAAAGTATTTTATTACTTTTATTGATGACTGTATAAGATACTGTTATGTGTATCTTTTAAGCAATAAGGATGAGGCAATAAATATGTTTATAACATATAGCCGAAGTTGAGAATCAACTCACAAGAATATCAAGATTCTAAAATCCGATAGAGGCGGAGAATATGAATCAAATGATTTTAGTGAGTTATGTACTAAATTTGGTATAATTCATCAAACAACATCACCATATACTCCTCAGCAAAATGGAATTGCTGAACGGAAGAACAGAACTTTGAAGGAGATGGTCAATTCCATGCTCGTAAGTTATGGAGCTCCGCAGAACTTGTGGGGGGAAGCTCTGTTAACTGCAAATTATATTCTAAATAGAGTATCTCACAAGAAACTTGGTCAATACCATTTGAGTTATGGCATGGAAGGACACCTTCCTACCATTACCTCAAAATGTGGGAGTGTCTTGCAAAGGTACTAGCACATTACCTAAAAAGATTAAGTTGGGAGCAAAAACTATGGACTGCATATTCATAGGGTATGCCTTGAATAGCAGTGCCTACAGATTTCTGGTTCATAAATCAGAAATACCAGATATTCATGTAAACATGATTATCAAATCTAAAGATGCTGTGCTCTTTGAAGACATTTTTCCATATAAACGGGAAGCAGATAAGACTTTTGGGAAAAAAACACATGAGATGGCGTTCAGGAACGAAAGCCCTGAGGAACCGACTGTTAATGCGGAAATTGAACCAAGAAGAAGTTAGAGATCTAGAATCTCAAAATCTTTTGGTTCAGATTTCATAGCATACGCTATTGAAAACGAACCTCAAACATTTAAAGAGGCTATGTCAACCCCAGAAGCACAAATGAGGAAAGAAGTTATAAATAGCGAAATAGAATCCATACTAAGTAATCATACTTGGGAATTGGCAAACTTGCCTCCTGGCAGTAAATCAATTGGGTGTAAGTGAATTTTCAAAAGAAAATTAAAACCCATTGGATCTATCGATAAGTACAAGGCTAGATTGGTAGCCAAGGGTTATCGACAAAAAGAAGGACTTGACTACTTCGATACTTATTCACCAGTAACAAGAATAACATCCATTCGGATATTGATTGCAATTGCAGTATTGCATAACTTAGATATCCATCAAATGGATGTCAAGACTGCATTCTTAAATGGTGAATTAAATGAAGAAATATATATGGAGCAACCTGAAGGATTTATAGTCAAGGGCCAAGAACACAAAGTGTGTAAATTGGTAAAATCCTTATACGGTCTAAAGTAGGCTCCAAAATAATGGCATGAGAAATTTGATAGTGTCATGATCAAAGATGGATTCACTATCAATGAATGCGATAAGTGTGTTTACACTAAAACAGTTAGAAATGCATGTATCATTGTTTGTCTTTATGCAGACGACATGTTGATACTTGGGACTAATATTGATATTATTAAGTCCACTAAAAGAATGTTATCTAACAGTTTTGACATGAAAGATCTGGGGGTTGCTGATGTAATTTTAGGAATTAAAATCACCAGATGGAATCAGTCTATCTCAATCTCACTACGTGGATAAGATAAGAGAAAGATTCAAGGATCATGGGATAAAGGAGAATACAAATCCTTTTCTCCCACACGTCCACCTTCATAAGAACAGGAACTGGAATACGCCAGTTGGACTATTCTCAGATTATCGAAAGTCTAATGTATTTAATGAATTGCACTAGACCCGATATTGCTTACGTTGTAAGCAAGTTAAGCAGATACACTAGCAATCCTAGTGATCAATATTGGACCGCTCTACTACGAGTATTGGGTTACGTATCATATACCAAGGAATATGCCTTGAGATATGGACAGTATCCACCTGTACTTGAAGGATACAGTGATGCTAATTGGATTGCAGATTCTGAGGAATCAAAATCAACTAGCGGATACGTATTTACTCTAGGAGGAGCAGCGGTATCCCAGAAATCTTTCAAACAAACATGTATTGCCCGTTCCACTATGGAATCAGAATTCATAACCTTAGATAAGGCTGGAGAAGAAGCAGAATGGCTTTGACAATTTTTAGAAGATATACCATTATGACAAAAGCCAGTGCCCGCTATATGTATACACTGCGATAATCAAACAGCTATATTTAAGGCACAAAATGTTATATACAACGGTAAGTCTAGACATATTTGTCGTAGACATAATACTGTTAAGCAGTTGCTCTCAAATGGAATTATCTCTATTGACTTTGTATCATCAAAAGATAATTTAGTGGATCCGCTTACTAAAAGTTTAAGTGGCGAGTGTATAAACTGCGCATCGAGGGGAATAGGTCTAAAAGCCTAACCTTACCGAGTCAGCTTAATGGAAACCTCACTTAGCGACTAGAGAGCCCACGGACTAAGTTCAAGAGGAAAAATAAGTTATGATTGACTCAGCAAGTAAGCACTTGGGAGCTTGACTGCAATTCATTCCTAAGATGCACATAAGTGCTTTTCTACAAGTTGATTAAGGATAAGCTTAACGCTTTTAATGATGCCTATATCTTGTTACTAAACAAGTGGAGTAGAGTAGACTACTCTTAATAGGACGATCACCTATATGAGTATAGAGTTGGGTCGGCTCTTTGGGAATTTCTATGGAGGCTGTTATTACCTAAAGATACTCTCTGAAACCAAGAATGTCCAGGGCCAAAACGGACAAAATCGAGAACCAAAGTTGATTTGGAAAGTCACTGTGTGAAGCTTGTTGACTTGGCTTACACTAACGGCTAACAGTTCAAGACCTAATTCACTGATTAGCCAGTAAGTCCGATAAAGCTTTCGCTATGGAAGGTTTAAAACCTAGTTCACCTATCCTGATGCAGTTTCTTTTCTAAAGTACCTTTCACAATAGAGTCAATCTCTTTGTGTGTCAATTCCTTAAATCTCCATTCATTGTGAGGGATTGTTGGAATATGAAGAATATATATGTGAATATTTGAATTGAATTACGGCGAGATCCGTTGATCGAATAAATTGGATGATGGTTGGAGTGTATTCTCCTTCCATTGGTGATGAACGTGGTATATTCAAATGTTCAATTCCGACTTCGAATGAATGAGATATTCAAGTCTAAAGATTGCCTAATTCAAAGCCAAAATGAGACTAAAGGTAGCTAAAGGTATTTAGTCCCACATTGGCCATGGGATGAAAGTTCGTAGTGTTTAAATAGAGAAAATTGAGAACAAAGGGTGTGCCCTTTGGGTACTTGGAGTTTTCGCGCGAGATTGGGAGGGAACCATGCCCGCACATGCGCGCGCGCCGCTGGCGGCGGCGGCTGCGGCTGGCCGGCACCATGCCGGGCTCGGGTCCGGGTTCGGGTTTGGGTTCCCTACCCGGCCTAGTTCTTTTTGAATCGGGTCTCACGGGTATGGGTTGCGAGCATACCCGGTCCGCTATCCGAACCGCACCGCCAACGGACCCGCTCCGCTATCCGGATCCAAACCACCCCGTCAACGGCTGTCTGTAAACCGTCGCGGCGGTTGGACGGTTGCGACAGTTGAGCCGAACAGTTGCAACGGTTCAGACCGAACCGTTGCAACTGTTGGATGGGTTCAGACCAAACTGCCCCTTCCGGAGCGCTATAAATAGCTCTCCATTTTCTCATTCTAAAACACACAAAAACTCAATCTGCCTTCTGATTCTGAAGGAGATCCTCTCTCTCTCATTCTTGAAGGGACTTCCAAACAGGAAGTGGGAAATCAGTAACACGGTTTCCGAAAGCAAGTGGGGATTCTGTAACTCAGTCTCCAAAGCGACTTCCAAAAGAGATTTTGCAAAATTCGTTCTGAAAGAGGGCTCAGAAAATTCAACAAATTCTTTAATAGAATTGTTGTCTGAATCTGGGACTTCCGAAGAATAATATTCTTCAATCTTCCTTCTTCCTCTACAGTGGGTGCTCCTCCAAAGTAAAGGCAAATATTCTCCCAAAATTTATCTTTGTCCCGCTGCTTCAACAATCCTGTGAAGGAACTGCTTAACTACGGTTCGACCGTATGGTGATTTGGTAGTGCTATCCAAATACGTGAAGGAGTGTTGTATCTTAGGAGACCAGCGTCCAGTAACCTGTTAGCACCGGTGCGGGGGACGTAATTGTCTTAAGGAGATTCGCTTTAAGCGTACATCACTCCAAGTACTGTATAAGTGAATTAATTTCTTTATATAGGGGATATACTGATATTCAGTATATTGAGACTGATTTATATCAGTCTAATTGGTGTTTAACCAAGAAGGAAATTGAAAGGTGGTTCTTAAATTAAGAAACATTCTATTGAACGAAAAACCTCCCACCTGATATTTACTGACCTGGTCAATTAGATTGTTGATATTTCAGTGATATTGATTAGTTGTCAGATTGATCCCAGAAACCAACAATAATTTCGATATTTGTAATCAGATAAAATATTATGCTTGTGCTAATTCATCCTATTCATGCTAACAATCGGAATTCTCTATCCTAATCAGTACTTTCTCTCGAACAATACCAATTCTATTTTCTAAATTTAGAATCCACAATCTCTCGATCTAGTGGATTGCTAGTCAGAAGATGCATTAAATGTGATGGAAAGTTGTTGAAGCTCTGATATCAATTGACTCGGGAAGCGTAGAACGATGACGCCTGCTAGATCTCGTTCTAGTGCCCATGAACTCTGAAGAAGCCTTCAGGTAGGGGTCTTACTCGAATTCATGAGCAAGCAACTCGAGCCAAGTAAAACAACTCGAATCCACAAGCAATTAGATAGAAAATCTCAATTTAATTGATTGAAAACTTGATAAAAGATGATTACAAAATGAAGAATACAAGGACCTTTTTATAGGCTTATAAAAAGAGTACTACTACTACTAAGAAATTATAACATGTTTCTAAAAGAAAACAAAAAGAATTAAAAGAGTCCTAATTTATCAAGGTAATCTAAATTCAAAATAAAGAAAGATAAAATTAATCGGAATCCAAATTGAACCCGAAAACAAAATCCAAAACTAACTCAGAATCCACCCAATTCTCGACTAGGCGGTCGGCTGCGTGGTCTTTTCTTCATTGCCTGTCGACTGACACTTAAATCGCTGCTTCTGGCCTTTGTCAGTGGACCGATCAATTAACACTGGGTTTTCTGCTTCTGATTGATCGACCAGGTAGTCGATCGATAGCATGTGCTTTTTGTCGTGCGTCTAGCGTTGTCAGGCGTCGACCGCTGTCTTCGCTAGCTTTTCGTCAAGCGGGTGGTCGAACGGGACTTGAGTTTGGTCCCTAGTTGAGCCTTAATTTGTGATTCCACTCTCCTACATCACTGTCACTAAAATAAAAATTCTCTGTGAAGTTCATAAGTATTGTTTTCTGTAATAAAGTAAATAGTTAATAATTAAGTTTTTGTGAAAGATGTAAAAGTTGATGGCGGCTCACTAATAATTTTAGCCTCAGCAATTTTGCAAACGAGCTTATAAGCCTGATACACACGTGATACTTCCGTCGGTTGGTATTAACGAGATCAAATATTAGTGACTAACAAATGTGAAGTACTACAGTATATCCAGGTGACACAAATCACAGTTGAATTCTAAGAGAAATATATTTACGCTTAATTCCCATCATAACTTCAAATTTTTGATGCGATGGCAAGGACTTTAATAAGTTTTAACTTTTCGAGAGCGGAAGCAAACCAAGAAAAATGCAGAAAAAACATGTCCTGCATTATCATTTGGCATCGTTTCAGATCTAACCCACAAAACTCTCTCACTTTGAATGTTGAATCTAGGTCAACTCCTCATCTCTGCCACCGAGTCAGATCTCATAACCTACTGGGACATTTATCATTGATAAAGATCAATCCCTGCAACCTGATTTGGCCAGAACTTGGGTCAGCAATTCCCATCTGCTGATCATAATTAAGTATGCATCCGTCCTGGTCAGAAGGACCACACCAGCAGTACGTAGGATGGTCAGTCTCCCGTCTGAGCCCCACTATCAGTGAAGAAGACTCGGTCTCTCGTATCTCTCGCCTGCTCATTGCAAACGTTGGAACATACAGTGAACCTCTCGAGTTCTTTTCTTATGCGGCCTCAATCGCATGGGTTTGTTTAAAGTACTGATTTCCGTTCTTTGTTTTGTTTATTGTTATTTTTGAAATAGATTTTGGTTGATAAATATAAATTGCTTCATGGAACATGAAGAGTAGTGCTGCTTCTGCCACCCCCTTCCCTAATGTGAGCTGGGGCCATGCATGCGTTGAGATGATTGCATTTCTTTCTTACGCGCTTGCTTTATATTTTCTCCTGCGACCTGGAACATCACGTGCTTCTCAGATTTGGACCAGATTGGCCCAACCATCATGCTCGGCCGATCTATTATGCCTCGGGGTCCTACTACTCCTGCTGGGGCCTACCCTTTTTTTTTTTTTTCATTTTTGGTGTAAGTCTCTCTGAACCGCTACCCATTCATCTAGAGGTGCGAAACTAGCCGGGTTTGACCGGATTCAGCGAGTCAAGGAACGGGCTGGGCCAAACCTGCACCCGCCAGCAATTCCTGGGCAGCCAGGCCCGGGCCTAGGCCCCCTCCGAGGGACTCGGGTACAGCCCGGTGACCCGCTCGAGCCGGACCGGGTTTCTTATTTTTTTTAAAAAAAATTCTAAAAAGTTTTTTAAGTTCTGAAAAATATTAAAATGTCCAAAAAAATAAATAAATAATTATCAAAAATTTCACAATTTTAAACAAAATTGATATAAGTTGTAAAATGCAAATGTAATTTTTTTTTATTAACAATCCAATAGATTGAATAAAGTGATACAAATAGAAATGAAGTATATAGATTAAAAATGAAGTATAAATTGATAAAAATACAAATGTAGTATATAGATTGAAATGAAGTATAAATTAGTACAAATACAAAATATCTTTATTTCTTCCATCATCTTCTGGAAAGTTGTAGCGGTCAACTCTCGACACCGAAGGAGATCACGACACGAGGTGAACCTGAGTGAGCAATGAGGGAACGACCATCACTTAGCTATAGGCCGAGTGCCTCCGTCATCCAACCTCAAGTCGTGAGCCCGAGAGCTCGGGTCTAACCCCGACTCACGACATCACTCCAGATCAAGCGCCCAAAAGCCCAACTCGATGAGCCCGACCTCACCCCTTGAACCACTGGTGAGCCCGATTTTCCTTCGACATTGGGAGCTTCTGAAAGACTCCACCAGTACAGCGCATAGGCGAGATTCTAGAAAATCTCCAGATCAAAGCTCAATTGAATAAATTGAGCTCGGCCAATAGATCTTATCTCCGGCAAACAGATTTTATCTCCAGTCAACTGATCTTATCTCTAGTCAACTAATCTTATTTTCAGCCAATAGATCAAGCAGTTACAACCAACAAATCAGAACGTTGCGATCACGGCTAACCACCCAGTTTAAACAGTTATCCAAATTGATTTCTCTTGCATAAATATTTTGCCCTTTTCCAACGAGAGGGAGGTTCGAACAAATGAATACCCTAACGCACATGTAATCATACATGGCACTTTGATTTTTGCATGTAATTCATTCGAATTAAAGTAGAACATATCTCTTCTCTGTGGTTTTCTCTTTCAGGTTTCCACGTTATGTCTCCCGTGTTTATCGTGATTCACTGGTCTGTGTGCTTTACAATTTGGTTCACGTGGGGAAGTCCTTGGTGAATTTCTCACAGCATTTGGTGCTTTCATTGAGATCTTTTGAGTCACACTCAAGGTCTCCTTCCTTTTTTTCAACCCTTTGCTCAAAAAGCCTCGTCCCCACGGAGATGGCCCTACCAAGAAGAAGTTCCTCTTAAGTCGCTGCCACCGCCTCCTCAAAAGGCAAATCGATTATCACGGGAGGAACAAGGGTGCCAACCCTCCTCCTCCCCACCCCAAAGTCCTCATCGAAGATATCAAGGAAGCCCACTCATCCTCAACCGCTTCACCAGCAGCTGGAGTCAACGGACATGAGGTCCAACTCCCCCCCCTTCCGAGGGCCACTCCTCCAAATGCTCGTCAATCTCTAGATGCAGATGGACGAGCAGCAGGAAGAGGCGGACCACGAGCGCGAGCGGGCAGATGTGAGCGCAAGAGGCCCTGTTGGAGAGGGAGACGTCAAATTGCATCCAAAATCATCCCACGTCCAATTCGAGATCCTACGAACGTCTCAGTTTTCTCATGACCATGGGACTGGAGGATCTCGGGATAACCAATCATAATCTCGACCCAGCAACTCCACCCGTGCCGAAACCAGTCAGAATCATGACCAGTCCTACGTTCTCAGCGATGGTGAACACTCTGAGTCTTCTCAACCATATAAGGCCCTGAAGATTCCTCGCATTGAGGACATCGCTAAGTTGGTTCAGGAGTGCATCGAATGAGCGAACTGACAGGACCATCACGATGTGATTCACATTTATTCACCAAATTCCCAATTAGATTAAAGTTAAATTTCATATTTTAAAAATTGTGTTTTCAACAACTCTCTGTGAATTCAACCCTTTTTTTGCCGCTATGCTAAACTTTGAAGTAATCTAAAGCAAGACTAGGTTTTTCTAATTTGTGCGTGGTTCAACAATGATGGAAAATTTCGTAACTTTCGAACAGCGAACAATTTTTGGCGTTGTTGCCAGGGATTTGTATAAAAATCTGTTTTGAAAAATCGACATTTAATCTTTTTTTCAAGTTTATCTTTTAAAATTTTAAAAAATTCAAAAAATTTCTTTTCTTTACCATCCTTGAGATTTAATTCTTAAACTTGTTTTTGCATGGATATTCTACGGAACAAGTGAAGATTTGCACAAATAAAAAGGGAGCTTGCTTGCTTACTAATTAATTACGCTGCTAAAAAAATTTTGCATGCTTCAAATTCGTCGAGAAGGTGGTATCTTTCAACTCTACCCACAAATCTCCTATCAGTGGGGTTTCGGAAGTACTTTTGATTGAAATTGAGCTGCATTAATGCATTTTTTGCATAAAAAATTTAAGAGTTGTCCCCCCTCACATAAGGTCGGGATTTTGTTACCCATTTTTTGGTTCAAAAATCACAATCTCATATAGGTTTCGCCTGAGCTTCAATTAATTTAAAATCAATTAGAACTTGATCATTAGGATTTTAAGCTCATTAAGTGGATCTATTGTGGAACACTCCGGTGATTACTTTCAAGTTTTCGAAGAGGAACTTTCTTGTCTCAGAAAGGGTGGCTTAGTCATTATGTCACGCCCCGCTTCCCAAAATACACCGAAGCGGAGACGCGACACAAGTCGGCGACGCATATACGCAAGGAAAATACCTCACGTATACGCGCTAAGCCTTAAGTAACCTGAAACAAGCTATAAATCCCAACTATAATGAATCATGATTACTGCAATATCATATATAAGTATCCACGCATGATATCATATAAATGAAGAACTGAAATAATAACTGAATCTGATATAACGAGAATCAGGAAGTAATATGAAGGCAAGAAAGATAAGAATACCGGAATCGAATAGGGAGAAGCTCCAGCTCTTCACGAAGCGTACGGCCTCAATGAACACTTGAACCATAAAAATAAAGTGTCCAATATCTGGACGTGCAAATCCAGAGTCGTCAAAAAGCGACCTAATGAGTGTGTGTGTAAAGGGGAGAGCTCGTGCATATAAACAATGTGCATAGAATAATAACAAGATGAACTGCAGTCATAAGATAACTAAATAATATGATAAACAAATAACTGAAGGATAACTGCATAACAACATGAATGAAGATATAAGGCAACTATTACAACTGTAAACTAATAGCTGATGTCAAGATGTGTAACCTAGCATATGTCACTAGTCTGATTGGTTATTATTAACCTAACTAATGTAGTACTTAGCTGTGTCTCATACCACAGCCGTTTTCTCACATATCAATCAATGTTATCGTTAATGTAACTGCCTGCCAATGTAGTGCATGTGTTTTGGAAGAGTACCGTGCATGCCCGGTACCACGGTCTAACACCCCTGGCGCTGAACCAGGACAAACCGCAATGCTCTAATAACTGAAGACCACAGCCCCACACGAAAAGACAACTAGTGTGGCGCCGTAATCCGGACATAGCCCTGACAACTGACAACTAAATAGGTAGCCAGTACTACCTTGGTTCCCCATGTTTGGAACCCACAACTCGGTACCATAATAAGTCGTTTCAAAATACATGACATGCATCATTAGGAAATTACCCCTGTTCCCCAGGTTATGGTGTCTTTTATTAACAAGCAATCAATGTGAGTTATTATTAAAGAGTTACTGATATCTCCAACAACTAGTGATGCCAATAATAGCTAATAATCTGACAACTAGCATCTGATATCTGACAACTAAGTAGCTGACAATTAATATCTGACATCTGAAATAGGATACTGGAGATATAGCCACAAACACAATAGTATCACAAACAACTGGCAACTGGTACCGATATATGACAACTACTATAAACTCTGAAATACATCATATGATCACCAACAAAAACTCTCACCAATAACTGATAAAGTGATGACTGCTATCTGATAACTCTGAAGTACAAGATCACCAATATCGAATAGATCACTATCACAATAGCTCAATCTCTATAAATGAAGTAATCAATAACTAAACATGAAAGCACATGGTATGTCCTCGAGATCAGCAAGTCAACGGATACCGAAATCATATCTAAAAAGGAAACATCCTCAAAAAACTGCAATTTAGAATAGTTCACTTCTAAGTCAATACTAACCACTCATCCATACTCAAATGATATAATCAGTTGATACATTCAGGAATCCTTGCTTGTAATAATCCAAAACTAATATTATATCACATATCGAAGTCAAAGATAAGATATCCACACATCTGGTCGCAATCCAATAAAATCAGTCACAACTAAATACTGATCAATATCCAATGTAAATAATATAAATCCCAGATCAATCCAAATCGCAGTCCAACTTTCCTCACAACTATGACCGAATCCAGAATAATAAATAACTAAAAGCAAGAATACTAATATCTTGGTGACAAAGCATCGAGTCCTAAAATGTCTAACATCAACTACATCTGATTTAATATCTGTGGTATCTCTAAACCGTCTTATATCGATACAGAAACGTTATATCTACTTGTCCACAATATCCAAAAGTGTTCTGGTTGGAATAATCACCAAATATATGAATGTCAAATCTGATAACTAATACCAATTATATCAACCTCAAGATCGAGGCGAGTCAAATCACAGTCTAAGGTGTATCAACACTAGGCCTAAGCCAACAACGCCAAACTACCAACACATGAAATGATGCTGATACAAGCTCCTATCAACTATGTAAATAAAGTGAACAATCACAGATGTCTCATGAAGTGGTACAAATAATCAAACTGGTAAAATATAATAGAAATTTACATGAAATGATAAGTGTAACATGTAAATACATACGGACGACGGTAAATAAGGAAATGCACAAGAATGAACACTCACATGAAATGACGCGGTTTCAGAACCGAATCACCGTCTGGTCTTCACTGCACGAATCGGTACTGATCTACGGATCATCCATGGATCGGTCTTCGAATCGCCTATGTATCGGGTCCACAACGAGCACGAATTCGAATCGGGTTCGAGTCTCCTGCAACGGTCCAGATCTCACCAAACGAATCTGAAATGCTGCAACACGCAAGTGAACACATACATATAAACATAAATACACGATTAACACCCACACATGCATACGAATACATACGCGTATACCCACACATACTCTCAAGCATTCACTCACACACACACACGCGCGCGCACACACATCTCTTAATAAATACATACATATATGCATGCATGCATGCATACATACACAACACGTTATACACATATGTACTCACTATATATATACATATACTATATACATACATACATATTATGTATACACACACACACACACTCTCACATTTAAATACACTAACACTACATAAAACATTCATACATACATGCATCCACATGCACTACACTAGCACTCTACACAACTCACCACACACTTGCATGCATGCATATTAATTAAACACCACTAACATATATAATCATACCCATTATTCAAACACAAAATCCAACCAACAACCATGTATGCATGAATATAAGATGAAAGAATGAAAGGCAAAGAAGTGAGAGACTCACGGTGGGAGAAGCTCGGCAACGGGGTTGCTTCGCGGAGGATGCCGATGAGGACACGGGCTGCCGGAGGAGTCGACAGGTCGTCGGAGATCGCCGGAGAGAGGGATGCTGCTGGAAGAAGGGGATGGTTGGGGCTGCCGCTGCCCAAGGAGGAGATGTATGCTGGTTCATGGTGGAAGACAGGGCACGGCCTGGAGTCTCCGGCAAGGGCGTGGAGCCGTGCACGAAGAGAGGGGTTCAGATATGGACTGAGAGCAGCCATAAGAGGGCTCAGCCTGCTGCTGCGCTGGATGTTGCTGCGGCAGATCTAGTGAAGAGGTGGGGCAGCTTGCTGGGTGCTACTGTGCGCAGCCAGCAAGGGGAGGAAGGCTGTGGCGGCGTGTGCGGGTGTTGGTCTCTGCTGTGCGCGGGCTCGGCTTGCTGGAGGAGGTTGGGCGGCAGCAAGGGCTGGAGCTTCCAAGGGGAAAGGAGCTCGGGGCTTCCATGGTTGGATTTCGACACCGGAGAAGGTAAGGGATAGCCGAGAGAGGGAGAGATGGTCCGGGGTGAAGGTTGGGGTGCTCCGGCAGAGTTCTGGCGACGAGGAGGCGCATATGGGGAAGTGGGAGGCGGCCTGAGTTGCGCCATGGAGATGGAGGCGGCTGTGATAGGATTAGTTTAGGGTTATAGGAGAGCATTATGAAGAGATTATATAGATAGGATTTGGTAATGGGTTTGTCTAATTAGGTTTCGGGTAGATAATAGGCATAGGTTCTCAATGGATAATGGGTTTGAGGGCATGGGCTTAACTAATGGGTTTGGATAAGTAATAACGGGTTGGTAGAGATGGCCTATTGGATGTGGGTATGGATCAAGGAATAGACTAATGGTTATGAGATATAGGGTATTGGGTTAACGCGTAGGATTAGGAATCAATGAAATAGAAGTGGGTATGGATTAGATAATGGGTAGGACCATAGATAAAGGATACGGGTTAATGGGTATAGAATCGAGGGGAAGGAAAAGTACTACAAATAATAATAATAAATACAAACCATAAAAATATTAATGATTAATAATAACACTAAAAATAATTAACCATAACATTAATAATAATAATAAACTCTATTAACAACAAGTATTATTAACAATAATAACAATAATAATAGTAGTAACTAATAATAAAAATAAGAATCATAATTAGTAATATTAATAGTAGTTAGTAACACTAATAATAATAATCTTAATAATTAAACATACAATAATAATAATAATAAATAATAATATTAGTAACACTATTAATAATTAATAAACACTAACAATATTAATAATAATAATAATACTAATAGTAATAAGTAATTAAAAATACTGATAAGAAATAATGACAATAGTATATAAAGTCAAAGTGTCATTAACTATCTTAAAAATAAATTTCCATATTTAATAATAATAATAATCACAAGAAAGAAAATAATAAATTAAGTTGATTAAAAAAATAATCAGTAAATCAAAATAAATACTTTAGGAAAATAAAAATACAGTATTTCTAACTAGGGATATTACACATTACGGCAGTGCCTGACCTGGAGGAAAGACTGAATCGCTTGTTTGACGACTTTAACCAGTCAGCCCACAAACCGTTTAACCCAGTTAGGAGCTGTCTAAACTAGGGATAATTTATTCTCTTAGGATTAGTGGTTAAAAATTGATTACCTTCAATTTAAGCTCAAGATAAATAAACTTGTTTGAGATTACTTGATTGAGTCAATTGTGTGCAATCTTTTCTAGAACTTAAGGTACCATCTAAATTATTCTTCAGGGTAGTACACTAGTTTATGTGACAGTGGGTTCGTATAATGATTATTTAGAATCTCTTATTGTTTTAAACCCTTCTGACTGGGTGATGCAAATCAACCTCGTCAGATGACCTTAAAAGATTACATGTATCTTATAAGGTCCACTCAACCTTCCTGTATCATTTTGTCACCCCTTACTAAAAGTATACCTAGAGGGGGTGAATAGGTATAATGCTAATTTAAAGGTCCAAATGTAAAAATGCAATAATTTATAATAAGAATGATGCAAACGGTCAACTTAAATCAAGAAGTGAAGCCAGATTCTCTATGAAGGGCTCTACAACTTCTCCTCTATATTCCTCTAGACAATGAGTTGAGGTGCTCAATTGCCTTCTTAATTTAGAGAATAAAAACCGATAAGAATAAATGATGCTAGTAAGTGAAATAAAAACAAAGGCACAAGTGCAAGCAAATATAGAGTAAGAGCAAGAGAGAAAACAATTGCAAATACAAGAGATTTGTTTCAACGTTCGAGTACCAAGCTCTATGTCCCTGCCTTCACCTCGTGAAGGATTTCACTATCCACTAAGATTTTTTTCATAAAGGAGCCTCCACAAAGGAACTATAAGGTCTACTCAAGACCGGAGTGCACAACTCCAACTCTCAATCCTCTATACAAGAGGTAGCACTAAACCAAAGAGTTTAACAAGCTGTTGGTGATGACAAAGATTACAAAAAATCCCTTTTACAACTTCCTATAGTATTTGATGAGAGATGAAGCTCCAGAAGTTTGTGAAAGAGAAAATCAGTTGAAATGAGTCAAGCTAAGAGCTGAAAAATTGCAGAAAATGATTTTGAAATGAGAGCACTTGAAGTAAGAAAACTTGAAATCTTTTCTCTTGAATAAACTTAAATTTTCAAATATTTTTCAAAAACTAATTGTTTTTCTTGTTGTTAATCCTCTACGAATGAACCCTATATATCGGTAAATGATAAAACACTGTTAGAAGAGCCTATCAAGTTATATTAAAGAGAGATTAGACCCAAAAAGAGTAAAAATGTTCATTGGAAAAAAGTCAAAGAAACAGATTTTCAAAAACTAGTCGTTACTGTACCAGTGCCAGAATATCGGTGGACCGCCGGTCGACCGGTAGTTCAATATTTTGAACTAACAGTTGGCGTTGATCAACCGTCCAGTCGACCGATCTCAACCGAGACCAGGCTAGTGCCAGTTGGTCGACGCCCGATGACCGCTAGGTTTGCCGGTCGACCGTCCGGTCGTCCTACAAACGTGCACAGCATTCACAAGCAGAGGTCAAAATGACCCCGTGGTCCGGTCAACCGACCATGCCTGCAAAACTATAATTGACTAAAAAATGAATATAAACTTATTTAAAAAGATTTATATGAGTTATAAAAACTATTTGGTAATACATAGGCTTCAGGATACATGTTAGAAATAGGATATGAAATCTTGGAAAACCATGGGACATGTATCAAACATTGAACCTTTATAAAATACCAAAATAAAAAAAAAAACTAGATATTGAAACTCGTATTTTCAAAACTTGAGTTTTGTGTGTTTGTGACTTCTTGAGTATCAAATCTACATACTATACTTTAACATACTATTTTCTTACATAGGTGCTATGTCTTCAAGTCATCTTCTAGTGGGCTTCTCCAAGGGTGAGTCTTGATTGTCCTAATTTGAATCCCATCTTTGAGTGAGCTTGAGACTCAATACCTTCCTTTAGAGGAAGAAGCACTTTCAATCTTTTTGAACTCTGAAAAATAGCTAAACACTTAAACATGATTAGTACTAAATAACTACATAGGTTTGGTTATCATCAAAAGAAGAAACCGGTGATTGCAACTATGGGCCAACAATCTCCCTCTTTTTGATGATGACAAAATATATGAGTTATTTAAAAAAATAGTATGAAGAGCTTAGCAAAGCTCCCCCTAAAGTTTTACTTATCTATCAAGTTCAATCATTTATGACTAAAGAATGTGATAATTTCAAAGCAAGTCATCATATGCGTATAGATATAGATGTGAAATGTGAAGAGCTACGTAAAAACATTTCATCCTCCATCCATGCCTCCAACCACCAAAATGGGTATGCAACAAGGTATGCAAACGTGAAATAGAGGTAATAGAAATCATAAATCACCAAACAATATCAATTTAAAACATAAGTATGATACCAATTAAATAATATAGATATACCAATGTATAAATACCAATTCGCAAAACAAGATTTATCAATTTGAGAAAAATGAAGTCAATAAAATAATTCATAAATTCTTCTCCCTCCTTTTGTTATAAATCAAAAAGGGAGTAAAAACTAGTAGATACCAACTAAAAACTAAAAAATAATAGATACCAATGAACACAGAAGTAAAGAAAAGATTACAATTAAAAAAATAAAAGTTCATGTATTCTAAGAAAAACAAATATGAAAATCAATTAGAAATTTCATGAATCTATAACACAAACATTTAATTCACCACAAGTAAACGAAAATCTATTAAAATTAAGTGGTTTAGTAAAAATATCCGCTAATTGAAAATCGATAGAAACATAATCAATTTCAATATCTCCTTTCTCATAATGATCTCTAAGAAAGTGATATATAATTTCTATGTGTTTGGTCTTGCTATGTTGATTTGCATTCTTGGTCATATGAATGGTACTAGTATTATCACAAAATATTTTAATATGATCAAAATGCAAATCATAATCAAGAAGAGTATGTTTCATCCAAAAGACTTGTGCACAACAAGCCCCGGCCACAACATACTACACCTTAGCGTTTGAGAGGGCTACGAAATTTTATTTCTTGAAAGACCATGAAACAAGATAATTCTCTAAAAATTGACAAGTTTCACTAGTGCTTTTTCTATCAACTCTATAACCGATAAAGTCGGCATCCGAAAAACTCATCATTGAGAATTGTCCGATCTTCAGATACCACAAGCTCATTCCAATAGTGCCCTTAAGGAGATACTAAAGTGTTTTACGACAATTAAGTGAGACTCTTTAGGACAAGATTGAAATCTAGCACATAAACATACACTAAAATAATATCTGGCCTACTAGCCGTTAACAAAAGTAAGCTACCAATCATGCTACGATAGAGTTTAATGTCAACATTTTTACCTTGTTCATCTTTGTCAAGCTTTGTTGTGGTAGCTATGGGATATCTTTGCATCTTCAAACTCAAATTTCTTGATATGTTCTCTTATGTGCTTGGCTTGATTGATGAAAATCCCATCACCTCTTTTCTTGATTTGGAGTCTAAGGAAATAGTTGAGCTCTCCTATCATACTCATTTCAAATTCTTTCTTCATGCATGATTCAAAATCCTTACAAAGCTTTTCATTAGTAGATTCAAAAATGATATCATTAACATATATTTGCATTATTAAGAAATCATTATCTACATGCTTTGCAAATAAGGTAGTATCAACTTTGTCTTTAATAAAATAATTTAAAACAAGAAAAGTACTCAATCTTTCATACCAAGCTCTTGGAGCTTATTTTAAACCATACAAAGCCTTTTAAGTTAAAAAATAAAATCCAGATGTGTAGGATTAACAAACCTTAGGGTTTGTTACACCTCATCTTCAATAAAATCATTCAAAAATGTACTTTTAACATTCATTTGAAAAAGCTTAAAATCTTTAAAAGAAGCAAAAGCAAGTGTCATCTGTATGGCCTCAAGCCATGCTACAGATGCAAAAATTTTCTCAAAATCAATTCCTTCGATTTGGGTGTAACTTTGAACCACTAACCTAGCTTTATTCCTAATAACATTTTCTGACTCATCCAACTTATTCTTAAAAATCCATCTAATATCAATTGTTGGTCTATCATAGGGTGTAAGAACAAGATGCCAAACTTGATTGCGCTCAAATTGATTGAGCTCTTCTTACGTGGCAAGTAACTAATATGAATCGCCCTCGGCTTTGAGGATATTTTTGGGCTCAATATGGGAAATGAATGCAAAATGACCACAAATATCATGGAGTTTGGAGCGAGTAGTTACCCTTTTGGATACATCACCAATAATTAGGTCCTTGGGATAGCTTGTAGCATATATCTAATCCTTTAGAAGTGGTTGTATTGGCTCCACTTCACCATCTTGGGCTTTTGTATTTGTTTCATCCTTAGGCTTTTCCTCTTCATCTTGTGCCGATAAATTTTTCATGGAAACTTTTTCAAAATCTTCACCTAAAGAATCAATCTCTACAATATTTTTCACAAAAGAGTTAGATTTCTCAAACTTAACATACATACACTCCTCAATAGTCAAGGTTGACCTATTGAAAACTCTATAAGCCATACTAGTATTGAGTACCCAACAAAAATAGCCTCAAAAGATTTTGAATAAAACTTGCCCAAGTTACCTTTGGTATTCAAAACAAAACACTTGCAACCAAAGACTTTGAAATAGGATATTGAAGCCTACAAGATTGAAAGATTTTGATGATGGATAACAAAGTGATATAGATGCATTTGGAGCTTTAACTCAAGCATTTATATAGAGTTATGATTACTCAACCTCAGTTGAGGATTTTGGGTATTTTTGTGTATTTTTAGAATAATTGTTAAAAGCCTTGAACACACACACAAATACCCATATAGTCAACTTGACCTCTATGTATAGTCGACTAACCTAACCCATAGTCGACTTGTAAAATCCCCCAGTCGACTAAGTTCTTCTAACTCTCTGTTTATTATCTGGCATCAGAATTAGTCGACTTCCCCTAAAGTATAATCAACTAACTCCTGACATAGTCGACTACCCTTGTCTATATAGTCGACTAAAAATAGTTTTCCAGAAACTTGTATCCATATCAGTCTAGGTATAGTCGACTTACCCCATACATTTGGTATCAGAGCAAGGATGGCAACGGAGTTCCCTTCATCATAATTCAAAGAAGGACATTCTGCACAACGTCCACCGCTATTTGACGGATCCAACTATAACTATTGGAAGTGTACAATGAAGATCTACTTGCAATCGCTCAACTACGAACTTTGGAATATCGTAGAAGAGAAGTTGTACAAAGTGTTTGTTCTCTTAGTTGTAAGAGGAGTTGTACACATTTGGCAAAGGGTGTTTTGTCAAGTGGTGTACAAGGTATTAGTTTTGGGTGTATCCAAATCAGGAAAGGAAAATCTCAAGCGGATTGCTTGGGGACTGGACGTAGGTCACAAGGACCGAACTAGGATAAATCTCTTGTCTTTGCGTTTGCATTTTCTGAGTTTTGTCTTGTGAATTTTCATTTCCTGCAAGTAGTTTCATTTAAATTGTTTATAAACACTATTCACCCCCCTCTAGTGTTTGTGTTGCTTGAATATAGATCATACATTTGGTATTAGTCGACTAACCTTTGAAAATTTGCTCTTCTAGTCGACTAACCTTCCTACCCTAGTCGACTAATAGCAGTTTCTGACTGTTATGCAGTTGGTGATTTCTGGTGTTTTATCCAACGTTTTTAAATTTCAAATTTGAATTGATAACTTCCCTAACTGACTATAGATTTCAGGTATAAATAGGGATGTTGTCCTAGGATCAATTCACCAATTCAAATCTCAAGTTTCAGCCTAAAAACTCTCTTCAAAATTCTATTTTTTTTGAAAACCTATTCCACTTTCTGTTTCTTCACCAATTCCTACTCTCTTTTTGTTGAGATAGAATCTCTACATGCCAAACAACAATTCATTCAGGACTCTCTGAATGCATTGCTCGAAAATCAATCTTTACTGATGACTCATTTTGAGCATATGCACCTGAAGATGGACTCGTTGTATCCACTCAAACGAAAATTCTGAATATCCAAAAAGACCCATTTTCCACCACCTCCTCCTCCCGGATCCGACATTTGATGATTATGGAGTTGGCTTTGCTACGTATTTTGTTTTTTGAAGTTCTTGCATCTTTGTGTATTTTTCTTTTTTAAAGACTCTTTTAATTTGTACTTAATTATGGAAACAATGGTTGTTCCTGTATCTTTGATGATCTATGCTATTTCTCTTTTTGTTAATGACAAAGGGGGAGAAAATTCTGTGTTACATATATATGTGTGTTATGGCAATGGATATTGACATATGTGTGGTGTTATGGCAATAGATATATGATACATATTTTTGGCATTTGTGATATGGCAAAGCAGGGAACAATATGATACATATTTGGCATTTGTGATATGGCAATGCAGGGAACCATATATGATACATCGAATTTTTGCATTTGTGATATGGCAATGCAAGGTTCCATGGAAAATATTTTTATACTTTATGCAGGAGAGAACAAGAACACTTGTCTTGTTACATATATATTTGTTATAACCTGTTTACTGCGGGGGGAGTTTTCATATACACAAGTTGTCATCATCAAAAAGGGGGAGAATGTTGAAGCCTACAAGATTGAAAGATTTTGATGATGGATAACAAAGTAATATAGATGCATTTGGAGCTTTAACTCAAGCATTTATACAGAGTTATGATTACTCAACCTCAGTTGAAGATTTTGGGTATTTTTGTGTATTTTTAGAATAATTGTTAAAAGCCTTGAACACACACACAAATACCCATATAGTCGATTTGACCTCTATGTATAGTCGACTAACCTAACCCATAGTCGACTTGTAAAATCCCCCAATCGACTGAGTTCTTCTACAAAAAATATCCCAACTCTCTGTTTATTATCTGGCGTCAAAATTAGTCGACCTCCCCTAAAGTATAGTCGACTAACTCCTGACATAGTCGACTACCCTTGTCTATATAGTCGACTAAAAACAGTTTCCAGAAACTTGTATCCGTATCAGTCTAGGTATAGTCGACTTACCCCATACATTTGGTATCAGAGCAAGGATGGCAACAAAGTTCCCTCATCACAATTCAAAGAAGGACATTCTACACAACGTCCATCGCTATTTGACGGATCCAACTACAACTATTGAAAGTGTAGAATGAAGATCTACTTGCAATCGCTCAACTACAAACTTTAGAACATTGTAGAAGAGAAGTTGTATAAGGTGTTTGTTCTTTTGGTTGTAAGAGGAGTTGTACACATTTGGCAAAGGGGTTTTGTCAAGTGGTGTACAAGGTATTGATTTTGGGTGTATCCAAATCAGGAAAGAAAAATCTCAAGCGGATTGCTTGGGGACTGGACGTAGGTTACAAGAACCGAACCAGGATAAATCTCTTGTCTTTGCGTTTGCATTTTTCTGAGTTTTGTCTTGTGAATTTTCATTTCCTGCAAGTAGTTTCATTAAAATTGTTTATAAACACTATTCACCCCCCCTCTAGTATTTGTGTTGCTTGAATATAGATCCTACATAGGAAACATTTGGTTTTCTCACATAGTAAATTTCAAAAGGAGTTTTATTTGAATTCTTGCAAAAATAAATTCGATTCCCAATGTAACATGAAGTATTTACGGTCTCGCCCCATAAATATTGAGGGAGTTCGTATTCACTAATCATTGTCCAAATCATTTCTTGAAGAGTACGATTCTTTCTTTCAATGACTTTATTTTGCTATGGAGTTTTAGGACAAGATTATTCATGTTTAATTCTATTTTCTTCACAATAAGTGATAAAAAAAATAGTTGATGAATTTTTCACCTCTATCACTCCTTATGCGTAAAATTAGAAAAAAAAAATTTCAACCCTTTTCTAAAAACATGAAAATGTGAGAAAACTTCACTTTATGTTCTAAAAAGAAAACTCATGTGAATCTAGGGAAATCTTCAACTAAATAAAAACAAAACGATTATCACTACTTTTAATTTTAGTTGGGCCAAATAAATCTATGTGGGATCAACTCTAAAGGTCTAGTTGTCATGATATCCTTGATTGTTTTGAAAGAAGACTTGGTCTGTTTTTCAATTGGCACGTATCACAAATGCGATCTTTTCAAACTTCAAATAAGGAATATCCTTCACTAAATCTTTAGAATTAATTCAGGATAAGTGGTCAAACGAAACGTGGCCAGTCTCCTATGTCATAACAAAGAATCTTCATTAAAAGCATTCAAACAAGTGACATTGCAATCTAAATTAAATGTGTCAATCATATAAATATTATTTTCACAAAAGCCGAAAGAACACATGTATATGTTTTCTTATCCAAAATGTCACAAGAGAAATCATCAAAAACAATTTTGAAGCCTCTATCACAAAGTTGGCTAATACTTGAAAGATTATGCTTAAGATCTTCAACCAAAACAACATTCTCGATTAAAAGAGATGAGCCAATCTTAATATTACATATACCAACGATTTTGCCCTTTGAATCATCCCCAAAGTGACGGTGCCACCTTCATGATACCTTGATAGCGTTGCAAAGTTATTGATATCCTAAGTCATGTGTCATGAGCAACCACTATCAGGGTACCACCTCTCCTACATCTTGGAGACTTGGTGCGTACCTATATTAAGGAATAAATTGTTGATTTGGGTAACCAAACTTTATTGGGTCCTAAAGTGTTAGTTTTCGAACCTAAATATGATCATTTGAAGCATGTATGTGATTATAACAAAACTCGGCCAAGTGACCTTTTCGGCTACAATAAGTGCAAGTATGCACTTTACCATAAAGAAATGCATGATGTATGTGCATGATGAGCATGTAAAATATGAGCATGCTTAGCGTGTGTGTCATGATGTAAATGAGATTGTTTGTGAGCATGTAAAACATGTGAAACATGAGTTTTCTTTTGAGTTTCCTCTTTGGAAACATATCCTCTAGTCTAGCCTTATCAAACTCACACTTTTTCAAAATATTACTTAAAGTATTTATCTTCTTTTTCAAAGTTGAAATCTCATTTTCATTAATCATAGAAAATTTAGCCTTACAAGAAATTTTATGAGCATCAAAATTTTTGTGTGTTTTGAAGTGCGGAAGATAAAACTTTTTTCTTTGAAAGTGTAACTATTTGATTTTGGAGATGATCATTTTTATTTTCATTTTTAAATATTTTTTTGAGAAAATCATAGTTATTAGATAACTCTTCAAAAGCTTCACTCAATTCATCAATAGAAAGTTCACAATTCATTAAGATGTGATTCGGATGTTACCTTGGGTGTGTTCTTATTTGTCATGAAACACACATGAGCCGTGTTAACCTCCTCTTTGGATTCGCTCTCCGAGTCCCATGTTGCCTTTAAAGCTTTCTTCTTATATGGCTTCTTGAAGGTTGTGGGCTTGGCTTTGTTCTCCAGGCATTCGGCAATGACGTGTCTGAGTTTCCTACAATTGTAGCAAACAATCTTCTTGTCCTCACTACCTTGTCATTTTCTCTGGTTGTTGAATTTTGCCTTATTGTATATCCTCCTTACATTCTTAACGAGAAGGGAAAGATCTTCGTCTTCGTCTTCTTCTTCTTCATTGAAAATGGTAGGAGTGAACTTGAAGGTTAGCATCTTCTTCTTTTGTGGAGCCTTCTCTTCTCTTGCTTTCCTCTCCATCTTATGGTCTTGAGATTGCCAATAAGACCAATGAGCTCCATCTCTTCTTTGTCAATAAGCTCCTTCAAAGTTGTAACTTTCACTTCCTATGAAGGTAGAAGAGCTCGGATGACTTTCCTTACCTTTTGGTCGTTGTCTATTCTATCACCTAAAGAAGTAAGACTATTGGTGATTTTAGTAAACTTCGTAATCATATTATCAATTGATTCTTCTTCATTCATAGCAAAAATTTCATATCGAGAATGCAAGAAATTAATCTTAGCTCTCTTGATTTGTGATGTCCCCTCGTGTGTGACAATTAGGTGTGACTAAATCTCATGCAATATCATCATCATTCAAGGCTTGAAGCCTAACAATGAATAACCCTGGCAATAACATCATCATTCAAGGCTTGAAGTAATGCATAGTGAGCTTTTATATTGGCATCAAATTTCTTGGTGGCAATTTCGGATCATGTATTCTCATCACCGTCGGGTACACTAAAAGGTTTAGTCACCGCCTTTGCAACTCGGCTTCCTAAGGATTGCAAGAAAACTGTTAACTGCCATCAAAGTTGGGTGGAGTCTTGATTCCTTCGGTCATGTAAGCTAGTATAGCGAACAAAAAATGATTAGCTAGTGGATCTCTCTAAGGTGGTTAAATAAAAATTAGAGTACAAGGCTCTGATACCAATTAAAAGTACACTTAGAGGGGGTGAATTGGTGTAATGCAAATCTAAAGGTCCAAATGCGAAAATGCAAAAATTTATAATAAGAATGATGCAAACGGTCAACTCAAATTAAGAAGTGAAGTTGGATTCCCTATAAAGGGCTTTAACACTTCTCCTCTATATTCCTCTAGATAATGAGCTGAGGTGCTCAATTGCCTTCTTGATTTAGAGAGTGAAAACCGACAAGAATGAATGATGATAGCAAGTGAAATAGAAATAAAGATACAAGTGCAAGTAAATATAGAATAAGAGCAAGAGATAAAACAATCGCAAATACAAGAGATTTGTTTTGAGGTTTAAGCACCAAGCTCTACGTCCTCGCCTCATCACGCGAAGGATTTCACTATCCACTAAGGATCTTTTCACAAAGGAGCCTCCACAAAGGAACTATAAGGTTTACTCAAGACCGGAGTACACAACTCCAACTCTCAATCTTCTACATAAGAGGTAGCACTAAGCTAATGAGTTTAATAAGCTCTTGGTGACCATAAAGATTACAAGTAATCCCTTTTATAACTTCCTATAGTATTTGATGTGAGATGAAGCTCAAGAAGTTTGTGAAAGAGAAAATCAGTTAAAATGATTCAATTTAAGAGCTGAAAACTTGCAGAAAATGATTTTGAAATGAGAGCACTTGAAGCAAGAAAACTTGAAATCTTTTCTCTTGAATAAACTTGAATTTTCAAATATTTTTAAAAACTAATTGTTTTTCTTGTTGTTAATCCTTTACGAATGAACCCTATATATAGGCAAATGATAAAACATTGTTAGAAGAGCCTATCAGGTCAATAAGAGAGAATAAGCCTTCCCACTCAAATACCAACACCCGACAGTCGAATACAAGATCCACTCTGTTGAAGTTGATCTATATTCTTTCAAATATCTATAAACTAAAAATCAAGTGTTTTGAATACTTTTTACTCATGCATCAAGTAGGGGAAAAACAGACAGCGTAAATAGTGAGTCAGTTAGTTTAACGGTGTAGGACATTTGAAACCTAACAAAATTGATTTGTAGGGTTTTAAATGTGTAGATTATAATAACATGGTCGGATCGAGAATTTGTATGTCTAAAGATTTAGATCTAAAAAACTTACTACTCCTGACTGTCATTTTGTGATGCTTAATGGATGGACAAAAAGTATTCAAAACACTTGAATTTTGGTTTATAGATACTTGAAATAATATAAATCAAGTTCAACGGAGTGGATCTTGTATTTGAATGTCAGAGGGTTGAATTTGAGTGGGAAGGATTCGAGCTCGAATCCTTTTAGAAGGGCACAAGTCTACGATATTCGAATACAAGATCCACTCCATTGAAGTATTATATTTTTTCAAGTATTTATAAACCAAAATTTAAGTGTTTTGAATACTTTTTGCCCATCCATCAAGTAGGAGAAAATGGATGGCCTAAATAGTGAGTTGGTTAGTTTAACGGTGTAGATCATTTGAAACCTAACAAAATTGATTTGTAAGGGTTTTTAATAGTTTAGATCATAATGAAATGGCCGGATCGAGAATTTGTATGTCTAAAGACATAGATCTAACTAATTCACTACTTTCGGTCGTCCACTTTGCGCCGCTTGATGGATGGCAAAAGGTATTCAAAACATTTAAATTTTAGTTTATAGATACTTGAAATAATATAAATCAACTTCAATGGAGTAGATCTTGCATTCGAATGTCAGAGAGTTGAATTTAGTGGAAAGGATTCGGGCTCGGATCCTTTTGGAAGGACCTCTCTCTCTCTTTCTCTCTCTCTCTCTCTCTCTCTATATATATATATATAATATATATATATATATATATATATATAATATATAGAGAGAGAGAGAGAGAGACTTGTATCCTTCCAAAAGGATTCGAGCCCGGATCCTCCCACTCAAATTTAACCCTCCGACATTCGAATACAAGATCCACTCCGTTGAAGTTGATCTATATTATTTCAAGTATCTATAAACCAAAAATCAAGTGTTTTGAATACCTTTTGCCCATCCATCAAGTAGGGAAAAAATGGACGGCCTAAAAGTGATTTGGTTAGTTTAACGGTGTAGATCATTTGAAACCTAACAAAATTAGTTTGTAGGGGTTTTAAATGTTTAGATCATAATGAAATGGTCGGATTAAGAATTTGTATGTCTAAAGATATAGTTCTAACCAACTTACTATTTTCGCCCGTCCATTTTGCGTTGCTTGATGGATGGGCAAAAAGTATTATAAACACTTAATTTTTGGTTTATAGATACTTGAAATAATATAGATCAACTTCAATAGAGTGGATCATGTATTCGAATGTCGGAGGGTTGAATTTGAGTGGGGAAGGATCCGGGCTCGAATCCTTTTGGAAGGACTATATATATTGGAGAGGCCTTTCAACCAATTACATGCCATATTTGTGATATATTTTAGCTTATATAGATCTGAGTTAGACTTTCTTTTTTTTTAAACACAAGAAATTGGTATTAATGCCAATGGTATTCGATCTTGTTCTAGAGTGCAAAGAAAATATTTTGAAGTTAAAGTAAGGAGACTTAATATGCAAATTGACAAAAAAAATCTTTATGTGCTTATGTAAGATCTTTAACTCCGGTATAAGAAATCTGATATATTCACGGTAAACCAAAGATACGAAAGAAAGACTTTGAATTATTTGTCTTTTCATGAAAAGGTTTGATAACTATGATTTCATCATTCATATACATTATTATATTGATAATATGTTATTGTTTGACATGAATTAAAAATTAACAAGTTATAGGAAGCTGAGAAAGCCTTTTGCACCGAAAGACTTGAGATCAACAAAGCAAATTTGGGGCATGAAAATTGAAGGTTTCACCTAGAGGGGGGGTGAATAGGTGAAGGCTATTCTAATGGTCACTTAATGATGAATGATGCAAATAATGCGGAAGCTAAAAAACAACTATGACCAAATTAAAACTTTTACACTAAACACTATGTATAACACAAGAGTGTTGCCGAATTCCCTGTGAAGGGCTCTGGACAAACTCCTCTAGATTCCCCTTGAATGGGTTGAGGTGCCGCGTTGGCTCTCTTGGTTGAATACAAGTGTTAGCAACAATCCCACGCAAGTATATCAATTAAGCACACAATGTATATCTAGCATATAAAGATGAACAATAAACACATGCAAGATATAAAAGAGACAAAGAGAGAGAGAGTGTGAGCAATCGCAAACACAAGGGTATGTTTCGAGGTTCGAGCACACTTGCTCTACATCCCCGCCTTCGACACACGAAGGATTTCCACTATGCAAGATCCCAATGGATCTTTCCTCGGTGCCGCAACACCTACAAGCTCTCGGACTCTCTAGTCCCGTACACACCGCAAGCCCACCGGCTCGCCGAGGCCGCACCTCGTACAACAAGTTCGCACCCGAACTCGAAACAACGACGAGCACACTTGCCCGTCTCCTCAAAGAACAAGGAAAAGATCTTTGGTGATCACAACACTTTGATCACCTAAAGCACTCTCACTACAACACACCTATAGGATGTATAATCAATGGATAGCTCAAGTGTGGTGTGAGAAAAATAAGGATGTGAAAGGTGGAGGAAAACTCAAAGACTTTCTTTAAACACTCTTGATAAAACTTCCCTTTTGATTAGAAGAATTAGCTCTCAAATATGTGGAGAAAACTCTTTTAAAAGACTGGGAAAAACTAGCTCAAGGCTCTCCTAAAATCTTGTGGTAAAACAATGACAAGACCCCCAATTTATAGGCTGCCAGAAAACTAGCCGTTGGGATCTGTCAGTACTGCCGGTCGACCGGCCCGGTCGACCGCCAATGGTCGGATTTCTGACCGTTGGAGCCACGGTCGACCGGTGCGGTCGGCCGAACTTTCCAGAGAGCACTGCTCTCCGGAGCGGTCGACCGGCACGGTCGACCGTCCACCAGTACACACAGGCATGCACGTTTGTGCACGTCGGTCGACCGACCGGGTCGACCGACTTCAGGGTTAGTCGACTTATAAGCTAGTATAAGTCGACTAGCTGAAGCCTGAAACAATTTTTCTGGGATTAAAAAGTTTTTCTTTTTGGTTCAAATAAAATCTCATAAAATACATAAAAATCTACAAAAATAGTTTAACCAATATACTTTGATATACAAACATGCTTGCACAAAATCAAGGCATGTTATAAAAGATTGGACTATTTTTGTAACTTGGAAATATGTGGCCCATGATAAAAACTGTATTTTCCAAAACATGTTTTCTAACTTTGTTTTTCCAAAACATCTTCAAATACAAAAACAAGATATCATAATTCATTTTAAGGCATAGTGTGTATGGATATGATCCACTACACAATCAAGGTGAAATATCTATGTTTTTGTCATAAATCTCTAAACTTGGTTTTGGTTAAAAGATAAGTACATGAGAATCACCAAAATCCAAATAGGTATTTTTCCAAAAAGAAAAATCTTTTGTAAACCAAAAAATCTTTTATGAAAACAATTAAATCAAGAGTGTGTGTGTGATATGAACTTGAGCAATCCACCAACTATCTATCCTTTACATTTTTAACTAAAAAAAAATAAAATCTTATACCTAGACACAAGTCTTCATCTTCTTGAAGTCTTCACTTGAAGGCTTCTCATCTTCTTGACTTGGTCCAAACTTGATGCATAGAGCTAGACTCCTCTTGAGTACTTGATGAGATCTTGATGCACAAGCTCTTGAATCAACCGGTGCTAGCTCCAAAACTTGACTTTAAATCCTTTATTGAAGCTCTACACCTACTAAGATCTTGATAACAAATCTGTCACTAATTAAACACAAGATCATTAGTAAACATAACTTCATGAGTTGATCATCATCAAAACTAGGGTGATAGGCCTTTGGGCCAACAATATCCCCTTTTTGATGATGACAAAACTCATGAGATTATATATGCATGGATTAAAGTAAAGCTTCAAAGAAACTCCCCCTTAACTCATGCATAACACAAAATAATAAATATATGCAATGAAGCTCATAAACATGTATGCAAGTATGGAGATGAAACAAAGTAAATCTTTTTCTCCTATTAGCAATACAAAAACATATATGCATAAGTAACAAGGAAGACACATACTTCTCCCCCTTAAGCAATGAAAACATGCATATAAACTCAAATACTTCTCCCCCTTTTTGTCAATCATCAACAAAGGGTTCAAAGTAAAATCAAATCAAACAAATTTTTCTCCCCTTTTTTTTTGTCAAAACAAAAAGATCAAGAAGGAGTAATACAAATCAACAAAATATTTTTTTTAAATTAATTTTTCTTAGAAAAATTTTTGAAAGGTATCAGAGCTCTTGTAAAACAATCAAATTTTAAGATATCTAATTGAAAATAATCATTATTATAAAACATCTTGATACCAATTGAAATTTAACAAATATGAAGCATTTTGATATCAATGGTAAACATAATGATCAAAATTTTTATTTTCATCATAAACTTTGTGCTTTTAAAAATGTGAGCCAATTGAAAGTTAAGCACATGAAAATCATATATATGTATGAAATGAGTATACCAATTGACATTTATGCATATATATATAAGAAACAAAATATGAGTATATACAAAATAAGTTCATATTGATATCAATTGAAACGATTCAATGATACCAATTGACATAACAAAAAGATCAAGTGTATATCTCATAACCTACCATCCCTTGATATGCACAAGGTAAAGATTTGTCAATTAAGCTTACAGGCATACTCGCCCATCCATCCTCCCATAGATGGTAGGGGTTTTCAAAAATAGATTTGAAAATAAGCTTAGTTTGAAAAACTCTACCAAATGAAGAATAATTAACTAGTTAAAGATAAAATTTTTTTTGAAAAAAACTAGTTAAAGATCCTTCAAAAACATGAAATCAAAAATTTTTTTATTAAAAAAATTTATATTTCAAGATATATGTATGTTTTGACAACACAATAAGTATACATACATATCTCTTAAACACAAATGAGTCCATATAAATAGATTTGCATTAAAGGCAAATGACTCAAGAGGTATACATGTATATCTTAAAGTTTGGCAAAATACACATATACATGAAATGAAAAACATATGATCATAAATCAAATCCAAAACGTGGGAATATAAGTTTAAAAATGTATGTATCATCAAAACCAAGCAATACAAGCACATTTCATGGGTTCAAATAAGCGTTCAAGCACAAATATAAATAGATTTATTTGTGGCCCACGACATGTACAAGTATAAATCTTAGTGTTGACAAAAACTAACATATAAACTAATATTCAAATCATGAAGCATCAAATTTTGAGAAAAATAGAATCATGTGTCAATCTCAAAAATTATTTGAAGAACAAATAACTAGTATAAATTGTTTTTGAAAAACTAGTTAAAAAATCCTTCGAATATATCAAATCTTATATTTTTCATAAACATAACTAGATACACAAACATTTAAGCACTCATGGTCTATAAGGCTCAAAAAATGATTTTAACAAAAGTGTGAGTGTTAAACGATCATGTAAATAGCATTTTTATGAAAATAGTCAAAGAAGCTCAAAGAGATCAAAAGTCTCATTTTAACAAAAACACGAAAAATCAAAACACTAATCTTCATGGTATATGTATGATCAATCCAATCCTAACAATACACATACATATCCCAAATCTAAAAGAGTCTATTAATGATGTTTGCATTAAGGTAAGAGACTCACGGGTATACATGTATATTTATTAGATTTAAATTTAAAAATACATATACATGAAGTAAAGCATAAAGTAGGTAAAACATGTATAAAAGAGAATCATCAAAACTAGTCTATATATATGCATATAGTGGGTACAAATGAGCATGAAGTGCAAATATATATATAAAACAAATGTAGCTCACTATTTGTACATGTATAATACAAGTTTTGATAAAAACTACATCTAAGCATGTTATTACCACATGAAGCACATAAAAATATGAACATGAACATGCTATGAATATGATATATGTAAAAGGCATGTACATAAAAAGTAGGAGTTTAGAAATTGTTACCAACTCCAAAGCTCCTAACATGGTGGTTGTCCCACCAAACCTCCTTGATAGCGGTGCTCCAAATGTGTGTCCATCAAGTCCATTTGCATCCACTATCAAGGCACCAATTCTCTCACGTTTTGTGAGAGCCCTCACCTACATCACAAGCAAATGGTCCCATATTTTCTTGTAGGGTCCACGGGGGTTAGCTTTGTTGTAAGGAACCCAAAATCTTTTATTCTTAGCAAAATTAAAATGATCTAATCTATCATAACAATATTTTGCTAAATGGCCTTTGCGGCCACAATGTGTACATACGTACACCTTAGTATGCTTATGTGTAGGAGTGTGATCATGTTGTGCAACATAAGCAAATGTATGGTTATGATGTGCATGAATGTGTGGAGTTTGTTTCTTTGAAAATATTGACTCCAACCTAGAATGATTGAAAGCACAAGAGTTCAAGGTTGAACTCAAACCATCCATTTTATTTTTCAAATTCTTAATCTCATTAGTTGTGGCATGTAAAGCATGATGAGATATATGATCATTTTTCTTTTTCTTTTGTGAAACAAAATCCTTTTCTTTTTCACAAATTTTTCTTTTCAAAGAATTATTTTCTTGAAAAACAACTTCTTTTTGTTTTTTCACCAAATCAACTTTCTTTTTCAAAATAGTGTTTCCTTCACATAAATCATTCAATTTTGAAAATAAGGAAACATTCTCATTTTTCAAATCTTCCTTTTCTTTTTCTAAACATGCAATTTTAGTTTTAAAGAATCGTTCTCTTTTAGCATGCAATCAAAATTCTTTTTCAAATTGTTATTTTCTATTTCTAAGCATGCAATGTTACTTCTAAATGAGTCATGTTCTTTGTGCATGCAAGCAATGTTCTTTTTCAAATTTTTATTTTCTTTCTTAAGCATGTCATATTTTTCAAGAATTGTTTGACAAAATGAAGTGAGCTCATCATATGACATGTCCTCATCATCAGATTCGGAGTTTACCTCAGGGGGTTATCCCCTTGGACCATATAGCATACGTTGGAGATGTCGCTTCCAACGTCCGAATCGCTCCCCGCATAGTATTGTTCATTTTCACCAAGGGAGAGGAGGGTGTTCCACACTACACAAAGCCGATTCAAAGTTAGAAACTCTAGATAAATAAACATCATCTAGGGTAGACTTTAAAGCATGAAGGGCTTTTGTATTAGCCTCAAAATTCTTACCATCTAAACAATATGCATTATTAGTAGTGGCATGATAAACATGATAACCTAGGGCTTTGAGGTACAAGGACATCTTCACCTTCCATATATGGATGTCAACAATGTCAAACATGGGTGGTGACATGAAGTCCATGGTGTGTGTACAAAAATATTGTGATTAGCCTAAAAATAAGGATCTTTTACTCTAGGTTGCTAGACCAAATCAGAGTACCAAGCTCTGATACCAATTGAAGGTTTCATCTAGAGGGGGGGTGAATAGGTGAAGGCTAATCTAATGGTCACTTAATGATGAATGATGCAAATAATGCGGAAGCTAAAAAACAACTATGACCAAATTAAAACTTTTACACTAAACACTATGTATAACACAAGAGTGTTGCCGAATTCCCCGTGAAGGGCTCTGGACAAACTCCTCTAGATTCCCCTTGAATGGGTTGAGGTGCCGCGTTGGCTCTCTTGGTTGAATACAAGTGTTAGCAACAATCCCACGCAAGTATATCAATTAAGCACACAATGTATATCTAGCATATAAAGATGAACAATAAACACATGCAAGATATAAAAGAGACAAAGAGAGAGAGAGTGTGAGCAATCGCAAACACAAGGGTATGTTTCGAGGTTCGAGCACACTTGCTCTACATCCCCGCCTTCGACACACGAAGGATTTCCACTATGCAAGATCCCAATGGATCTCTCCTCGGTGCCGCAACACCTACAAGCCCTCGGACTCTCTAGTCCCGTACACACCGCAAGCCCACCGGCTCGCCGAGGCCGCACCTCGTACAACAAGTTCGCACCCGAACTCGAAACAACGACGAGCACACTTGCCCGTCTCCTCAAAGAACAAGGAAAGATCTTTGGTGATCACAACACTTTGATCACCTAAAGCACTCTCACTACAACACACCTATAGGATGTATAATCAATGGATAGCTCAAGTGTGGTGTGAGAAAAATAAGGATGTGAAAGGTGGAGGAAAACTCAAAGACTTTCTTTTAAACACTCTTGATAAAACTTCCCTTTTGATTAGAAGAATTAGCTCTCAAATATGTGGAGAAAACTCTTTTAAAAGACTGGGAAAAACTAGCTCAAGGCTCTCCTAAAATCTTGTGGTAAAACAATGACAAGACCCCCAATTTATAGGCTGCCAGAAAACTAGTCGTTGGGATCTGTCAGTACTGCCGGTCGACCGGCCCGGTCGACCGCCAATGGTCGGATTTCTGACCGTTGGAGCCACGGTCGACCGGTGCGGTCGGCCGAACTTTCCAGAGAGCACTGCTCTCCGGAGCGGTCGACCGGCACGGTCGACCGTCCACCAGTACACACAGGCATGCACGTTTGTGCACGTCGGTCGACCGACCGGGTCGACCGACTTCAGGGTTAGTCGACTTATAAGCTAGTATAAGTCGACTAGCTGAAGCCTGAAACAATTTTTCTGGGATTAAAAAGTTTTTCTTTTTGGTTCAAATAAAATCCCATAAAATACATAAAAATCTACAAAAATAGTTTAACCAATATACTTTGATATACAAACATGCTTGCACAAAATCAAGGCATGTTATAAAAGATTGGACTATTTTTGTAACTTGGAAATATGTGGCCCATGATAAAAACTGTATTTTCCAAAACATGTTTTCTAACTTTGTTTTTCCAAAACATCTTCAAATACAAAAACAAGATATCATAATTCATTTTAAGGCATAGTGTGTATGGATATGATCCACTACACAATCAAGGTGAAATATCTATGTTTTTGTCATAAATCTCTAAACTTGGTTTTGGTTAAAAGATAAGTACATGAGAATCACCAAAATCCAAATAGGTATTTTTCAAAAAAGAAAATCTTTTGTAAACCAAAAAATCTTTTATGAAAACAATTAAATCAAGAGTGTGTGTGTGATATGAACTTGAGCAATCCACCAACTATCTATCCTTTACATTTTTAACTAAACAAAAAAATAAAATCTTATACCTAGACACAAGTCTTCATCTTCTTGAAGTCTTCACTTGAAGGCTTCTCATCTTCTTGACTTGGTCCAAACTTGATGCATAGAGCTAGACTCCTCTTGAGTACTTGATGAGATCTTGATGCACAAGCTCTTGAATCAACCGGTGCTAGCTCCAAAACTTGACTTTAAATCCTTTATTGAAGCTCTACACCTACTAAGATCTTGATAACAAATCTGTCACTAATTAAACACAAGATCATTAGTAAACATAACTTCATGAGTTGATCATCATCAAAACTAGGGTGATAGGCCTTTGGGCTAACAAAAATCTCTCCAGATAGAATAACAAAGAATTTATGGTTGTCACAAAATAAGTAAATTGCAAAAGTGCTCCAAGAGTTTGATATGAAAAAGACAAAATTAGTTGATTCTCCACTTGTGAGTCATTTCTACTCGCTAGCAAACTCCTAACTTATCCATATCCAACAAAGTTTGCAAAACAAACCATTATAAAAACACACACACACACCAGTAGCTGTTCATTAGCATTCACTCCTTTATCACAACTGCTCTATAAATTTCTCATTTCCAAAAATTTATTTCTCAAAGTTGTTTACAAGCCTTCTTGAGCTCAAATTTTTCGTTAGCTCTTTTTTAAAGAAAGCTACTAAAAATACCTTTCTAAATTGCAATTGTAAAAATACCTTAATAAAATTGTACCTGGAGTTGTGATTATACACACAGACTACTCTTCTAATGTAATTGCAAATCTAGTTCTAGGAGATAAGAAAGGTTGATTTCTCACTTTTTGAGTGGATGCGTTTATTTATCAAAAAACAAAAAAAAAGAAAAAAAGGAAAGTACCATGTGTTGGTTTCTACTTAACAGAATCAATCTGACAACTATTCAAGATCACTGAAATATCAACAATCTAATTGGCCAGGTCGGCAAATATCAGGTGGGAGGTTTCCGTTCAATAGAACGTTCCTTAATTTAAGAACCACCTTTCAATTTCCTTCCTTGGTTAAACACCAATTAGACTGATATAAATCAGTCTCGATATACTGTTAAGTATATCCCCTGTATAAAGAAATGAATTCACTTATACTGTATTTGGAGTGAGGTACGCTTTTAGAGCGAATCTCCTTAAGACAATTACGTCCCCCGCACTGGTGCTAACGGGTTACTGGACGCTGGTCTCCCAAGATACAACACTCCTTCACGGTATTTGGATAGCACTACCAAATCACCGTACGGTCGAACCGTAGTCAACCAGTATCTTCACAGGATCGTTGAAGCAGCGGGACAAAGACAAATTTCAAATGAATATTTGCCTTTACTTTGGAGGAGCACCCACTGTAGAGGACGAAGGAAGGTTGAAGAATATTCTTCTTCAGGAGTCCCAGATTTAGACAACAATTCTATAAAAGAATCTGTTGAATTTTCTAAGACCTCTTTCAGAACGAATTTTGCAGAATCTTCTTTGGAAGTCGCTTCGGAAAATGACTTTCCCACTTCTCGCTGGAAGTTGCTTCAGAACTCTACTTCCCAATTCAGAACGCAGTAACTCACTTCACAGTTCAGAACGTATAGAGAAAGAAGAGATTTTCTGATTTTGTGTTGGTGTGTTTAGAATGAGAAACTGGAGCGCTATTTATAGCGCTCCAGGAGGGGCCAACGGGTCTGAACCCAACGAAAGGTTGCAACGGTTCGGTCTGAACCGTTGCAACGGTTTGACCCAACAATCGCACCTGTTGGCTGTCCAACAGTTGCGACTGTTGGTTGTCCAACTGGAGCAGTCTGGATCCGGATAGAGGGGCGGGTCTGGTTCGGGTAGCGGGAGCGGGTATGCTCGCAACCCATACCCGAGAGACCTGATTCAAAAAGAACCAGGCCGGGTAGGGAACCCGAACCCAGACCCAGACCCGGACCCGAGCTCGAGCCCGGCCGGCCGCCGCCGCCAGCGGCGGCGCGCGCACGCATGATAGGGCATGGTTCCCTCCCAATCGCACGCGAAAAGTCCAAGTACCCAAAGGGCACGCCCTTTGTTCTCAATTTCTCTATTTAAACACCACGAACTTCCATCGCACGGCCAATGTGGGACTAAATGCTTTTAGCTACCTTTAGTCCCATTTTGGCTTTGAATTAGGCAATCTTTAGACTTGAATATCTCATTCATTCGAAGTCGGAATTGAACATGTAAATATACCACGTTCATCCCCAATGGAAGGAGAACACACTCCAACCATCATCCAATTGATTCGATCAACGGATCTCGCCGTAATTTAATTTAAAGATTCACTTATATTCTTCAATTCCAACAATCCCCCACAATGAATGGAGATTCAAGGAAATGACACACAAAGAGACTGACTCTATTGTGAAAGGTATTTTAGAAAAGAAACTGCATCAGGAAGGTGAACTAGGTCTTGAACCTTCCATAACGAAAACTTTATCGGACTTACTGGCTAATCAGTGAACTAGGTCTTGAACTGTTAGCCGTTAGTGTAAGCCAAGTCAACAAGCTTCACACAGTGACTTTCCAAATTAACTTTGGTTCTCGGTTGTGTCTGTTTTGGCCCTGGACATTCTTAGTTTCAGAGAGTATCTTTAGGGAATAACAGCCTCCATTGAAATACCCAAAGAGCCAACCCAACTCTATACTCACATAGGTGATCGTCCTATTAAGAATAGTTTACTCTACTTCACCTGTTAGTAACAAGATATAGGCATCATTAAAAGCGTTAAGCTTATCCTTAATCCACTTGTAGAAAAGCACTTATGTGCACCTTAGGAATGGATTGGAGTCAAGCTCTCAAGTGCTTACTTGCTGAGTCAATCATAACTAGTTTTTCCTCTTGAACTTAGTCCGTGGGATCTCCAGTCGTTAAGTGAGGTTTCCATTAAGCTGACTCGGTATGGTTAGGCTTTTAGACCCATTCCCCTCGATGCGCAGTTTATACGCTCTCCACTTAAACCTTTAGTAAGCGGATCTGCTAAATTATCCTTTGACGATACAAAGTCAATAGAGATAATTTCATTTGAGAGCAACTGCTTCACGGTATTATGTCTACGACGAATATGTCTAGACTTACCGTTGTATATACATTTTGTGCCCTAGATATAGCTGCTTGATTATCACAGTGTATACATATAGCGGGCACTGGCTTTTGCCATAATGGTATATCTTCTAAGAATTGTCGAAGCCATTCTGCTTCTTCTCCAGCCTTATCTAAGGCTATGAATTCCGATTCCATAGTGGAACGAACAATACATGTTTGCTTAGAAGATTTCCAAGATACCGCTGCTCCTGCTAGAGTAAATACGTATCCGCTAGTTGATTTTGATTCCTCAGAATCTGCAATCCAATTAGCATCACTGTATCCTTCAAGTACAGGTGGATACTGTCCATATCTCAAGGCATATTCCTTGGTATGTGATACGTAACCCAATACTCGTAGTAGATCGGTCCAATATTGATCACTAGGATTACTAGTGTATCTACTTAACTTGCTTACAGCGTAAACAATATCGGGTCTAGTGCAATTAATCAAATACATTAGACTTCCGATAATCTGAGAATACTCCAACTGGCGTATTCCAGTTCCTGTATTCTTATGAAGGTGGACGTGTGGGAGAGAAGGATTTATATTCTCCTTTATCCCATGATCCTTGAATCTTTCTATCATCTTATCCACGTAGTGAGATTGAGATAGACTGATTCCATCTGGTGTTCTGGTGATTTTAATTCCTAAAATTACATCAGCAACCCCCAGATCCTTCTGTTGGCCCGGACGCCTTCCTCTCTCGTTTTGATGATGATTAACTCATGTAGTTATGTTTACTAATAATCTTGTGAATTTAGTTTCAGATCATGTAACAAGATATTAGTTGGTGATTGCTTCAAAAAGAGAAGTTTGGAAGCCTTCACTTGGTGATTCCCGTGCCCGAGCATCAAGATCATACCTTTGCACTCGGTGGATCACGTTTGGGATCGAGTCGACTTGAAGATGAAGATCGTCAAGAAGACTTAGGTATCCTAGTTTAGTTTAGTGTGTTTAGATCCATTTGTAAAGCTTAGTATAGTTGATATGCTCAAGTGCACAACACACACAAGTTTTATGCTTTGGATTTAGTTTTCATGAATAGAATGATCAAAACAAGTTTACTTAGTTTTTATGTATATTAGATATTCTCCATATACATACATGCTTAAACTTCTTATACAAACTTAGTTTGATATACCTATTCATGTGTTTTAATGTTTTGGTATTTTTAACAAAACATTATTTTGGAATTAAAGACAAAAACTATGATATATTTGTTTCTTATATATTGGACTTATGTCCATATGCAACATGCTTTAATGTGTTTAAATTTCATGTTTTTGTATTTCAATGAATTTTAGGAAAAATCAGATTTCCTATTAAAAAATCCAAGTTTGACAAAATACTAGTTTTGATTTTTGGTAAAAATGATAAAACACAAAAATAGTTGAATTGCTTGATATTTGAGTTGAAACTTTTATCACATGTTTATATATCAATGCAAAATGTTAAAACTATTTTTGGGGATTTTTAGAAGAGATAAAAGAATTTTAAAATTATTTTTAACCCCAGTTTCTGACCCAGGACAGTGGCTGACAGGCCAGGTCGGTCGACCGCACGGTCGACCAAACCAAGGGCCGGTCGACCGTTGCGGTCGACTGACGTGCACAGCCTTGTGCACGTCTGGCAGACACAGGGCCGGTCGGCCGGTCGGCCGACCGGACTAGAGAGCCTTGCTCTCTGTATCTGGGCGGTCGACCGGGCGTCGACCGGATTGCCCCAACGGTCATATTTATAGCCCGGTCGACCGCCAGCCTGTCAGGCTGCCAGATCAGCCTAACGGCTATATTTTGAAGAGGCCTATAAATACCTCATTTCTTGGGGGTTTTGGCCAAGATTTATAAGAGCAAAAATTTCTACTTTTCTGAAGTGTTTTTACAAGTTTTAAAAAGTATTTTAGAGCTTAAAAGATTTCATCTTTATTGTTTTTCAAGGGTTTTGGAAAATCAAAGAAAACTAGGTTTTGGGATATTGTTTTGGATTTTCATTTCTATCATCTATAAGAGATTTCCCAAGTAGTTTTTCTTTGTGATTTGCTTTCCAAAAACACCTTGATATCCACTTGAGCTATATCTTCTATCCTAATCTATTAGGATCTTGTTTTGTGAAAAAGAGGAAAGAGGAGTTGTTTGTGGTTGAAACATACCACTAGTTGTAAACCCTCATTTGTTTATTGTATCCCTCTTGGTGAGGTTGATTGGGTTGTTTGTTTGCTCCCTCTTTGGTAGAGGTTGAGGCTTGTGGTTTGCTCCCTCTAGTGAGAGTGGAGTTTGGTTTGTATCCCTCTTCGGTAGAGGTGATTTGTGGTTGTTTGGCTACGGGCCTACCCCTCGGTTGTGAGGCGGTGTTTGAGAGAGGAGTTCGGTACTCCCTGTTGTAAAAATCCTTCTCAGTGGAGGTTCCCCTGGTGGGAGTCCTCGGTGGACAAGATAGTGGATTAAAAATCCTTCTCGGTGAAGGCGGGGACGTAGAGCTAGGGGCTCGAACCTCGGAACATATCATTGTGTTTGTGTTTGATCCATTGTCTCTCTAACTCTCTCTCCTTTATTTGTGTTGAGCATTGCATCTTTCATATCATTCATATTGCTTGAGTTGTGCCTTGCATTATTTCATATTGCTTATCATCCTTATATGCTTGGCTTGTTTGTGTGTGCCTCACTTGTACTTAACCACAAGAGCTTCATATAGCACCTCAACCCTTATCTAGGGGAATCAAGAGGAGTTAGTTCAGAGCCCTTCACGGGGAATTCGGCTACACTTGTTGGCTGTATTAAGTGTGTTGCAAATTAGTTTTAAGCTTCCGCATTTAGCGCATTTAGTTTTTAGATTAGCACTATCACCTATTCACCCCCCTCTAGGTGATTTCAATTGGTATCAGAGCCTACGCTCCTGATACTTAGGTTTAACAACTTAGGAGTGAGATCCTTGTTTAGCTAATCTACCATTTGCATTTGTACATTTGTTTGCTTGCACACATTTAGTTTGCACTCATGGATAGCCCTCCTATGTTTGATATTTCTAGATTTGATATTTGGAAGGTCAAGATGAGTTGCTATTTGAAGACCCTAGGCTTGCATGTCTTTCTTGCCGCTACCAAGAAATGCTATCTTGGTAACCGCAATCATATAGGGGCCAATGCACAAGCCCTTGAGGCCATTAGAAGCACGCTTTCAAAAGATTATCTTATGCTTGTTTCTAACTTTGATTCCGCATTTGCAGTGTGGAACTTGTTGACAACCACAACCACCTCCGAGCTTCAATTACAAATCCAACAAGAGGAGGAATCTAGTGGAGATGAATCCGAGCCACAACAATGCTATATGATCCAAGGGAATAACTCCCTTGAGGTACAATCGGAATCTCAACTAGATAGTTTTGATGTTAGTTCTTCATGTGATGAATATGTGGATGCTAATGTTTTGAATGAAGAACTATCTAATGTGTGTGAAAACTATTGAAAAAATATAATTTATTGAAAAAGAAAAAATCTAGGTCTTAACAATGAAAATAAAAATTTGATTTCTAGACTTGACATGTTTTGCAAGAGAAAGTGGAGATTTCTAATGAGAGGGATTCATTGAAATCTCAACTAGACCTTACTCTAAAAGAAAATGAATTTTTAAAATCTAAAAATGATTGCAATGTTGTTTTGAAGAAAAATGAAAAATTATCTTCAAAAGTTGAACGTGTTTTAAAAGAAAATGATTCTTTGAAAATTAAGATTGCTTCAATTTCTAAAGATTTGGATGCTTGTTTAAAGAAAAATGAATTTTTGAAAATTAATATTGATTCACATGTTTGCCATGCTAGTGTTGCTTCTTCATCTAGTCTACCTATTGCATGCACCTCTTCTTCTAGGATCAATGATGATTTTTGTTTGTTAAAGAAGAGAGTGGATTGTTTGGGCTCCACTTTGAGCCAATGTGTAGTGGGTCATACACGTTTGAAATCTTTGTTTCGAAAGAAACAAGTTCCATCTATTATGCATGCACACCCTCCACGGCATACACATGCTCCTCACGGACACCATCATCACTTGTATGCTCATGTATACACTTGTACAAATTGTGGACGTAAGGGCCACCTTACTAAATTTGCTTTGATAGAATACATACTTCAAATTTAACAAATAAGTTTGTTTGGGTTAGAGAATGGACTAACCCCCATGGACCCAATAAGATATGGGTACCAAAGACCACCCCACGTGGTTTTGATGTAGGTGTGGGCTCTCACATGACGTGAGAGTAGCCGTACCTTGGAGTGGATGCGTTCCATGCTTAAAGAGAACCCTTTTGGATGCATCACTTTCAAGGGATGTTTGGTGGAGGGACCATCATGTTTTGGAGATAAGGAGAGTTGCCTTCTAGGTTTTGGTAATGATTCCTAACTCCTAATTTTTGTTTACATGATTTTCATTTTATTCATTATTAGCATGTTTTGTTGTTTATATGATCATTATGAAAATGCCATGATTATTAGACTCTTGACATACATGTATAGTATTTGAGACACCCATGTTTAATATGGACTATTATTTTGTGTTCTCACCATAGTTTAGCTATCATGTACATCATGAATCTAATAACATGTGAATTTACATAGTAATCATTTTTAGCTTTATCATGATGATTTTTATCTTGCTTTTGATGCTTCATGTTTTGAATATATGTTTAAATGTTAGTTTTTTTTAAAACTAGGTATATACTTGTGCATATAGTGGGTCACAAATAAATCTATATATGTTTGTGCTTGAATGCTTATTTGAACCCATTAGATGTGCTAGTATAGTCTAGTTTTGATGATCCATGCATTTTAAACTTGTATTCCTATTTTTGGATTTGTTTTATGAGTTTTCATTTCATGTATATGTTTATTTTGCCAAACTTTAAGATATACATGTATACCCCTTGAGTCATTTGCCTTTCATGCAAATTTTTTTTATGGACTCAATTGTGTTTGGGGATATATATGTATACTTCTTGTGTTGACAAATCATACATATACCTTGAAATGAAATTTGTTTTAATGAAAATTAGTTGTTTCATAACTTCATGTATATGTCTATCTTGTCCAAACTATTAGATATACATGTACATCCTTTTGAGCCACGTGCCTTCATGCATATATCTTTGTGGACTCGTTGTGTTTGGATATGTATGTATACTTTAGTTTGTATAAGACATACATATACCTTGAAGATTAAATAAGTTTTGATGATTTTCTTGTTTCAAGGAATATTGAGCTTAATGGAACAATTTTTTATGATTGTGATCTTCACATATTATTTGTACACTCACATTTATTGTTTACTCATGTTTTATTTTCATGAGTCATATTTATACTTAATTGACTCGAGTGTTTTGATATCATGTGGATTTCTTATTTCATGAAAAATAATTTATTTTTATTCCTTACTTGAAGGATTTCGTACTAGTTAACAAAATTTTCTTTTTAACTAGTTTATATTCTTCGTTGTGATATGAGGATACATGTGCTATGATTGCTGTTTCAATTGGTATCATTGAATTCTTTCAATTGGTATCAATCTTAATCTTCTTGTATACTCATATGCTTGTATGTATGTATGCTTTCAATTCCAATTGTATCAATTTTGATTGGTATTAAATTTTTCATACATATATATCTTGTTTATGCTAGTGCTTGAGCTTTAACTTTATTTCAATTGATTTAATTTTCAATTGGTATCTTAATTCAAGCCTATGCATCGTTTTTATTAGTATTTCATAAAGGGAGAGAAAATTCGATTTTCATATTTCAATTAGTATTTGTATTTCCACTCCCTTACTTTATGATAGAAAATAATAATTTCAATTGATATCATATGTTTAAAATGAACAATTATTTCAATTGGTATCAAGATGTTGTTTTCATTTTTTTAATTGGTATCAAGAGGCACTTCATTGACATATATTTTAATTGGTATCATATTTAAAGTCACCCCTTATTGACTTTGTTTTTGTTTTAGACAAAAAGGGTCAAAACATTGTTTTTATTGTTTTGGTTTTTACCCTTCGTTGATTCTTTGTTTCGAACAAAAAGAGGGAGAAAAATTTATTGTTTTGCTTTTAATTTTTACCCATTTGTTGATGATTGACAAAAAGGGGGAGAAAGATTTTGAGTTTGAGTTTTATATGCATATTTATGGTTTTGCATATATTAAGTTTAATTGGTATCTAGAACATGTTTATTTGTTTTTTTTTTGAAAATTTCATTGTTTATGCATATCTATGCATGTTTCATATTTCATAATTCATTACATATTTATGTTTATTTGTTTATGCATGAGTTAAGAGGGAGCTTCTTTGAAGCTTAACTTTAATCCATGCATATATAACTCCATGAGTTTTGTCATCATCGAAAAGGGGGAGATTGTTGGCCCGGAGGCTTTCCTCTCTAGTTTTGATGATGATTAACTCATGTAGTTATGTTTACTAATAATCTTGTGATTTTAGTTTCAGATCATGTAACAAGATATTAGTTGGTGATTGCTTCAAAAAGAGGAGTTTGGAAGCCTTCACTTGGTGATTCCCGTGCCCGAGCATAAAGATCATACCTTTGCACTCGGTGGATCACGTTTGGGATCGAGTCGACTTGAAGATGAAGATCGTCAAGAAGACTTAGGTATCCTAGTTTAGTTTAGTGTGTTTAGATCCATTTGTAAAGCTTAGTATAGTTGATATGCTCAAGTGCATAACACACACAAGTTTTATATTTTGGATTTGGTTTTCATGAATAGAATGATCAAAACAAGTTAACTTGATTTTTATGTATATTAGATGTGCTCTATATACATACATGCTTAAACTTCTTATACAAACTTAGTTTGATATACCTATTCATGTGTTTTAATATTTTGGTATTTTTAACAAAACATTATTTGGAATTAAAGACAAAAACTATGATATATATTTGTTTCTTGTATATTGGACTTATGTCCATATGCAACATGCTTTAATGTGTTTAAATATCATGTTTTATATTTCAATGAATTTTAGGAAAAATCAGATTTCCTATTGAAAAATCCAAGTTTGACAAAATACTAGTTTTGATTTTTGGTAAAAATGATAAAACACAAAAATAGTTTGAATTGCTTGATATTTGAGTTGAAACTTTTATCACATGTTTATATATCAATGCAAAATGTTAAAACTATTTTTGGGGATTTTAGAAGAGATAAAAGAATTTTAAAAATTATTTTTAACCCCAGTTTCTGACCCAGGACAGTGGCTGACAGGCCATGTCGGTCGACCGCACGGTCGACCGACGTGCACAGCCTTGTGCACGTCTGGCAGACACAGGGCCGGTCGGCCGGTCGGCCGACCGGACCAGAGAGCCTTGCTCTCTGTATCTGGGCGGTCGACCGGGCGGTCGACCGGATTGCCCCAACGGTCATATTTATGACCGTTGGCGGTCGACCGCCAGCCTGTCAGGCTGCCAGATCAGCCTAACGGCTATATTTTGGAGAGGCCTATAAATACCCCATTTCTTGGGGGTTTTGGCTAAGATTTTTAAGAGCAAAAATTCCTACTTTTCTGAAGTGTTTTTACAAGTTTTAAAAAGTGTTTTAGAGTTTAAAAGATTTCATCTTTATTGTTTTCAAGGGTTTTGAAAAATCAAAGAAAACTAGGTTTTTGAGATATTGTTTTGGATTTTCATTTCTATCATCTACAAGAGATTTCCCAAGTAGTTTTTCTTTGTGATTTGCTTTCCAAAAACACCTTGATATCCACTTGAGTTATATCTTCTATCCTAATTTATTAGGATCTTGTTTTGTGGAAAAGAGGAAAGAGGAGTTGTTTGTGGTTGAAACATACCACTAGTTGTAAACCCTCATTTGTTTGTTGTATCCCTCTTGGTGAGGTTGATTAGGTTGTTGGTTTGCTCCCTCTTTGGTAGAGGTTGAGGCTTGTGGTTTGCTCCCTCTAGTGAGAGGTGGAGTTTGGTTTGTATCCCTCTTCGGTAGAGGTGATTTGTGGTTGTTTGGCTATGGGCCTACCCCTCGGTTGTGAGGCGGTGTTTGAGAAAGGAGTTCGGTACTCCCTTGTTGTAAAAATCCTCCTCGGTGGAGGTTCCCTCGGTGGGAGTCCTCGGTGGACAAGATAGTGGATTAGAAATCCTTCTCAGTGAAGGCGGGGACGTAGAGCTAGGGGCTCGAACCTCGGAACATATCATTGTGTTTGCGTTTGATCCATTGTCTCTCTAACTCTCTCTCCTTTATTTGTGTTGAGCATTGCATCTTTCATATCATTCATATTGCTTGAGTTGTGCCTTGCATTATTTCATATTGCTTATCATCCTTATATGCTTGGCTTGTTTGTGTGTGCCTCACTTGTACTTAACCACAAGAGCTTCATATAGCACCTTAACCCTTATCTAGGGGAATCAAGAGGAGTTAGTCCAGAGCCCTTCACGGGGAATTCGGCTACACTTGTTGGTTGTATTAAGTGTGTTGCAAATTAGTTTTTAAGCTTCCGCATTTAGCGCATTTAGTTTTTAGATTAGCACTATCACCTATTCACCCCCCTCTAGGTGATTTCACCTTCATGTCAAAACTGTTGGATAACATTCTTTTAGTGGACTTAATAATTTCAATATTAGTCCCAAGTATCAACATGTCGTCTACATAAAGACAAACAATGATACATGCATTTCCAACTGTTTTCGTGTAAACACACTTATCGCATTCATTGATAGTGAATCCATCTTTGATCATGACACTATCAAATTTCTCATGCCATTGTTTTGGAGCCTGCTTTAGACCGTATAAGGATTTTACCAATTTACACACCTTGTGTTCTTGGCCCTTGACTATAAATCCTTCAGGTTGCTCCATATATATCTCTTCATTTAATTCACCATTTAAAAATGCAGTCTTGATATCCATTTGTTGGATATCTAAGTTATGCAATACTGCAATTGCAATCAACATCCGAATGGATGTTATTCTTTTTACTGGTGAATAAGTATCGAAGTAGTCAAGTCCTTCTTTTTGTCGATAACCCTTGGCTACTAATCTAGCCTTGTACTTATTGATAGATCCATCGGGTTTTAATTTTCGTTTGAAAATCCACTTACACCCAATTGGTTTACTGCCAGGAGGCAAGTTTACCAATTCCCAAGTATGGTTTACTTAGTATGGATTCTATTTCGCTATTTATAGCTTCTTTCCACATTTGTGCTTCTGGGGTTGACATAGCCTCTTTAAATGTTTGAGGCTCGCTTTCAATAGCGTATGCTATGAAATCTAGACCAAAAGATTTTGAGATTCTAGATCTCTGACTTCTTCTTGGTTCAGTTTCCGCATTAACAATTGGTTCCTCGTGGCTTTCGTCCCTGAACGCCATCTCGTGTGTTCTTTTCTCAAAAGTCTTATCTGCTTCCCGTTTGTATGGAAAGATGTCTTCAAAGAACACAGCATCTCTAGATTCGATAATCATATTTACATGAATATCTGGTATTTCTGATTTATGAACCAGAAATCTGTAGGCACTACTATTTAAGGCATAGCTTATGAATATGCAGTCCATGGTTTTTGCTCCCAACTTAGTCTTTTTAGGTAATCGTGCCAGCACCTTTGCAAGGCACCCCCACATTTTGAGGTAATGGTAGGAAGGTGTCCTTCCATGCCATAACTCAAATAGTATAAGACCAAGTTTCTTGTAAGGTATTCTATTTAGAATATAATTTGCAGTTAATAGAGCTTCCCCCCACAAGTTCTGCGAAGCTCCAGAACTTACGAGCATGGAATTTACCATCTCCTTCAAAGTTCTGTTCTTCCGTTCAGCAATTCCATTTTGCTGAGAAGTGTATGGTGCTGTAGTTTGATGGATTATACCAAAATTAGCACATAACTCATCAAAATCATTTGATTCATATTCTCCGCCTCTATCGGATTTTAGAATCTTGATTTCTTGTTGAGTTGATTCTCAACTTCGGCTTTATATGTTATAAACATATTTATTGCCTCATCCTTACTGTTTAAAAGATACACATAACAATATCTTGTATAGTCATCAATAAAAGTAATGAAATACTTTTTACCGCCTCTAGTTGGCATAAACTTCAAATCACACAGATCGCTATGAATTAACCCTAAAGGTTCTGTATTTCGAACAATTGAGTGAAATGAATTTTTTGCCAACTTGGCCTTAACACAAATCTCACACTTGCGAATTTCTTCCAAGTTGAGTTTAGGAATATATCCCAGATTAGACAAGTTCTTTAATGACTTGTAATTTACATGCCCTAATTTAGCATGCCACAAAATAGGAGACTCAAGCAAATAAACAGAAGATTTCCTTTATTTATAAGCTTCGGGTACAAATACACAGACTTTTTATCTACCACTGCAACATTGGCTTTAAAAAGTCCATCAACAAGATAACCCTTTCCCACATACATCCCTCCCTTAGTAAGTACAAATTTATCGGATTCAAATACCATTCTAAATCCTTTCTTACTAAGTATTGATCCGGAGATCAAATTCTTGCGGATGTCTGGAACATGAAGCACATCGTTAAGAGTAAGCTCTTTCCCCGATGTCCACTTCAGGATGACCTTACCCTTTCCTTCAACCTTTGAGACGGCTGAATTACCCATGAATAGTTGCTCATCTTACTCTAGTCTTTGATATCAGAGAATAATAACTTCTCAGAGCAGATGTGCGGGTAGCTCCAGTGTCTACCCACCAATCCTTATTATTGGTTGTTAGACACTTCTGACACTACAGCTGAAAGGCTTGGCGATTCATGGTTGGTCAAGTTCGCCTGTGGATGGCTCTTCTTGTTCTTCTTGAGACGGCTGCGATATTCATTCGCCTTATGCCCCTCTTTGTTGCAGATGTAGCAGGTTCCTTTGAAGCGCATGTTCTTTCCTTCTTGGGCCTTGCCTTTGTACCCCTGGGAAGTCTTCTTCCGTTTTAAGCCTTTAGAAGTAGGCGCTTTCCCCTTTGAGTCTTCGATCACATTGGCTTTTGCTTCGTAGGAGTTCTTGCTGCTCCTTTTCTTGGACTTGCGGTTGTCCTCCTCGATACGAAGGCTCACAATGAGATCTTCCAACTTTAGTTCCTTTCGCTTATGCTTCAGGTAGTTCTTGAAATCTCTCCACGCAGGTGGGAGTTTCTCCACGATAGTTGCAACCTGAAAAGTTTTAGGAAGAATCATACCTTCGGCTTCTATCTCGTGCAAGATAAGTTGGAACTCTTACACCTGACTGATTACATTCTTGCTATCCACCATTTTGTACTCCAGAAATCGTCCTACGACGACTTCTTGGTACAAGCATCCTCAGTCTTGTACTTCTTGTCAAGACTGGCCCATAACTTCTTTGCCGTTGTGATGGGACTGTAGACATTGTAAAGAGAGTCATCCAGTCCATTTAAAATATAATTTCGACAAAGGAAGTCACCTTGTGTCCAAGCATCGACTGCAAGGACTGAGTCCCGATCAGTTCCGGGTTCTGGTGGATCTTCCTGCAGGAATTTGGCCAGATGAAGAGTGGTCAAGTAGAAGAGCATCTTTTGTTGCCACCTCTTGAATTCTGTGCAGTCAAACTTTCCTGGCTTCTCCGGCTTCGGGTTAGGAAGTGGAGTAGGCATCAAAGCTTGGAGCTGCATGTTTGGTGCCTTGCTTGTACTATCTTGATTAGTCTCAGACATTTTTTGCAAGTTCAAGCAGAACAGAAGTAAGAAACTTCAATAATAATTGTCTTAAGAATGTTGGTTTCTGCTTAACAGGAATCATCTGACAACTATTCAAGATCACTGAAATATCAACAATCTAATTGGCCAGGTCGGTAAATATCAGGTGGGAGGTTTTCCGTTCAATAGAACATTCCTTAATTTAAGAACCACCTTTCAATTTCTTCCTTGATTAAACACCAATTAGACTGATATAAATCAGTCTCGATATACTGTTAAGTATATCCCCTGTATAAAGAAATGAATTCACTTATACAGTATTTGGAGTGAGGTACGCTTTAGAGCGAATCGCTTTTAGAGCGAATCTCCTTAAGACAATTACGTCCCCCACACTGGTGCTAACGGGTTATTGGACGCTGGTCTCCCAAGATACAACACTCCTTCACGGTATTTGGATAGCACTACCAAATCACCGTACGGTCGAACCGTAGTCAACCAGTAACCTTCACAGGATCGTTGAAGCAGCGGGACAAAGACAAATTTCAAATGAATATTTACCTTTACTTTGGAGGAGCACCCACTGTAGAGGACGAAGGAAGGTTGAAGAATATTCTTCTTCAGAAGTCCCAGATTCAGAACAAATTTTGCAGAATCTTCTTTGGAAGTCGCTTCGGAAAATAACTTTCCCACTTCTCGCTAGAAGTTGCTTCAGAACTCCACTTCCCAGTTCAGAACGCAGTAACTCACTTCGCAGTTCAGAACGTATATAGAAAGAGCCCGGGCCCGGGCCCGAACGCATGATAGGGCATGGTTCCCTCCCAATCGCACGCGAAACTCCAAGTACCCAAAGGGCACGCCCTTTATTCTCAATTTTCTCTATTTAAACACCACGAACTTCCATCGCACGGCCAATGTGGTACTAAATGCTTTTAGCTACCTTTAGTCCCATTTTGGCTTTGAATTAGGCAATCTTTAGACTTGAATATCTTATTCATTCGAAGTCGGAATTGAACATGTAAATATACCACGTTCATCCCCAATGGAAGGAGAACACACTCCAACCATTATCCAATTGATTCGATCAACGGATCTCGCCGTAATTCAATTTAAAGATTCACTTATATTCTTCAATTCCAACACCATGTTCAAGATTAGTTTGATTCATGGTCGTGATTCAATTGTTAATCTGATGAGATTTGTTGGCCCAGAGGCCTTCCACTCTAGTTTTGATGATGATTAACTCATGTAGTTATGTGTACTAATAATCTTGTGATTTTAGTTTCAGATCATTAATCAAGTTATTAGTTGGTGATTAGCTTCAACAAGATGATTTGGAAGCTTTCACATGTTGATTCAAGAGCCCGAGCGTCAAAGATCATATATAGCACTTGCTCGGTGGATCAAGGAGTTTGTGGATCGAGTCGGCTTGGAGATTGCGCTCTACAAGAAGACATCGGTACCATAGTTTAGTTTTGTGTTTAGATCCAAATTGTAAAGATTAGAATAGTATGATAATGCTCAAGTTCACAACACACACGTTTCATGTCTTGAATATTGGTTTTCGGTTTTTCGGTTTTAGGTTTAACCGATCTTGGTTTGCATGAATAGATAGATTCAAAACAAGTTTACATGGTTTAATGTATATATGATTTGTTCTATATACATGCATGCTTCAACTACTTAGACAAACTTACTTTGATATACCTATTCATGTGTTTTAGGTTTTGTATTTTATCAAAACATATTTTGAATTAATGACAAAAACATGGATATATATATTTGTTTCATGTATATAGGATTATATCCATATACATCATGCCTAAATGTTGTTTAATATCATGTTTTTGTATTTGGAAGAGTTTTGGACAAAACGTATTTTCTATTCAAAAATCCAAGTTTTAGAAAATACAGTTTTTTGTTTTTTGGTAAAAATGATAAGACACAAAAATGGTTCATATTGATTGATATTTGAGCTAAACTTTTACCACATGTTTATATATCAATGCAAAATGATAAAACTATTTTTGGTGATTTTTAGAAAAGATAAAAGAATTTTTAAACATGTTTTTAACTCAATTTTCTGTTCCAGGCTTCTACTAGTCGACTAGTCTTCTGACCAAGTCGACTTGGCTGAAGTCGGTCGACCGGGTCGGTCGACCGACGTGCACAGATCTGTGCACGTTTGGACGGTCGACCGTCCGAGTCGACCGGGTCAGAGAGCAGAGCTCTCTGTTTGTTTGGGACGACCGGGACGGTCGACCGGTAGCTGTCAACGGTCAGAATATGACCGTTGGACAGTCGACCGTGCGGTCGACCAGCAGGGCTATTTTGGCAAAATCTGCTGCCAACGGCTAGTTTCCAGATTTGCCTATAAATACCCCATTTGAAAGAGTTTTTTTTCTAAGAATTTTTGTGCGAATTTTTCCCTACTCTCTGGTGTTTTCACAGCAATCAAAAGAAGTTTTTGGATTCAAATTGAACAATCTATTTGGCGTTTTTGCTAGGGTTTGGAAATTCAAAGAAAAGGGTTTTGGGAAAAGAGTTTTGATTCATCTTCTATATCTTGGTTTCAGTTTTTCCCAAGGATTTTTCTTTGTGATTTTGATTTCCATTCCATTGGTTTTCTCCACACTTGAGCAACATCTACTTTCTTATTCTATAGGATCTTTGTGTGGGAGAAAGAGATTGTTTGTGGTTGTTGTTTAGACCACCAAGTTAAAAATCTAATCTTTGTTTGGCTTTGTGCCTTGGGTTGTATCCCTCAAGTGATAAGGTGATCCTTGTGCTAATCCCTCAAGTTGTGAGGTGATTGTTTGTTGGATTGGAGCTTGCTCAAGGAGGAGGTTGTAGTTGTAAAGAGAGGAGTTGGGTACTCCTTGTGAGAGTTCTTTGTGGACTTGCTAGTGGATTAGAAATCCTTCGTGTGTCGAAGGCGGGGATGTAGAGCTGGGTGCTCGAACCTCGTAACATATCTTGTTGTTTGCGCTTGATCCATTGACTCTCTCTATCTCTCTCTTTACTTTGTGCCTTGCAAATATTCATATCGTGCATTCATAAATGCTTGGCTTGGTTGTGTGTGCATCATTTGTTGATTGCACTTGAGTGTATTGCATTAAGTTTTTAAATTCCGCATTGAGTTCACTAGATTAGCATAATCACCTATTCACCCCCCCTCTAGGTGATCTTTCAATTGGTATCAGAGCTAGTGCTCCTGATATTTAGGTTTAACCACCTAGGAGTGAGATCTTGGTTTGCTAGTCTTCATTTGCATTGTTCATTTGCACTCTTTTAGTTTGCTCTCATGGATAGCCCTCCTATGTTTGACCATATTAGACTTGATGCTTGGAAGGCCAATATGAGTAGCCATTTGAAAAGACTAGGACATCTAGTTTATCAAGCCTCCACTATGGAATCATTCCCTAATAGTAGCAAGCATAAAATGGCTAATGCATTAGCACTTAGAGCACTTAGAGCATCTCTTAGTGAACATCTTTTACCGGTATTTAATCATTATGACTCGGCTTTTGCAGTTTGGAGCTTATTGACGTCTCCCGAGCTTCCAAGGATTATCAACAAGATGAGGAGATCTAATAGAGAAAAGTCCGAAGAGCATTTCTTCATGGTCCAAGGGAAAAACTCCCTTGAGGTACAATCGGACACTCAATTAGATGATAGCTCTAGTTCCTATTGCCATGGTTGTTTTGAAGTTCAGACTTTAAATTTGGAACTTGCTCAAAAGCTTGAAAATTTATTGGAAAAACACAATCTTTTGAAAGAGGACAACTTTGTTTTGAAAAATGAATTAAAGGATTTGTGTTCTAATTTTGAATTGGTTTTGCAAGAGAAGGAAGAGATCACTAGTGAACGTGACTCACTAAGATCTCAACTAGACCTTGCCCTTGATGAGATTGAGATTTTGAAAAACAAAAATGATTGTAATGATGTTGTGAAAAACAATAAGGTTTTATCTTCTAAATTGGATTTTGTTTTAAAAGATAACCTTGTTTTGAAAAATAAAATTGATTCTATTACAAAAGAATTGGATCTTGTTTTAAAGAAAAATGAATCTTTGAAAATTGATATTGATTCTCATGTGTGCCATGCTAGTATAGCTTCTTCTTCTTCTTGCACACCTATTGCATGCTCCACTTTATCTTCCACTAATGAAAATGATATAAATGTTTTGAAGAAAAGTGTTGAATGTTTGGGCTCCACTTTGAGCCAATGCACATTGAATCATTCACGTTTGGAAACCTTGGTTCGCAAGAAACAAGGTCCATCTTTGCATGCACACCCTACACGGCATACACATGCTTCCCACGGTCACCACCATTACATGTATGCTCATGTGTACACATGTACACATTGTGGTCGAAAAGGCCACCTTGCTAGATTTTGTTATGATCGTGTTTTTCATGAAAATTTAGCAACTAATCTTGTTTGGGTTAGAAAAGATACTAACCCCCATGGACCCAAAAAGAAATGGGTACCAAAGGCTACATTTATGCTTTTTGATGTAGGTGGGGGCTCTCGCATCACGCAAGAGTATTGGTGCCTTGAGGTGGATGCGTTCTAAGCCTAAAAGAGAACCATTTGGATGCTTCACTCTCAAGGGGATTTGGTGGGAGGACCACCTTGGTATGGAGAACTAGAGATGCACCTTCATCGGTTTTGGTATCATTCTCTAACTCCCATTTTTATTTGCATGCTTTTCATGTTCATCTATTCATAGCATGTCTTGTTTTGTTATTCATTATGCCTATGCCATGCTTATTAGAATAGTGTTATACATGTTTAGTTACTTGGACACCCATGTTCAGTATGGACCCATATTTTGTGTTCTCTTTATGTTTTAGCTATCATGTTAATCATAGTTCTAATGCACATGTCTTTGTCATGCTAATCATATGGTTGACTATGACTTTTTGTTTTAATGATTCATGTTTTGATAAATAACTTGTGTTGTAATAGCTTAACAATGGTGATGTGTTGTATGATTTCTAATTTTGCCACATGTTTTGATGTTTATAGGCTATTATGTATTTCTTGATTCTAATAGCATGTGGATGTTCTTCATGATCATTTTTTTCATGATTGATTTGTATCCCGTTTTATGCTTCATGTTTTGACTACTTGCTTGAATGATAAGTTTTCATTAAGACTAGGATTTATACTTGTACAACTAGTGAGCTACAAATAGACCTTTATATATGTTTGTGCTTGAACGCTTATTTGTATTCACTTGATGTACTAGTATAGTCTAGTTTTGATGATTCTTGCATTTGACTTGTATTCATCATTTTTTTTGTTTTAACTTCATGTATATGTCCATCTTGTCCAAACTATCATTTATACATATACATCCTTGAGCCACGTGCCTTCATGCATATACTCTTGTGGACTCATTGTGTTTAGGATATGTATGTATACTTTAGTTTGTACATGACATACATATGTCTTGAAGTTTAAATCGTTTGGATGAATTTCATGTTTTTAAGATGATTTCAATTGGTGATTTCACATCTTAGATGAATTTCTATTAGTAATGAAAATCTAGTTTTTCAAGTTTTCAATGTTTTTAAGGAACTTCACATGGGCTTAATTGAATAGTTTCATGTTAATGTGTGTCACATACCACTTGTTCACTCACTTTGTTAGTTTACTCATGATTTGTTTTCATGAGACTATGATATGAGTTTTATGGATTTTGAGTGTTTAGTGATCATGTGATTTACATGTGTTTCATGAAAAATAATTGTGTTTTATTCCTTACTTGAAGGATTTCGTACTAGTTTTAAAAGTTTTTCCTATAACTAGTTCATATTCTTCACTATGGTAGAGATTTTCAAACATACCACATTTTCAAATCTATTTTTGAAAACCCCTACCTTCAATGGGAGGATGGATAGGAGATCATGTTCATGTATGCTTTAAAATGAAAATCATTTAAAACTTGAATCATGATTGTGAGGTATAGTTATATGAGGTATACATTTGATATTATTGTTATTTCAATTGGTATCATTGAATTCTTTCAATTGGTATCAACCTTGACATTTCTTGTATACTCGTATATATTTTGTATGTATGTATGCTTTCAATTCCAAGAATATCAATTTCTATTGGTATCTATTTTTCATACATATATATGTTTTATTTGTGCTTATTATATCCCTATATCTTTAAGCACAAAATCTTGTTTATGCTAGTGCTTGAGCTTTAATTTTGTTTCAATTGATTACTTTTAAATTGGTATCAAGCCTAAGCATTATTTTAGTTGGTATTTCATAAAGGGGAGAAAATTTGATTTTGTCTTTCAATTGGTGATTTTTCAATTGGTATTTGATTCCCACTCCCTTACTTTATGATTGAAAACTTCAAATTGGTATCATATGTTCAAAATGAAAATTATTTACAATTGGTATCAAAATTTTTGTTTAGACATTCAAAATTAATTGTGTTTAATTTCAAATTGGTATCAAGATTGCCATGTGTTTTATTTAAAATTGGTATCAATATTTTTTTTGTTGTTTGTTTCCTTTCAATTGGTATCAAGATGCTATTCTTTGACATATTTTCATTTGGTACCTTAATTGATTGTCACCCCTAATTGGTCTTGTTTGTTTTAGACTAAAAAGGGGGGAAATATTATTTTTATTGATTCGTTGTTTCGAACAAAAAGGGGAGAAAAATTTATTGTTTTAGTTTTGCTTTTACCCCTTATTGAAGATTGTTTCTTTGTATTTAAAAGAGAAAAGATTTGTTGATTTGGTTTTGCTTTTACCCCTTTGTTGATGATTGACAAAAAGGGGGAGAAGAATTTGAGTTTATATGCATGTTTATGTTTTGCATATATTAAGTTTTAGTTTAATTTTAATTGATATCTAGAGCATGTTTTGTAATTGGATGTTTTGTAATTGGTATCTAGAGCATGTTTTGTTTTAAACATTTCATTGGTATCTAGAACCTTTTATTGTTTATGCATAGATATGCATGTTTCATGTTTCATGTTTGATATTCATTGCATATTTATTGTTTATTTGTTTATGCATGAGTTAAGGGGAAGCTTCTTTGAAGCTTAACTTTAATCCATGCATATATAACTCCATGAGTTTTGTCATCATCAAAAAGGGGGAGATTGTTGGCCCAGAGGCCTTCCACTTTAGTTTTGATGATGATTAACTCATGTAGTTATGTGTATTAATAATCTTGTGATTTTAGTTTCAGATCATTAATCAAGTTATTAGTTGGTGATTAGCTTCAACAAGATGATTTGGAAGCTTTCACATGTTGATTCAAGAGCCCGAGCGTCAAAGATTATATATAGCACTTGCTCGGTTGATCAAGGAGTTTGTGGATCGAGTCGGCTTGGAGATTGCGCTCTACAAGAAGACATCGGTACCATAGTTTAGTTTTGTGTTTAGATCCAAATTGTAAAGATTAGAATAGTATGATAATGCTCAAGTTCACAACACACACGTTTCATGTCTTGAATATTGTTTTTCGGTTTTAGGTTTAACCGATCTTAGTTTGCATGAATAGATAGATTCAAAACAAGTTTACATGGTTTAATGTATATATGATTTGTTCTATATACATGCATGCTTCAACTACTTAGACAAACTTACTTTGATATACCTATTCATGTGTTTTAGGTTTTGTGTTTTAACAAACATATTTTGGAATTAATGACAAAAACATGGATATATATTTGTTTCATGTATATAGGATTATATCCATATACATCATGCCTAAATGTTGTTTAATATCATGTTTTTGTATTTGGAAGAGTTTTGGACAAAACGTATTTTCTATTCAAAAATCTAAGTTTTAGAAAATACAGTTTTTTGTTTTTTGGTAAAAATGATAAGACACAAAAATGGTTCATATTGATTGATATTTGAGCTAAACTTTTTACCACATGTTTATATATCAATGCAAAATGATAAAACTATTTTTGGTGATTTTTAGAAAAGATAAAAGAATTTTTAAACATGTTTTTAACTCAGTTTTCTGTTCCAGGCTTCTACCAGTCGACTAGTCTTCTGACCAAGTCGACTTGGCTGAAGTCGGTCGACCGGGTCGGTCGACCGACGTGCACAGATCTTTGCACGTTTGGACGGTCGACCGTCCGGGTCGACCGGGTCAGAGAGCAGAGCTCTCTGTTTGTTTGGGTCGACCGGGGCGGTTGACCGGTAGCTGTCAACGGTCAAAATATGACCGTTGGACGGTCGACCGTGCGGTCGACCGGCTGGGCTATTTTTGCAAAATCTGCTGCCAACGACTAGTTTTCAGATTTGCCTATAAATACCCCATTTGAAAGAGTTTTTTTCTAAGAATTTTTGTGCGAATTTTTTTCTACTCTCTGGTGTTTTCATAGCAATCAAAAGAAGTTTTTGGATTCAAATTGAACAATCTATTTGGCGTTTTTGCTAGGGTTTGAAAATTCAAAGAAAAGGGTTTTTGGGAAAAGAGTTTTGATTCATCTTCTATATCTTGGTTTCAGTTTTTCCCAAGGATTTTTCTTTGTGATTTTGATTTCCATTCCATTGGTTTTCTCTACACTTGAGCAACATCTACTTTCTTATTCTATAGGATCTTTGTGTGGGAGAAAGAGATTGTTTGTGGTTGTTGTTTAGACCACCAAGTTAAAACCTAATCTTTGTTTGGCTTTGTGCCTTGGGTTGTATCCCTCAAGTGGTGAGGTGATCCTTGTGCTAATCCCTCAAGTTTTGAGGTGATTGTTTGTTGGATTGGAGTTTGCCTCAAGGAGGAGGTTGTGGTTGTAAAGAGAGGAGTTGGGTACTCCTTGTGAGAGTTCTTTGTGGACTTGCTAGTGGATTAGAAATCCTTCGTGTGTCGAAGGTGGGGATGTAGAGCTGGGTGCTCGAACCTCGTAACATATCTTGTTATTTGCGCTTGATCCATTGACTCTCTCTCTATCTCTCTCTTTACTTTGTGCCTTGCAAATATTCATATTGTGCATTCATAAATGCTTGGCTTGGTTGTGTGTGCATCATTTGTTGATTGCACTTGAGTGTATTGCATTAAGTTTTTAAATTCCGCATTGAGTTCACTAGATTAGCATAATCACCTATTCACCACCCCTCTAGGTGATCTTTCAAGATTGTTATTCAATTGCTTTATAGAGCATAAAGTATTTTTCTGTGAAATAGCGAAAATAACTGATAATCAAACCGAGCGATCTGAGGTTTCTCCTGTGACTCATTCTTTGATTTTTATTTGTCCGTCTGTCCCCAAAAAGAGAAAGTCAGAGAGAGCCGTCCTTTTCCCCTCCTCCGAGCCGTCCTCTCCCCCTCCTCTTTCTTCCTGCGCTCTTCTCCCTCTCTTCTCTTCGCCGCTCAGCTTCACCGTCAAGTGATATTTAATAAAAATCGTTCGAAAGGAGGTTTCATCGTGAGAAAGAACAATATTGATCTTTTTTTTTTTCCTCCGAATTTTTTTTCATTTTTTTTTCTCTCTCTCTCTCCCTCCTGATTGATCAATCAATCAATTTTTCACTGACAATGGGAGTACACTCGTAAAAAATAAAATCTTCTGAAAACTTTTATGTTTCGAGGCCCAAAGTTTTGCCCTTTTAATTTTGGTTCTGCTTTCTGGGGGCAGTGGATAGCTGTGGATCCCAGCTATCCACTGCCCCATCTTCTTACTCTTCCACCAGAGTCTCAACCCAAAAACCAAAAATGGTCGCTTTGGCGCTCCGCCCTCTGAGCTGCGCCCTTCTCTCCGCCCGAGAGCAGAGACCCGTCTCCACCTCCAGACGCACTTCCAAGAAAACATCGCCTCTCACATCGCCTTCGTCTTCACTCCTAATCTCCCTCCCAAAAAGGTTTCCCTTTTCTTCTCCTTCTTCTTCTTCTTCTTCTTCTTCTTCTTCTTCTGTTCTCTCTCTCTCTCTCTCTCTCTCTCTCTCTCTCTCTCTCTCTGTTGTGTGTGTGTGTGTAAATGTACATCTCAAAATGTCAGCTTAAGACTGCAATTTTGTTCTTATTTTTGTTGAATTTGGGCAGGTTCTTGTCCCCATAGCATTTGGGACGGAGGAGATGGAGGCAGTCATCCTTGTGGACGTCCTCCGTCGAGCTGGGGCCGATGTCTTGCTGGCCTCTGTGGAGAAGGGGCTTGAAGTTGAGGGATCCTCCGGCACTAAGCTTGAGGCGGACGCTTACATTTCGGATTGCGCAGATGAGGTGTTTGATCTAGTGGCGCTGCCGGAGCAATTTCGATCTCAGTCTTTCTCGATATGATCTTGCATAGTAAATTTAAAATTTAATTGGTCACTTTATACACTTATGATTATACTACAATTGGGCTCAGTGGTGGTAGATTATCAATACAAATATAAGCTGGGATGTCAAGGGATGGCTTCTGGATGGATTCTTGTATACTAGTATACCGTGAAGCGTGGGAACCAACCGCCCGAGATCGGCGGCGGGCGGTCGGACAGGGTAGAGGGGAAAGGAGAGCGGCGGCGAGCGCTCGGACAGGGGAGAAGTTGAAGACGGACAGACAGACAAATTAATATAAGAGTCACGGGTGATATTAGCAGTAAGAAGCAAAATGCCACGTTTATCATAAATGTAGCAAATGCTATTGGAATACATTAAACATGAGAAGGTTTATTTGACCTTTATTTTCTTGAACAATAATCAATTGCAATCATATGCAACTTAAATGGAGCCCATTCAGTGATAGTAAAGGTTAACAAACTCTTAGGAGAACATCTGTAGTCCTTGACCAACAAAACTAGGGAACACCCAGCATGAAATCAATAATTTAGAAATCTCAAGAACTACTAAACGAGATTCTTTTAGTTGCACCTTTTATCCTGTTAAAATGCATAACAACTACACTTAAGATATTAAGAAACAGATACCATATTCAATATACAACTTTTGAAATGGTCATTTGAGTGTTTTGCACCATTGGGTTTTCCATGATTTATTTTAAATTCATTTGATAGAAATCTATTGATTTGATCTGTTTAGGACCTTTTCGTGCAACAAAGGAACTCTTTGTTGACAATTCATTGCTTTGCTCTTCCCAAAATTTCAAACAGGAAGTAAGATTACAATCATATAGACGAATTAGAGTGTTATAAAAAAAAATATCGCATAGATGGTTAAAGCGGAGAAGCACTAGTAGAATAGTATGTTATCCACAAAAACCCAGGAAATTTAAGGAGAGACTTTGAAGATGGATATACAACCATCGCTCCTTCGTTTAGAATGTTCAATTAAGAAACAAAATGACCAAAAAGAGTGACCCTGAAATGAGAATAATAAGATGGATGATTGGCAACACTAAAAGATCTCATAAGAAATGAGTACAATCACTAGAAATTAGAGACAACTTCAATTGAAGATAAAGGGAGGGAGACAAATTAAAGGGGTTTGGGCATGTTAGGAAGATGTGATCATAGTTGATGGAGCAAGAAGCACCATAATTGATAGGATCATAGTAATAGGGAAAGAAGATTAGGCCTAAATAAACATGGGATGAGGCGGTTAATTGAGAAGATAATGATATAAAGAGGAAATGCCCTAATAGAGTTGAATGAAGATTCATGTAACCAACACAAAGATCTGGGATAAAAGCTATAGATGGATAAGAGCTAGCATGAGAAGACATCTAACTTTCTAGCAAATGTTTGCTTACCTACCACAAACAAGATTTAGCTGTGTAGTATTTACGTCCAACTTTAGACAATTGTTCCTATAAGTACCATGTATAAGCTAAATATATACATTTACTTCTACAGAGATTTTTTTCTCCATTTAGCGTCCTAGGAAGCATCGTGCTTGATCCAAGTTCTGATTTTCAGAGTTATGACCAAAGTGTTTTCTCCAATAAAAAAGGAGGATGAGGAGAAAGAAGAAGAATGTTTTAGCTGATATTTTGTTTTAGAGTTAGAGCAGTGTAGAAAGGATAGGATTTATTGCATTGTGTTAGCTCTCCATGTAACTCTTCTCTAAACATAACTCTCTATGTAATTCAAATGGTGTTATGTCAAAGTAAAAATCCCTAACATTTCTAGCAAACACCGAATATGTTAGCTATACTAGTTCTGTACTATTACAAAACTCAATTAATTTAAAAATCACAAAAACTCATCGTTAACATATATTCCATGCTTGCATGTTCTAGTCAGCTACAATACATAGAAGGACCTCTTAACAAAGCAAGAAATAAATATCCATGCTAGCTCATATGCTCTTTATCAGTAATGAAACAAAAAAAACCACAGAGAAAAATCAGTGGGGGAAAAAAAAAAAGCATCAGTGTACTTATTGAGCAGCCTTCAACAAATGATATACTAATTATGCCGTTCCCTTCATTGTAACAAAGTTCAATTGGACAGAGTATAACAGGCTAGCAGCTACTAAACAAGCACAAAAATCATTTTGCAAATTAAAGAATAGGGCCTCCAAACTCTACATTCTTCGCCAAAGACCAAATTTTGACAGTGAGAGGTACATTAACAAGAAAGCTTTTGGGTTCTAGTTTAATTTATTGAATACCAAATCCGCGACTCAAATCACTCACCATACAATTAGATGCACTTGAATCCAAATAAATCACAAATATTCTCAACCCGGATCAAAATTAGACAATTAGAAGCAAACTTAACGAGAAAGCTCAAAAGGGCTGTTAAATTGTTGGGTAGTTTGAGATTTCCTTTACCTTCCGAGGACATCGGCGAGAGTATTGAGATGAGTCTCGATCATCTGCTCCCTTGTGGGTGCCGTTTCTTTGGGGTACTCCATAACGATTAGCCAGTGGTTGTAATCACAAACCCGACAGCATAATCGTTTCCTGGGCAGGGATCAAGGTATCGGCCGAGTCGGATACGACTCGGCCTCTGCCAATGTGACTCGGAAGCCCGAGTCGACCAACGGGCGCCGAGTCGACCCGGATCGGGTCCGAGTCGGACCCGATCCGGGTCGACTCGGCGCCCGTGAACCCTCACTTAAAGGGCTGAGTGAGAGAGAGAGATCAGATCTGATCTCTCTCTCTCACGCTACCCCCTCCCTCTCGCGTCCCCCGCGTCGCCGTCGCCCTCACAGGTACCTCTCCCTCTCTCTCCCTCTCTGTCTCCGTCTCTCTCTCCCGCCGTGTCTCTCTCTCTCTGTCGGACTCTCTCCCTCCCCCTCTCAGTCTCTCTCTCTCTCCCCTTCTCCCTCTCTCTGTGCCTTTCTCTCCTTATCTGTCTCCGTCTTTCTCTCTCCTCCTCTGTGTCTCCCTCTCTCCCTATCTGTCTCCGTCTCTCTCTCCCTCTCCCTCTTTCTCTCTCTGTCCCTCTCTCTCCCTCTGTCTCCGTCTCTCTCTCCTTCTGTGTCTCTCTCTGTCGGACTCTCTCGCCGTCGCCGTCGCCCTCGCAGGTACCTCTCCCTCTCTCTCCCTCTCTGTCTCCGTCTCTCTTTCCCTCTCCCTCTCCCTCTCTCTGTCCCTCTCTCCCTCTGTCTCCGTCTCTCCCTCTGTGTCTCTCTCTGTCGGACTCTCTCCCTCTTAGTCTCTTCCTCTCCCTCTCCCTCTCTCTGTCTCTTTTTGTGTCCCTCTCCCTCCCTCTCTGTCTCAGTCTCTCTCTGTCTCTCTCCTCTCCTCTCAGTCTCTCTCTCCCCCTCTCCCTCTGTCCCTCTCTGTCTCCGTCTCTCTCTCTCCCCTCCTCTGTGTCTTCCTCTCTCTCTCTCTGTCTCCGTCTCTCCCCCCTCTCTGTTCCTCTCTCTCTCCCTCAGTTTCTCTCCCCTCAGTCCCTCTCTCCCCCCTCTGTTTCTCTCTCCCCTTAGTCCCTCTCCCCCCTTTGTTTCTCTCTCTCCCCTCAGTCCTCCCTCCATCTCTCCCTCAATTTAATTTATTTGAGTTTAATGTAATTTAGTTTAGTTTAGTTTTGTTAAACTTAATTTAAGTTAATTTAATTTAATAAATTTTTTAATTATAATTAAGTTAGGTAATTTAATAATTTTATTGAAGTTAGGTAATTAAGTTAGTGTAGGTTAATTTAGTATAAATTAGTTTAGTTTAATTTAATTTAGTTTCATTTAATTGAGTTTAATTTAATTTAAATTAGTTTAGTTAACTTAATTTAGGTTAATTTAATTTAATAAACTTTGTAATTAAGTTAGGTTATTTAATAATTTTATTGAAGTTAGGTAATTAAGTTAGTGTTGCTTAATCTAGTATAAACTAGTTTAGTTTAATTTAATTTAGTTTAATTTAATTGAGTTTAATTTAATTTAAATTAGTTTAGTTAACTTAATTTAGGTTAATTTAATTTAATAAACTTTTGTAATTAAGTTAGGTTATTTAATAATTTTATTGAAGTTAGGTAATTAAGTTAGTGTTGCTTAATCTAGTATAAACTAGTTTAGTTTAATTTAATTTAGTTTCATTTAATTGAGTTTAATTTAATGTTGTTTTAATTTAGTTAATTTTAGTTTTAATTTAATTTAACAGATAATTTTTGTGCATTACAATTTGCGGTTGCGAGTAAGAAACTTGACATGCAAAAGCGACACTGATATTATTACAACCCAATTGATCTGCACAATATTTTCAATGATGATGATATTTTAGATGAGTGGATTCGTGAGGGAGAACAACCGATGTTACCACCAGATGACTTAGGTTGGTTGGATGAAGGTATTCGTCGTAGTGACGAAAGTGGCGGTGATGACGGTGATGATGGTGATGGCGGTGATGATGACGGCGGTGATGATGATGGCGGTGATGGTGGTGATGGTGGTGATGGTGGTAATGATGAAGAGACTCATGGTGTTGGTGGCCAACGAGGTGGTGCTTTAACATGGGATTCAGAATATTATGCCACACAAGATACAGATCATGGAGGCCGGGCGGGGATTTCGCAACAGCGCAAGCATTTGGATCGGTTGGTCGATTTCAGTTCTAGCGATGATTATTCGAGTGGACATGATTACTCACATGGTCATCATAGTCTTAAAGGCCATTTACAGGGGTTGAGTTTGACATCTGGCCAATATTCTGGCACTGATTATTCTAGCACTGGTGAATATTCTACTAGCAACACTGAATATCGAGGTTTTGGGTATTATCACCATGGAGCTGATATTGCACAACCCCTCCCGCCATATTACTCTGATAGTGGATCCTCTGGCCAATCATCTCAGCCTACAGGATCTCTCTACAAACATATTATTATCCTTATGGAAACTATATACCTGGTTTCTATACTTATCGCGGGGATGATGATAATGATGATTTTTTGCCTCCTCGTAATTCAATGTGGAAATGACTATATTAGCAGGTACTTATGAATTATTTTATGCAATTTACTATATTGTGCATGTATTTTGATATCTTTCTACCGACGACGCTTGTATTTATGCTTTCACGTTATGTTTTGAGTGTTAGGTGATATGTTTTGAATATGTGATACATGAATTTTGATGTCTACATTTTTTTATGATTTGTTATGATTTTTTCATAATTTTTTTGGTGTTTTATGTAGCGTTTTGCGCGTATCGTTCGAGTCCGATCCGAGTCGCCGAGACCGATCCGTCTCGGTGCGGCTGAGTCGGCGGCCGAGACCGAGACTTTGAACCATGTTCCTGGGCTCATTACTGTTGCTGCTGCTGATGGCCATCGCCTTCACGACCGCTCGATTCGAAGGTCTAATGGTTGGTTGCGTTTAAAGAGAGGAATCTGTGGGTTTCGGCGAAGAGGGGAGCAGAGAGCTGAAGGGTTGAGAGATTTGGGGTTTGAGATGGAGGAGGGGATTAGGGTGAGATGGAGGGAGGACATGTGAAAGTTGCCATTGGAGGGGGGGAGTGAGAGGAATGATCAGACAGGGGAGAGGGTGACGGGGAACCGGGTGGGATTTTCTCCCTAGGGTTTCTCACCCAAAGCACACAGGCTACAAAGCTTAAAAGTAATTTTCATTCATTCCAAAAAACTGTCAATAACAATACCAGTCTGGGCCTTAAATAGGCCTACATCAATAGAAAGATCCCATTATAACCGATATGGGACTAAAAAAAACTGCCAAATAAATAAAATTACAATAAAAGGGAAAAATAACTAAATTGACTTTCCCAGCCCTAATCGAACCAAACTGAAAGTATGCGACGACGCCTCCTGGTGTAGAATCGCAATCCTGGAGAGATGTCCCCATCATTCCCTCGGGGTTGGGAAAAACTCGACTCTGTCGAACTTGAACCTCCACAGCTTTCATAATGCTCCAGACGATCAGGGTCCAACCGTTGGAGTTCCTCTCGATTAATCCAAGTGTTCTCAGAATCAGGTAGTCCTTTCCAACGAACCAAAAATCTGTGCTAACCACCATCTCTAGTAGAGACAATCTGATCATCAATAATTTCATCAATTTGATCTGCCATATGGGTTGGATGTATTTGGGGAAGAGGAGGTAATAAGGGTCTCTCAGGAGGTGGCACAGGGGAAGGCTCATCCAATAAAGGATTATCAGGGGAAAAATTGGGCCCTTTATAAGCAATCAAATCTTCAATATTAAAAGAGGACTAATGACAAAATCCGGTGGGAGATCTGCCACATATGCATTTGAATTAATTTTCTTCAAAATTTTGAATGGTCCCGCACTACGTGCGTGCAATTTCTTCACGGTACCCGGAGGATACCGTTCTGGTCAAATCCGAACCATCACGTAGTCTCCTACGTTAAACTCATGTGCTTTCCTGTGCAAATCTGCATAAGCTTTATAGTTTGCATTATTTTTTTGAATTTGATTGCTGATCTCCTTATGCAAGTCATGAATGTGTGATGCAAATGATGCAGCTGACTCAGACATCCTAGTATGATGGGGTACCATGGGAATTAAGTCTATAGGTTGCCTAGGTTGATAACCATGCACTACCTCAAATGGACTCATGCCTATGGTTCTATTGACAGAACTGTTGTATGTAAACTCAGTAGTAGGTAACACAAGATCCCATGCTCTAAGATTCTCACCCACTAAACATCGTAACAGATTACCAAGACTTCTATTGACTACTTCAGTTTGGCCATCAGTTTGTGGATGGAAGGCCGTAGAAAACTGAAGTTTAGTTCCCATTTTATGCCACAGGGTTTTCCAGAAGTAGCTCGTAAATTTAACATCCCTGTCTGAGACAATTGTTTTGGGTAGTCCATGTAGCCTAACAATTTCATCAAAGTAGATTGTAGCAACCCGAAATGCATCCGACGTTTTGGAACATGGCAAGAAGTGAGCCATCTTGGAAAAACGGTCTACAACCACAAGTATGGAATCATGCTTCCTTGCTGTTTTTGGTAAACCTAACACGAAATCCATACTAACATCTTGCCAAGGACAGTTAGGAACTGGTAGAGGGTGGAGAGACCAGTATTTTGTTTTCGTTGCTTGGCGAGTTGACATGTACGACATTGACTAACAAGTCTTGCAACATCTCTTTTTAAGCTCGGCCAATAAAAACGATGTTCGACAGCTTCAATTATTTTATTTCGCCCGAAGTGTCCAACAAGTCCCCCTGCGTGTAATTCCCATACCAGAAATTCTCTCAATGAGGTACGAGGGATTCACAACAGACGAGAGTGAAACAAATAGCCGTCTTGCAGAAGAAAACCATCAATCTCATGTGTCAAACTATCCCTTAATACAGTGTATATATTTTCAAAATCAGGACAGGACTCATAAGTTTCTTTGATCTTCTCGAAACCAACCACTTCCGTACTCATGACATAAAGTAAAGCGCGACGACGGCTAAGAGCATCAGCGACCCTATTTTCCACCCCGGCCTTATGCTTGAGGATGTAGGTGTAATCTTGAAGGAATTCTACCCATCTACCATGCCTCGAATTCAACTTCTTTTGAGAGTTGAGATACTTAAGGGCTTCATGGTCTGAATAAATGACGAATTCTTGCGGTAACAAGTAATGGCGCCAATAACGCAGAGCTTGCACTACCGCATAGAACTCCTTATCGTAGGTAGAGTACCGTTGCTTAGCATCATTTAACTTTTCGCTAAAATAGGCAACGGGATGCTTTTCTTGACTTAAAACACACCTATTCCAACGCCTGAGGCATCACAAGTAATTTCAAAAACTTTCGTGAAATCTGGGAGCCTCATAACAGGAGCTTCTGTCATTCTCTCTTTGATTTCCCGAAACGCCTTGGCAGCAACTCTAGTCCATTCGAAGTCCTCTTTTTTTAAGCAATCGGTAATAGGGGCCATGATCGTACTAAAGTTTCGAATAAAACGTCTGTAGAAAGTGGCCAACCCATGAAAAGGAGCAACATTTGGACCACCTCACGCAAGTTTGTGTAGTTTTGAGAAAGGAAAGTTTATATGCCAACCCTAAGAAATGTACCTTTCTTACCGACCAAGTCATTTTCCTAGGAGTGGTTGTTTCTTCACAAGGTGTCTTCGCAGATCCTGATAAAATCAAAGCTATCGTGGAATGGCCAGAACCATGTAGTATTCGAGAAGTGAGAAGTCGACGAAGATGCAATCGAAGGCCAATCTGAAGTTGTTGACAGAGATCTTATCAGATCTTGGACGTTGCAGAGAGATGCGGATCTTGTCGACAGGGAAGGAGTCGGCGGTGGCCTTGTTGGGAGTGGACGGCGGCATAAAACAGGGTCGGGCGAGTGATGGAGTGCGTCGACCGGTGATGGAGTCGCTTGGCTCTGGTTAACGTCGTTGTGGTGACAGCGTCGCCTGGATCTGGCCGACGTTGATGGAGGACAAGGGTGAGGATCGTGGCGTTGATGGAGGAGTTGTCGGCGGGGGGGAAATTCGACATTGTTGGAGTGATCGGCGGTTTCGTCGTCGCTAGATCTGGTCAACGTCGGAGGGGGCGTGGGTCTCGTGGTGAGATCGGTAGCAGCGCTCGATCGGAGTCGATGGCGGGCGCGTGGACGATGGTGGTGACCTTCGCTGTCGAAGAGGATGAGGAAGAGGTCGTAGTATTTGATTGATTGTCGCTGGCTTCGAAGGGGATCCTGAAGAGGTCGTCGACGAAACTGTAGAGGTTGGTGGAGCCGACGAGGGTGAGGTTGACGACGGAGGTGGCGGCGGGCTTGAGGAACAGGGAGAGGAAAAAAAACTGATGGGTTTTGTTTGGTTTATTTTGAGGAGACTTTTATGGGTTTTGTTGGGCTGAGTAGCAGTGAAAGGGAAAAAGAGAGATCCCTTTCTTTTTTTTTTTTTTTTTGATGGCGGCGCTCGGAGAAGAAAGTAGGGTTTTAATTGTTGAGAGGAGGAATTCTATTGTGGAGTTCTTGTTTAATACTTGATGGGAAAATTTTTGTTGTGTTGTGTTTTGGAAAGAAATCAGGAATTTAAGCTCTGATACCGAGATGACGGGGAACCGGGTGGGATTCTCTCCCTAGGGTTTCTCACCCAAAGCACACAGGCTACAAAGCTTAAAAGCAATTTTCATTCATTCCAAAAACTGTCAATAACAATACCAGTCTGGGCCTTAAATAGGCCTACATCAACAAAAAGATCCCATTATAACTGATATGGGACTAAAAGAAAACTGCCAATAAATAAATTACAATAAAAAAAAGGGAAAATAGCTAAATTGACTTTCCCAGCCCTAATCGAACCAAACTGAAAGTGTGCGACGACGCCTCCTGGTGTAGAATCGCAATCCTGGAGAGATGTCCCCATCAAAGGGGGGAGGAGAGCGGTGGTGGGCGACCGGACATGGAAGAGTTGAAGACGGATTAGACGGACAAAAGTAATATAGGAGTTACGGGAGAAAACCTCCCTCGCTTCGGTCGGTTGGTTTTGATAATTTGAAGTTAGAGATCTTCGAGCAAATGTGGAATTTACAAGTTCATGGGATTTATCCTCAAACTGATTTATGGAGTTAGGGATGCATCATGGGGTTTCCTTAGTACTAGGTTCATTTTCTGCATTGTCAGGCATAAGCAGCTTTGTTTTGATATAATAAACCTTACCCTTCAAAGGATTACTCTAGAGCTTCTTCCACATCCTTTCTTATTCTCTTACTTTTGTTTAGAAAAACATATATTAAAACATCACTTAGGATCCATCCCACACAGACAAACCAATGTTTGCCTCTGTAGTAAGCACCACTTCAGGAACCTCTATAAGAAATCTACACACTCTCAAGGAAGAGGTCCACAAGCAGGTAAAATTTATTTTCAAGGAAAAATAATAAGATTCATACCCAAGAGCCTATATAATTTTTTTCTAATGACTGAATGTTTGACAACATTTGGATTTCGACCTGTTAAGTAGTGATAGTTTTGTATCTGATCAAAGATAACTCAGAATTAAGGATCTGAAGTCTTCAGGCCTATTAAAAGCCATCTACAGTGTCCAGTCTATTCACACCACGTTACGTACATCCGGCCTTTCAAGTCCTTCATCGGCTTTACTTCGTTGGTGGTAGGAATTAGAAAATGAGAAGTTTATACATAAGCCCTGTAACCGGTGCTTTATACATAAAATGAAAGCACACAATAAACTAATAATTGTTAAATGATATTTTTGGACGTGTTCTTTATGATTCAAATTTTTTGTGACTTTTTTTTTGGACTTATCCTGCTTATAAGGTTAAATTTGCAAAACTAATTTCATTGTGCTTCTTGCTTCCATACACCTACACATTCATTTTTGTGGAATGCGCATCACATGAGAGTCCTTAACACTTAACGTGCATTGTCAATATGTTCATTTGTGCCTATATACTATTATGATATGATATGAGAGCCCTTTATGTCACTGGCTTTTACCGTGCCTCCCATTTGGGGCCCACAAATTAGAAAAAAAAAGATGTCTTCATTTGGTTTGGTCTGTGCATGCCCCATTGGATGTGGCAATTCTGCAACTGACACTTTACACAAAACCCTCGATGATGCTATGCAAAGATCCAACTGTACCATAGAATTAAAGTTCATCACAGTATTTTCTGTTTTTTATTTAATAAGTTTAAAATTTATAATGCTGTAAGCATGTATTTCTTAGTTTGTCCTTTTGCAAATACCCAGCTATAAAGTTGACATTACAATGTATGTTCAACTTTGTGTCTTCCATTTATGTGCTTCTAGATAGTTATAGGCACTATTTACTTTACTAAATCCTGTTAGGATTCCATTTGTTACATGCATGGCATGACTACGAAATCTAGTTTGTCACAAAATCATGAAGTATGATGCCTTGAAATTTTCTATGGCAAAGTAAGCTTTCTTTCTTATTTGATCTTTCTGCAGACTTTACATATTTGTCTTATTTATTGGACATAATTCCTGCAAACCTCCCTGACTCGAATTGCTGATTAGAAGAGCAAATGGCTGTTGGCAATGTTTTTTTGTTACATGTTGATAGAAAATTTTCTTTCCTAACATGTCTCCTGTATCTCCCTAGATCATGCAACGACTCCCCTTGTCTGTTAGCAGCTTAGAATTTGGATCCAGCAGAGAATCAACTAGCTTACACCCTAACATTCCAGCCTCTGAGGATATATCAAGTACATACTTCCTTTGAGATAGATGTATAATATTTGTGCTGAATATATGCCTTCAGATCCACAAATGCCCGTCTCATCATCTCCAATAATGACGATATCATCAACATATACAACTATTAGAATTCTCTTTCCTAACGAAAGGAGAGAGAAAATCGAGGGATCTTTTCGAGTTGTAAGATTGAGCCCCTTCACAACTTTAGCAAGTCTCCTAGACCATGCTCTAAGAGACTATTTTAGCCCACGTAATGACTTCTTCATCTTGTAAACCATGACTCTTGCTGGACAATTTAGGTGATTGCTCCACATAAATTGTTGTGAATTTGCCTTATTTTCAAGAGGAGGAGATGATGATCAAAGAAGACCAATATTGGAGAAGAACTTGGAGAAGAAGTAGATCAAGAAAACAGTGTGGCTGTCGACCGCACACAATGGGCAGTCGACAGGCCTGCCGACCGCACTCAACAGAGAAAGAAAGCATGACTCAGATTTTTGATAGGCAGCAGAAGATTGTCGACAGGCCTATCGATAGCCCGTTCGGGCCTGTCGACAACCAGAGGCAGAAGTTGCTATATCCACACCAATCTCATGAGCTTTATGATATGTAAAATATTTTTAACTATTGTGTCCCCTGAGTATCTGGTCATCTGAGGTACATGAATTTGTATTTTGAAAGTTAGGACACGTGAAAATGGTGTGTCCAACACGTATCATCTTCGAGTTTCTAATATGTATCCAATGTTTCTCCTTTTGATGCATCCATGTTTCATGTGTTGCGACTTTAAGGGCAACTAGTCTTTGCGTGATGAAAGATTTGTGATTTTTGATGTTGACTGATTGCCGAGATTCTTTATAAAGAAGTTTGAATATGTATTGACCCCCAGCCTTCCCCCTATCCTAGGAGAGGTGGTTAAAATAATTTTTTATGTTAGCTTACAGGACTATATATCAACCCAATTGTTAAATTTTTCCAATGATTTGATTACATTCCAAGATGTATTAATTAAAATATGATTGGCTTTTTGATATGTTACTTCAGATTTGGTATGGTTTAGATTCTATCTTGAAGGTTTGTAGTAAATCATTAGGGGAAAATTAGGTACAAAGGGAACTATTGATTTTGAGAGGAGATCTTAAAGAGCATAAGGATCTCTCAGTCTATGATTTATATATAGGAAACAAAATGTGTTTGGTTTACAATAGATAAACAACCAAATACTCGAGACCCAATAACTAATAACTCTAAGAGTCTCCCTCAAGCTGGAACATAAATATCTATCAAACCCTGCTTGTTACATAAATAAGAAAAACTCTAGGAGCAACATGTTTAGTAAACATATCTGCGACCTCTTCTAAAGAGGGAGTGAAGAAAGTAGAGAACAGCTTTCGAGCAACCACATTACGAACAAAATGACAATCTACCTCAATATGTTTTGTCCTTTTATGAAAGGCTGGGTTGCTAGCTATATAGATGACAGCTTGATTATCACAATACATGGACATGAGGCCATCCTCACAAAAATCAAGTTCTCCCAATAAAGTCATCATACACATCATCTCACACGTAGTATGAGCCATTGCTTTATACCCAGCCTCCGCACTGGAACGGGATCCAACTGTCTGCTTCTTGCTCCATGTGACTAGATTTCCTCTAATATAAGTACAATAACTCTCCTATCTCTTGCATAACTGGAATCAGAAAAGATGTCAATCCGCAGATGCCCATTCTTTTATACAATAATCCTTTTCAAAAGACCTTTTGATGTAAGTCTATATCCTCAAGGCTGCCTTCCAATGAACCTTCTTAGATTTGTGCATAAACTGGCTTACCGAGCCAACAACATAGGTTATATCAGGTCTAGTAACAGTGAGATAAACACGTTTACCCACCAATCTCCTGTACTGAGTAACATCCTCAAGTATAAGTCTAGATTCATCCCATAAATTAGTATCTGCATCTATAAGAGTCTGCATAGGTTTGTAACCAAGTAGTCCAACTTCTTGTAATAGATCTAATGTTCGTTGAGAAAAAGCCACTTCTTGTGTCTTGAGAAATTCCAAGAAAGTACCAAGGTCTCCATTGTCTTTAGTGACAAAATGTGCCTTAAGATAGGCCTTGGCCTTTTCAATGCTACTCTATCGCTACCGGTCAACAAATGTCATCAACATAAATTGTGAGAATTACAGATCCAGTTGAACTATGACGAATGAACACCGAATGATCAGAATGAAATTGCTGAAAACCACCTTCACTGACAACACGCTTGAACTTCTCAAACCACGCCCGCAAACTCTGATTCAGGCCATATATTCCCTTCTTGAGTTTACACACCATATTCTCTCATTGAGCAATATACCCAGGAGGTTGCTCTGTATAAACCTCCTCATCGAGATCACTATACAAGATAGCATTCTTCACATCCAGTGAAACATCTCTCACTGCTGATTAATAGCCAGAGAGAACAAAACATGAATGGAATTGGGATGAGCAACATAAGAAAATTTTCTTGATATTCCACTCCATAAGTCTGAATAAAGCCTCTAGCAACCAAGCGGGCCTTGTATCGATCCACTGTGCTGTCGAGTCTATACTTCATTGTAAATACCCAATGATAACTAATACAAGAAGCTCAAGAGAAGAAGGCACGAGTTCCCAAGGCTGACGGGAGAGAAGAGCATCCATCTCATCATCCATAGCTTGCTTTCATTTCGGGTACAATACTGCCTCCTGAAAAGACGAGTATAGACACAGAAGAAATAAAAAGGGCAAACTAACGAGATAATGAGGTTAAATGATCATAAGAAACAAAGTTGAAAATAGAATGCATGGTGGAATATCATTTACCTTTACGAAGTGCAATTGGAAGATCCGAATCAGAAGAAGTAAAGGGACCCGTCTCAACATAGGCAGTGGAGGAAGACTTGGAAGCGGAACATGATCAACAATAGTCAGTACTGGATTAGCTGAGAGTGAAGTAGGAGCTACTGTCTTTGAACGCTGATATAACATGCTGGTTTAGGTACGGATATTCATAAGTATCATATTCTGACGCAAAAAGTGAACCAAGTGGTGCAAAATATGGAACTGACTCAAAGAAAGTCACATTAGATGAAGTATAGAACTGGTGATGTACCAGATCAAAACAACAATAACCTTTTTGTGTATGAAAATAACCAATGAAAACACATTTTATAGCTCTAGATTCTAACTTGTCTAGTCCATGTTTAAGATCTTGGATAAAACAAGAAGACCCAAAAACACGAGGAACAGCAGATAAGGTTGGTTTGTACAAAAATAAATAGTAAAATGTTATTTTGTCATGAAGTACAAATGACATTCTATTAATTAAATGACAAGCACAAAGAATAGCATCAGGCCAAAAAGTTTTTAGAACATGCATATAAATAACAATATGCGAGTTACATCTAATAGATGCCTTAGTTTTCTTCAGCTACATCATTATGTTGGAAGTGTGTGGACAAGTCGTCTGGTGTAATATACCGTAAGAATCACAAAAATGAAAATCACCATTCTGAGTATATTCAAATGCATTACCAGCACGTAAAATACGAACAACGGTAGAAAACTTGGTTTTTATTTCATTTATAAAGTTTTTTTATTACATCAGAAACTTGAGTCATGTCTTTCAATAAATACACCCAATGCATTCCAGAAAAACCATCCACAATTACTAAGAAATACCAAAAATCAGAAAAAGAAGTTACTCGACATGGTCTCCAAACATCTTAATAGATCAAATCAAAAGGAGAATTACTCCATTATGACATGACTAGGATAGGAAGCTCTATGATGATTTTCCTAACTGACACGATTCACAATCTAAAGTAGAAAAGAAAACTTGTTAGGAATTACTTGATGCAACTTCTGCAATGAAAGGTGCCTTATTCTATGATGCCATTATAATAGAGTATCATAAGAGGAGAATGCAGCTAAACCAGAGCAGAGGGTACCATCGTCCAAGTAGTAAAGACTTTCGTGTTCACTATCCGAACCAATTCTCATCCTAGTATACAGATTTTGAAACACAATGGGTAGGATAAAAAATGGCACAACAATTATCTGAGTAGTAAGTTTGCTAATAGAAAGTAAGCTAACAGGAAATGTGGGAACATATAAGACATCGTTCTAAGGATAAAGCAGCAGTCGCATGAACTCCTTTCCCTCATACAGTAAAAGAGATACCATCAATAATGTTAACAGGAGGTATATTATTACTAATGGAAAGAAAATGGAATATATCCTTGATACCTATCATATGGGAATATGCTTCTAAATCTAATATTCAAGGCTTAGCAGAAGCAGTAAATGTACTCATACATGAAGCTGAGCTATGTGTGGTACTCATGGTTCAAAGTCGCGATCTCGGCCACCGACTCGGCCGGACCGAGACGGATTGGTCTCGGCGACTCGGATCAAACTCGGACGATACACGCAAAATGCTACATAGAAAGCTCAAAAAATTATGAAAAAATCATGAAAAATCTTTAAAAAATATAGACATGAATATTCTTGTATGAAATATTCAAAACATATCACGTAGCACATAAAACATAAAGTGAAAGTATAAATACAAGCGTCGTCGGTAGAAACATATCAAAACACATGCATAATATAGTAAATTGCACAAAATAATTCATAAGTACTTGCTAATGTAGTCATTTCCACATTGGATTGCGAGGAGGCATAAAATCATCATTATCATCATCCCTGCGATAAGTATAGAAACCAGGTATATAATTCCATGAGGATAATAATATGTTTGTGGGCGAGATCCTGTAGGCTGAGATGATTAGTTAGAGGATCCAGCATCAGATTAATATGATGGTAGGGATTGTGCAATATCAGCTCCATGGTAATAATACCCAAAACCTCGATATTCAGTGCTGCTAGTAGAATATTCACCAGTGCTAAATAATCAGTGCTAGAATGTTAGCCAGATGTCAAACCAAACCCATGTAAATGGCCTTCAAGACGATGATAACCATGTGAGTAGTTATCATGTCCACTCGAATAATCATTGCTAGAACTCAAATCAACCAACTGATCCAAATGCCTACACTGTTGCGAAATCCCCGCCCAGCCTCCATGATCTGTATCTTGTGTGGCATAATACTCTGAATCCCATGTCGTAGCACCATCTCGTTGGCTTCCACCAACACCATGAGTCTATTCATCATTACCGCAAGCAATAACCGCCATCATCATCACCACCGTCACCGCCATTACCGCTGTCATCATCACCGCCATCACTATCGTCGTCATCACCGCCATCACCTTTACTTTCGTCACTACGACGAATGCCTTCATTCAATCAACTTAAGTCATCTGGTGGTAACATCGGTTCTCCCTCCCGAATTCACTCATCCAATATATCATCATTGAAAATATTGTTCAGATCAATTGGGTTGTAATAATCATCAGTGTCTCTTTTGCATGTCAAGTTTTTTTACTCGCAACCGCATATGATAATGAAAACACTAGTTTATGCAATTTTTCATTGCCAACTGGTTGCGCAATTTTGTATGAATCAGCGACCACATGCTCCAATTTTTCACAACCTAATGAACATGTTTAGCTTAAAACTTTGATTGCAATTTTTACAGATTGAGAGCTTTTTTCGCCATAGTTATCCACCAATCAGCTGGAAGAGATTGTCACACTGCTCTTATAGTAGTGAGTTTTCAAATTCTCCAATTCCATCTACAAATAATTTTATCTGTGAGAATCCACATCATAAGTGTTAATATTTGCATACATTATTCGATGAAATAAATAAATTATTATTTACCTCATTAAGCTCTTGCTTGTTTATTCAATACAGCTTCAATCTTTTAATGACCTCCTTTAATCTATTTCTCACTTCTGGATGTGTAGAATTTTTTTTTTGAATATTGCAGTTTTGGATTTAAAAAAATATGCTGCAATAATATAAACATATGATTGTTATGATATGACAGTTTCAATTTCTAG
>JAVJIF010003245.1:0-241445 GCA_038442645.1 Agave tequilana | reverse complement strand
CCTCCTTCACCTGCTCCCGTCCTCCCCCATACGCTGCCAACGACAGCACCCCAACCACCCCCACTCCTCTACTATACTCCTCCCATTCTGTGTCGCTCTCCTTCTCTATTCTTTCTTTCCTCCCAATTCTCTCCATTTCTCCTTCTTCATCTCTCTCACCAACTCCTCCTTCCCTTCCCCATGATCGCCGCCTCCACCTAGCCACCGTCGTCCCCTAGGCCAATGCCACTTCCCCAGGATCCCCTCTTCTCTTCCCCACCTCCCTCCTCTTTAACCACCCCCTTCCCTTCTTCAATTTCGCCATAACCCATCACCATTACCTTCCTTTTTTCTCCAAAAATCACCCTCAAATCCACCAATTTCTCCACTCTCACGACCCAAACACCATCTCCTCCTCCTCCTCCAACACCACCACCAACCCCATCTCTAACAACCACCACTACCTCCTTCAACAATAACAACAACCACAACAACAATATCACCAACAAAATTAACAAACCCACCTCCCTTTCCCCTAGGGCGTCGTGCCGCCGCTCCCCCTCTTGCAAGCTGTCGCACACTAGTCGCCGGCGGCGGCCAGAGCTGCTGGTCACCCTCTCCCCCTTCTCCACTTCTTTCTTTATTTCCTTCCTTCCTTACTTTCTTTCTTTTCTTCTTTTTCTTTTTCTTTCTTTCCGCTTTTACTTTCTTTCTTTTATTCCCTATTTACCCTTTCTTTCATTCACCATTAACCCCATTCTTTTCTAGCACTTTCACCCTCTATCTCTCTCTCTCTCACTCTCTCTCTCACTCTCTCACTCTCTCTATCTCTCTCTAGATCTCTTTATTTCTCCCTCTCTATTTACTCTCTAGATCTCCTGTCTCCTCTTTCTGTGTGCATGTGCGTGGTGTTCGTGGACTCCTGGACCCCCCCCCCGTGTAGCGTGTTAATCGCCGTGTTAGCCCGCCGAATCTCTCCCCAACTAGAGTCTGTCACCAAGCCTCGACCGTTGGTTAGGCGAGTGCTTTGTTATCCTCGATTCATACTTAGCGATTGTTGTTCTACTGTTTTTGCATGATTCATTGTTATGCGAGTGCTTTATTATCATCGTTTCATGCTTAATAATTGCTATTCTAGTATTTAATACATGGTACACTGTTATGCTCTTTATTCACGCTTTGCGCATACCTTACTAATGCATGTTACTATTTCTCTTGTACCATATTTCCGTTAACCTTGGGCCCTATTAGCTCCACTTAACCATCATGGATTACTGTATCAAGTTACATGACCCGTTGACTGTCTGACACATGCTGTCGTGACCCGATATGTATATGTATCTAATATCGGGCTTGTACTGAATTCCCCACGTAATATCTGACACTTGATACTTGACTTACTATCACTTGGTACTGATACACTTGACCTGATATCATGACACCTGACTGGATACTATTACACCTGACACCTATATTACATTGCTTATTCATAATTATCACTTTTACGGGGACTTGACATGATAATTATACTGCTACCATCTGGTACTCTTGAATCCATGTATACTTGAACCCCTAAAATAGGGAGACTCCTGATATTATACTCCTGATACTGTACTCCTATTGATCCCCGTAATTGGTTAATCATGAATATTGGATCGTTGTCAACACACTGTGGACGTTATCACTGGACAATCTATAATAATTGAACAACTTGCACCAGGATGGGAGAAACTGATGGTTACCGATATAACTTCCGTGTTTATGGTGGCTATACAAATGTTGTACAACTAATACTTAGGATTCTACTTGAAGGCCACCAGGTGTTTTCACGGGGTGTACTGGCACCTCTACTCCCATGTCCACCTGTCGAGTGTGTCGTAATCTCCAGGGTCTATTCCTTTGAGGAGCGGTGACATCCTATTCCTGTTCGAGTGTATACTAAGTCCTACAGGCATATAGTAAGTCCGGGTACTGAAAGGTACGTTCCGGCTCAGTACCGGATACTTCTGGACCGTTGTCTCGGGCATGCACGGGACCCATTCTAAACATGCTTCATCGATCTCCATCACTTTCTAATAAACAATCTCGCCTGACTTGTATGCGGAGGTATATGGTATGGGACATATACCGAAACATACAAATTGAACGAGTCTTAATAATAATCTGATAATTTGACTTCATGCCACATGAATTTTTAATGTTGCTTTCATAGTATACTATTTATTGTGGTCATTCCATATTTGCATGATTTGAGCACATAACACTTGACCTGGTACACATGATATTGCTTATACTAGCCATTTGGTTTCTTTTTGCACTCGTTCCGTTGCTTTCTGACAACCCTGGACTTGCATGTGTTGACACTCTAAAAAGACAAGATTCCTAGCTGGCCTGAATGAGATCTAACTTGTTGACATCTACAAAAGACAAGTGGCAGACAAGCCGACGGCCAGTTCTTCACCCATCTCAAAGGGGACGAATCAGCAACTTGGACTCTACTGATCCAGTGAAGCAAAGAGTAAGCCGAGATCGTCCTTAAAAGCCCGTGAGGAGGCCCAAGCAGGTCCAGGGACACTAAGTTAGCTCAACACTTAGTCTCGGACGAGCCCATGAGATAAGTCTCGCATGAGAAACTAAAGTTGCTTAGCATCGCAGAAAGCTCCTTCACAGCCTCGCTGCGAGCAAACTTACAGCTTCGCCCAGAAATGCTCAGTTAACACCACAGAAAGTTAACTTCGCTCGAAGCTCCACACAGCTGCACAAAAGGTTGACTAGTAGCTTCGCCACAAGTCTTACCCAGCTCCGCTGAGAGCTTTCTTTTAACTTCGCCAGATGCTTCTCCCACCTCCGTCATGAGCTCAACGCAACGACTCCGCTGCGTGTCTTTTATGGTCACCTTTGACCAATCAAATCTCCAGATGAGATCAAATTAATTGAGATCAAAACTAATTGAGATCAAATTTGGCAGTTGCTTGCCATAATCTTTTGACTCTCCCAATCAAGTGAGAGAATCAAGGAGATCTTTCAGTTGTTTGGAAAGAATCAAGGGAGTATCCCTCATTTAGCAGAGCGGATCAAGAGATCAGCGCTACTTGCTATTCTTAGCTTCGCGAAACCTGTCTCTAGCCTCGTGGCGAGGCTACTTTCCAGATGTAAAACAAATTGACTCAATCTGTTTCCAGATTTTCAGGACAACAATTGTACCCCTATTCCTCTTTATAAATAGCCTACCAGAGGCACAAAGAGAAGGGGGCTAAAAAAGAGGAGAGACGGGCAAGCATAGAAAGGAGATTGCTCTAGAAGCAGGCTTTCTAACTAGAGGGCTCTACCGACCCTCTGTTCTCCGATTCTGAAGCAGGCGAGAAGGGAGTCTTATCAGGCGGCAGTCCGATCGTCTGACCGATCGCATCGTCAAAGGGATAAAGTGATCGCGCGCTGATCAGATTCCTACCGGTACACTTTCCCAGAAATCTCAGAGGAGATCTACATGTAATCTTCTTCCTGCAAAGAATTACTTGTAATTTAGCTCCTCGACACCTTTTTTGTAAGTTTTCCCTTTCACAAATCAATGGAAAACAAGATGGCGACTCCGCTGGGGATTGAATTCTCCACTTCTGAGATCAAGTGTCGCAATGTGATGACCAGACCTTCGGGTCTATTGCTGAGACGCCGGTCATTCACCCTGGCCAAAAGAAGTTCGAGCAACTTCTTCCCGGGGGTAGCAAAAGTCCCCTACGTATGCGCAAGTACAAGGAGGTCGGCGTAGCTAGAGTCCCTCTGGCTAATTCTTCGAAGTAAGTCTCTGTTGAGACAGATAAGACTCTCTGCAAGCCTATTACGGTCTTCTGGCACAACAAGGAGACGGTGTCGCAATGCGAGGGTCAGAATCCTCAGCCTGTTACCTTCGAAAACCTGGTCGTTCATTTCGACCAAGGAAAATTCGAAGAGCTCCTATCTGAAGGTAGTACAGTGCTCCACATATGGAAGTATAGGAAGGTCTCAATGGCTAAGGTTTCAGAGCAAAAACCAGAAGGAGCCTCCTCCTAACTCCTCTCAGTCTTGCGCGAGGCTAGCCAGGTTCCCTGCAAACCTAAATTTCCCCTCCCAAAGCAGAAGTGGAGGCCAAAACAGCCATATGAAGCTTCAGACGTAGCTACGCCATAGGCTTGCCTGTCCCGTGAAGACAAAGGCAAGATGACTGTCTGCTTCGTTGAGACTATCTGCTGTGAGGCTAGGGCGGCAACTCTGCCTTCGCCCAATCCAGGAGCAGCGACTCCTCGCGCCGACCTCGTTCTTTCGAGCGAAGTTACTGATAGCCCGGCAGACACAGCACTAGTACCCCAGGGTACGCGTGAAGTTCCCAGCCGCCAAGTTAAAACTAAAGCACCTAGCGGTGCTAACAACCTTCGCGAGAAGGCAACGAGCAAAGCATCGCAGCATGCTTCAAGCGTTAAGTTCGCTCTTTACTGCGGAGCTGAGGGATCGTCCCTGGGTGCTGATAGCGGTGCTTATGCAGCTTCAGCACCTAAGGGTGCTCCCAAAGTTCCTAACCGCGAATTTAGAACTAGAGCACTATCTAGTACCAATCACCTCTGTGGTGATGAGAAAAATGAGGCATCATCCTATGTTTCATTTCCAAAGTTTGCGGATGCCAAGTCTACCCCTCACACAGTTATGAGCGGGAAGGTGGTGTCAGAATTACCTGAACACATCAATGCGCGATCCACCAGAGTCTCTGCGCTGATTCGCTTAAACTCATCTAGATCCGACTTGCGAGAGTTCTTAACAAACAAATAGAAGTCAGAATTATTCCAGACTTCTCCCTCCTATTGTCAACAAGTGGGATGTCAGTTGGTGACGGTCCACTCAGTCCATTATTGGCTAGGACCAATCTCCGCCACTCCTCCAAACGGACAGTCAGTCTTTCATCGACTATCAGTACAGGCTCCTGTAAAGCATCACAAAAGGAGCGTATCGCAAGATCTACCAGATCTGCCCTCTGTGTTCGTCAATATGATCAGAAGGGGACAAGAACCGCATAGGGACAGACAAGCCTCACATACTACTAACTCTCCTCCCTCCGGTTCTCCAGATCCGAATTATAGTCCGAGCTTAAGCAAGTCTTGGTACACGAAAAAGGTGTCTTCTGAAACACCAAATCTAGGGTCACAATACCCTACAGTTATGAGCAGCCATTCTCCTCAACTGCAGTAACCTCACCAGAACCAATGAAAGGATTATTCCAATGGTCTGATGAGGAGGACGAAGACAGTGGGTATGCCACTTCGGCAACAGTCAGCTTGGTACGAACAGATAGAGTGTCGGTGAATATGGCTGATAACGGTAATGATGACCTCCATCGACGGTTGAAGGCTCAAGAGCAAACCTTCAAGGTCCAGCAAGAAGCCTTAGACAACATTCAACAGATGCATGCTCAACTCCTCACTAACCGGAATAACAATGATACCGGGAGTAACCATAATGAGGAAGAACATCATAACGATGAACAACCCAAGAAAAAGTCAAAGGAAAGTATTTCTATGGATGTTGAAGTTCTTAAAGGCATCCAAGCTCAAATCGCATCCCTAGCCCAAAGGGATGAGTTAAAGAAGGTAGGAGCAGTCCGTCCTTACCCTTTGGAATGGGATTCAGTATCATACCTACCAAAGTTCAAGCTACCAACATTACATACGTATGATGGTAAGAGCTCGCCGAACCAGCACATCTACTACTTCCGGTCTCAGACCAGTAACGTTATAGACAATGATGCTATTATGGCCAGACTGTTCATTGGCACCTTGAAGGGGGTAGCATTTGATTGGTTCCAAAGCCTACCTCTGGGCTCTATCAATTCCTGGATCGACCTAGAAACTCGATTTCTTTCTCGTTTATACGAGAATGATACCAAGGTAACCATGGACAAACTCCTCTCTATCGTACAGAAGAAGGGCGAATCTGTCCACGACTACATTAAGCGGTTTAGAACTTGTCTCCGATGTGCCCAATAGGGATGCCATTGCCCATGCGCTTGCAAACATGCAGGCATAACTTCCTGGACCAAGTGGAGATTCGTATGGGAGCTGTCAAAGCCCATACCTGGAAGGAACTGGTCGAGCAAGCAGAGATAGCCGAAAAGTCGGCTAAAAAGTTTGAATCATCTATCTCTAAAGGCAAATGGGGTATGAATAATAAGGGGCGCAGCGACATCGCACAGTCTTTCCAAGCCAAAGAGAAAGAGATTATGTCCGTTGAATTGTCAGGGGATGTTCATTCGAAGGCCAAGAAGAGCGACTTCAATAATCAGGAGCCTAAGTTTCCTCCGAAACAGTACTCCTTCAAAGACGAACAGGTGGTCGCAATATTTCATTTACTCCACAAAGGGAATAAATTGAAGCTGCCAGATGTTCGGCGTCCTAATGAAGTGGGACGCATGAACGATCCCAACTATTGCCTCTTCTATAGGATGGTTCATCATCCTACTGATAAGTGCTTTATCCTCAAGGACAAAATTTAAGCTTTAGTCGACGCCAGAGTTCTGACTCTGAAATCAGAACAAAAGAAAGTCACTGCAAACATGGTGACCCTCGAGTTCGGCTAAACCCCAAAAGTCACAGTACCTGATGGGACCTCTCGATCCCTGAAGCACGGCTAGAAGTAAAGCATCTTTCAGCTAAGAATCAAGAAATTAAGGGTCTTATTCTTTGACATTGGAGATAGGGGAAATCATGTGGATACATCCAGACCTTGTCCAAGACGAACAATGGGATTCGAAGAAACTCAAGTCAAAAGGCAAATCTTGCATTGTTATCTCTATCTTACCGGATGATGGAAACCTCATGTCAGCTTCTCTTAGCGATTCTGAAGGGGAAAAGCACACTTGCACAGCGCAGACTGATGTACCTCAGCCGACAGGTACTCGATCTGAAAAATCATACTTAAAAAAGTATGAGAAAGCTACTGATGAGACACAACAGTAGACGATGTCAGTACAAATATCCACACCGGCTCCGCTCCCGACGACGGAAAAGAGAAACAGAAAGAAATCTGGTTTGACCATGTCCTGAAGAAGCCTTCAGGCCCAGGGCTTAACATGCCCTTTTATTTTAACATATTGGCCCAGCTGGCTAATTCCCAGCTCGTATCACCATACATAAGCTCCTTCATCTCTCGAAAGAGACAAGAGAAGCACTTAGGGATGTACTGACTAACTTAGAATCATTCCTGACATATATGCCAGAAATTCCTAAGGGTGACACTCGGCCCTCTTGCCCTGAATGCCATCATGTGCAACCAAAGGTACCTGTTATTACTTTCACAGCAGAGGATATGCTTCTCAAGGATAACAAGTACGATCGACCTTTGTACTATACCGGATACATCGATTCGACATGTATTGAAAGGGTACAGGTTGACCCGGGGTGTGCACTCAGCACATCCCCAAAAGGCTCCTCTACTTTCTTGGCATACCACTGTATCGATTGTCTGCAACCACTATAACAATATACGGTTTTAATTCAGGGAGTAGCCATCCACTTGGAAAAATTCGACTCCGTTGCCGAATAGGGAGCCTGAAGTCAGCGGTGACGTGCTATGTCATTGACGCTGACACGTCATACAACTTGTTACTAGGGAGACCTTGGATCTATGCTAATTGGATTGTCCCCTCCACTCTACACCAGTGCTTCAAATACGTTGAAGATGATGCAATAGTACGAACTATTTTCGCTGAGAAACAACCATTCAAACGGCTGAAAAACTACTTTGCTGACGCTCTCCTATATCAAGAGGTTGGTGAAACGTCAAAAGAATCATTGCCTGACAACGATGATAGTAGCAATGAGGTAGATTCAGAGTCTGAAGCAGACATGCCAGCCATTTTGGTCGGTGAACAAATTATAGCATGTTTTAATAATCCCCATTGTAACGCTCCTTATGAAGATGAGGGTGAATGGCTAATTAATGACAATATTTCCTTTGATTATCTTGTGAATGTCGAATTGTTTGAATCCGTTACGGACAGCTCTCTGCACATGCCCTTACATAAACTAAGTACATCAAGTACATCCATGGAATCTATAGAAGGATTCATTTTAGTGATTCCTCCATCCAAAGAGGGTCAATTACCGATAACATTCGGTAAAGCCCAACTGCAAAGGTCTGCAGCCGCGGATTCAAGTTTAGACACAGACACCCCATAATTTTTCTATTATGCACGATCAGCGCAGCATGTGATGAGGAAAATGGTATACAACCTGCAGCATGGGAAGGGCCTGAATTTCAAAAAGAAAGACGTGATTTTCTGTGCAACTTTGTGCCAAGATAGAAACCGCAAATTACTATGATGACGCACGTAGGGGGTTGGGATACGTTACACCTATACCACCAACAACGGTTCAGTTCAAAGATGATAAACCGATCCCATCACACTCTGCCTCTTCCTCTGAATGGGACTCAGATGTCAGTGTGGGAACGATGTTCGAAAATCTCACCGTTAATATGACTTCAAGCAACCAATTGGAGCCAGCGGAAGCTATTGATGAGGAATCGTAGGCACAGTAATTGAATTCCAAGTGGGAAAAGTGATTTGAATAACGCGAACCACTTACTGAAGACAAAGTGATCCAGGATAACTTGGGTAGTCAAGATCACCCTAAGCCCATGTTTATAAGTGAAAGCTTATCACTTACAGAAAGAGAAGAATTGATAGTACTCGTAAGGGAGTATATAGATGTCTTTGCATGGAACTATGAAGACATGCCCGGACTTGATCCACAAGTAGCCATGCATCGTCTGAACATCAAGCCTGACGCCAAGCCAGTCAAGCAACAACAACACTGATTTCGTCCAAACATTATGAAAGCTATTGAAGCCGAAGTCCATAAACCCATTGCATGTAATTTCATACGGGAGGAACAACATCCAGATTGGGTTGCTAACATCGTCCCCGTTCTCAAGAAGAATGGAAAATTTTAGATCTGTATTGACTACCGCGATCTTAATACAGCCTGTCCTAAAGACGAATTCCCATTGCCCATCACCGATGTCATGATTGACAATACATGCAGATTCGAAAGAATGTCTTTCATGGACGACTTTTCAGGGTATAATCAAATTAAGATGTATCCGGAGGATGAAAAGCATACTTCATTCCACACCGTTGGGGTATACTGTTATACCGTGATGCCCTTCGGGTTAAAGAATGCAGGAGCGACTTATCAGCGGGCAATGAGTATGATTTTCCGTGATCATCTCCAAAAAATGGTAGAATGTTATGTCAACGACATTACTATCAAAAGCCGCGATAAGAATGACCATCTTTGTAACTTGAGAACGATGTTCGACATAATGCGGGCTCATCAACTGAAGATGAATCTGACAAAATCCTTCTTGGGTTTTCGAGTGGCAAGTTCCTTGAATTTATTATTACATCAAAAGGAATTCATCTTGACCTAGATAAAGTCAAAGCCATTCAAGCATGCATCCACCTAAGAAACTCAAAGAACTTAGAGGCCTGCAAGGTAAACTGGCTTATATCAGAAGATTCATCGCAAATCTCTCAGGCCGCTGTTAATCGTTCACCCGACTCATGAAAAAGGTGTTTCTTTTGTATGGGATCAAGCCGTCAAGAAGCTTACGAAGATATCAAAATATATCTCACAAAACCTCCAGTCTTAGTAGCTCCCACATCAGGAAAACCATTCCTGCTTTACGTGAAAGCTATGGACCATTCTCTTGGTGCTCTGCTTGCTCAAAAAGACAATAATGATCACGAACAAGCTATTTATTATCTGAGCAGGACTCTGATAGGGGCGGAATCTCGCTATAATCCTATTGAGAAGGAGTGCTTAGCTCTTGTCCTTGCTATTCAGAAGACACGACATTATTTGGTTGGCCAAACCATACATGTCATTTCCAGAGTGAATCCTTTGCGTCTCCTCATGACGAAACCAGGATCACTGAATCCTAGATTAGCTAAATGGGCCCTCCATTTGTCTCAGTACGACATGCTCTTTGTCCCTCAGAAGGCGGTTAAAGGCCAGGCACTTGCAGAGTTCTTGGTCACTCATCCGGTTCCGGAAAGCTCAAAACTTCATGAAGACATTCCAGATGAAGTCTTCGAATCTAATATAACTTCAGAGGATGAAGTTTGGCAGATGTTCTTCGATGAAGCATCACGAATAGGCCCTAAAGGCAAGATCATTACCGGTGTGGGGGTTGTGTTTATCTCACCACAAAGCCATGTCCTTCCTAGGGCATTTTCTCTGACGGAATCATGCTCCAACAATGTGGCAGAATACAATACTCTACTCATTGGTCTTCAGCTCGCTCACGAAATGGGGTACGCCACCTTGAAGTTTATGGCAATTCAAGACTGATTATCAATCAGGTTAAAAGCGAATATGAGGTCCGTCATGAAGATTTGGTACCTTATTGATTGATTCGAGAAATTGTATTAAAAAAAAATAGTTTAGAGTTAGAAAGTTTTAGTCTCGTTTCAATTTAACCGCGTAGCAAAGGCTAGACAGGTCGATCTACAGGGAAGGATGCGATGCAAGCGTTTCGGAATGATCTTCTCTGTATTTTGCTTAGAATAGAAGAAAAAGAGAGATTGATTAGATTTGATCGATTTTGAGAAATATAGTTTACTAATCATCTACCACAACCCATAGTATTAGTCTCAAATAATGAATATCATATTGAATAAACATCCAACCTAGGTTATTAATTGTTATTCAAGCAAAATGAATAATGTTGAAACCCTAATTAATGTGCACTAATAACGATTAAACAGTTGTTCATCCTAATTTCTAAGTATAGCATAAGAGAATCTTTTACTTAAAGTTATGCTATCAAAGTTTTTAAGTATGAACATATGAAGAATCATCTAAAAGTGTAAACTAAATTAAGAAAACCTAATTATCAATTCATCTTCAAGAAGATTGTTTTAATCCTAGGGTTTCTAATAATGGATATCAATCAATTCACCTTTTAAACGAAACTAGGGTTGATTGAGAGATTAGCAAACTATAAACTGAATTTAGCTATTTATCTTTTTTTTTTATTTTCAATTTTTATTTTTAATATAAAAAATTGCATGAAAGCGAAAAGAAGAAAAATAATCTATCTAAGCAGAAAAACAGAATTGAATAACAAAGAAGAAAGAGTAATCTTTTTTTGGATGTCAATTTCCAATTACAACGCTCCTCTCCTTCTTTAAAAATTCTTCTTCGAATAATAAAAACGAAAATACAAGAAATTTCGAAAAGAGAAACAAATCTAAAGAAAATAAGCTTCAGTCTCTGGATGCCCCCTCTCTGTTGGTCTGCATGGGTATTTATAGGAGATATAGGAAGTAGAGTCCCAATACAACTCTCCCACGAAGCCATGTAACAGATCTCATCCAAGGAGCCACAAAACGCGACTATGGCCGCGTTTTCGCGGTTATAGCGTGGCCAATGGCCACGCGCTTTCTTGCGTGGCCTCCTCTGGTCCGTCCGTCTGGGCGCCTCCTTCTGGATTCTGCATGCAGACGTTCTATCTTGAGAATTCGGGAGAACTTGGGAAGCAAGTTATCATAAATTCGAATTTATAAAAGGATTTTTATCTTTAAACTTTTCTCCTTTTATCTTTATCCTTGTCTTGCAAGCAACTGGGTTTAAGTAGAAGTCCATATCATCTTATCCTTTTCCTGCTCTTTTAGCAATTAGGAGTTCTATTTTATCCTTCCTTTTCTTCCCTTAAATTTTAAATAAATAATTTAAAATCCAAGTTTGGATTAGGTTAGATAAGAGAGAAACTTCTAAATTACTACAATTTATGCATGTGGGCTTTTTGGGATTTTGGGCTTCATTCGGGCTTTATTTCTTTATTTTTTTTAATTACTCAAGGCCTGCACACATTAAACAAAAACATTAGTAGTAGTGCGTAACAAAAGAATAAATAGGGAAATAAGATGGTAAATGTGATGATAAATATCCACTTTTTGCTACCTATCACCCCCCACACTTATCTTTTTACTCGTTCTTGAGTAAAAATTAAAAAGAAAAGAAAAACAAAAGAAAAACTAATCTATCGTAACTCACTTTCGTAGGCATCACGGTTGCACTTAGCATGTGCAACAAGTCGTTAAACCTCTAGGTTACCCTAGAGGACGAGTGTTATCTCGTGAGGGTTTTCAGCGGATTACACCCACAAAATCCATAAAAAGAAAAATGTTAGTGATTTAATTAATTTATTTTATTATTTATTTATTTATTTTATTTTGAAAAAGGAACGAAATATTTGAAATATGTTTGAAGAAACTAAATAATCAATAAGTTTTAGGATTATCATTTTTATTCATTCTTAAACTTAGTCTTTATACAATAATTTGTCATCAATTTTAGGTAAGGATTAAAATTGAATTTTTGTATAATCTCTTTCGTTACCCTAAGTCATATGCATCCTTGTGAATCTTTACTAGGAATTCTTTAACTTGGACTCTCATGCCTCTTTATTATTATTTTCTCCCTTTTTTTTAATATGTATAACTCATCTAATTTTCTTTGTGTAAGTATCAAGGCTTCTTGAGGCCCTCATACCTAACTAATTGACTATTAGATGTGTTAGTACATATATATAAATAATATTACTTGATTTTATTAGGCTTTCTAATCCACCCATGTAGCGAGCCTAAGGTCGGTGGCTCCCAAACCGGTTGGTTTTAGGGCACCGGGTGATAAAACACCCCACGGACTTAAGGATTTGAGTGAACTAGGCCACAAAACCAAGGTATTGATTTATAAATCACCGTAAGACGTGAATACTTATGCTTCTTGAGGCACATGTATCCAGCTTTATATATATATATATATATATATATATATATATATATATATATTATATATATATATATATATATATATATATATATATATATATATATATATATATATATATATATTGTTAAAAGGCACAAGAGTCTTTGACTTAGAATCCTACGTGGAAGTATATTAGGAATGCACATTTCATTAAGGTAAAAATCAAGACTAATTAATTATTCAATTTTTCCTCCTATACCTAAAAAAATCCAACAATTTATTTTATTTTGACCAAGTTTTTAGAAATCGTAATCATGATTTTCCTAACTCTTAAGATTAACTTAGATTTCTTTCAAAAGATAAGTCAAAATATTGTCTTCTTTTTCAACTATGTATCTAAAAAAAAATTTATTATTTTTATTGTTATTTTAGTTAAGAAGTTAATAACCTATGTTAGAACAATCTATTATAAAGAAAAAAAATTTCTCTATCTATATATATATTTTTTTATATATATTTTTTATTTTTATTTTTTTTAACAAATTCGTAATAATTAGGTTAGTACACTCCCCCACACTTATCTCATGCATTGTCCCCAATGTCTGAATGAAATGCATGAATGCATGAATTGGCAGAGAGATAGAGTTACCGATACATTGGGTCAAAAAGACCCATGGCTGCGTTTATTTCCAGTATTGATTCTAAAAATATTTTCAGACGTTGACCATTTACCTTGAATACATTTCCATTTTTAGGGTCGTATATCTCTATGGCTCCGTGTGGAAACACAGTCTTAATAATGAAAGGCCCTGTCCATCTTGATTTTAATTTGCCGGAAAGAGATGAAGTCTAGAGTTATAGAGTAACACATTTTGTCCTTGGACAAAAGTTTTTCTAGTGATGAACTTATCATGAAAAATCTTAACCCTATCTTTCATAATTTTCGCATTTTTATATGCTTCATTCCTCAACTCCTCAAGTTCAGAAATTTATAATTTCCGAAGTTCACCAGCCTTATCTAGATCGAAATTCAGCTGCTTAATCGCCTATAAGGCTCGGTGCTCTAATTCAACAGGAAGGTGGCAAGCCTTTCCAAAGACTAGTCTATAAGGAGACATTCCTAGAATCATTTTAAAGGCGGTCCTATTGGTGGACCAGTCCTTCCTATTTTGATTCACAGTTTTCTCCAAGATAAGTATAACTTACCTAGTGGAAACTTCTACCTGTCCACTGGTTTGAGGATGGTACAGTGTAGATAACTTGTACGTTATGGCATATTTTCGCATAAGAGCTTCAAAAGTTCTATTGCAAAAATGTGTACCATTGTCACTAATTATGGCACGAGGGGCCCTAAAGCGTGAGAAGATGTTTTCTTTCAAGAATTTGACAACAACTTTGTTGTTATTTGTCTTGCAAGGGACGGCTTCAACCCACTTGGATACGTAATCTACAGCCAATAAGATGTATTAGTACCCAAACTAATTAGGGAAGGGACCCGTAAAATCAATACTCCAAACATCAAAAATTTCTACTTCTAGAATTGGATTTAGGGGCATCATATTACGTTTAGAAATCCTTCCTATCATTTGGCATCTTGTGCAAGTTTTGCAAAAGTCAAATGCGTCTTTAAACAAAGTGGGCCAATAGAAGCCACTTTGTAGGACCTTTTCGGTAGTTTTGCGGGGACCAAAGTGTCCACCGCAAGCAAATTCGTGACAAAAGGCTAGAACACTTCTAGTTTCCTCATCGGGAACACATCTCCTAATGATTTGGTCACTACAATATTTGAAAAGGTAAGGGTCCTCCTATATGAAATACCGGACTTGAGACAAGAATTGGTATCTATCCTGTTTTGACCAACTAGGTGGTGTTTGATTTGTGACTAAGTAATTAACTATGTCGGCAAACCATAGTTCCGTAGAGATGGCTAGAAGTTGTTCGTTGGAAAATTATCATTGATGGGCAGTTCATCGGAAGGTGCGTTTGGCATACGAGAGAGATGGTCTGCAACGACATTTTCAACACCCTTTTTTATTTCGAATTTCGAGATCAAATTCTTGAAGGAGGAGGATCCAACGAATGAGTCGGGCCTTCGCATCCTTTTTGAGCATTAGGTATCGAAGTGCAAAATGGTCGGTGAATATTGTGATTTTGGTCCCAAGTAGGTATGGGCGGAATTTCTCCAAAGCAAACACTACTGCCAAGAATTCTTTCTCGGTTGTAGTATAGTTTACTTGGGCATCATTGAGTGTCCTACTTGAATAATAGATCACATGTTGCTTATTATCTTTGCGTTGTCCTAAGACAGTGCCTATCGCAAAATCTGAGGCATCACACATGATCTCAAAGGGGTTGGACCAGTCCGGAGGTGAGATGATAGGTGCAGAGATAAGTTCTAATTTTAGCTTCTCCCACGCGCTATTACACTTATCGTCAAAGATAAAGGGCACGTCTTTGGCTAAAAGGTTTGTAAGGGGTCTAGTAATTTTGCTAAAATCCCTAATGAACCTACGGTAAAACCCGGCGTGTCCTAAGAAAGAACGAATGTCTTTCACGCTTCGTGGAATTTGGAGTTTAGCTATGATCTCCACCTTAGCCTTATCCACTTTGATCCCTTTCCTAGATATCTCATGACCTATGACAGTCCCATGCTGCACCATAAAGTGGCACTTTCCCCAATTTAGGGTCAAGTTCTTTTCGGTGCATCTATTTAGCACTAGCTCTAAGTGATGGAGACATTGGTCAAATGAATTTCCATAGACGGAGAAGTCGTCCATGAAAATCTCTAAGAAGCGCTCGACCATGTCGGAGAAAGGCTTAACATGCAACGTTGGAAAGTGACGGGGGCATTGCATAGGCCGAAAGGCATTCGGCGATAGGCAAATGTCCCAAATGGGCACGTGAATGTTGTCTTTTCTTGTCCTCCAGGGCTATTGGGATTTGGTTATACCCTGAGTAACCGTCCAAGAAACAGTAATACTCATGGCCCGCTAAGCGTTCCAGCATTTGGTCGATAAATGGGAGGGGAAAATGATCTTTTCTAGTGGCGGCGTTCAACTTGCGATAGTCTATGCATACTCGAATCTTGGTAGGGAGTCGTGTTTACACTAACTCTTGCTTGTCGTTTTCTACCACAGTAAAACTGGACTTCTTAGGGACCACATGCACTGAGCTGACCCATTCGCTATCGGAAATGGCATAAATGATCCCATTATCCAACAGTTTCATTATTTCGGCTTGTACAGCCTCTTGCATGAGGGGGTTTAGCCTATGTTGTGGGTCCCTCTTTGGTTACCCTTCCTCTAGATGGATTCTATGCTGGACTATTTGAGGGTTTAGTCCCTTGGTATCTGTCATAGTCCAACCAATGGCTTCCCTATGTCTCCTAAGGGTTGTCAATAGGTCTTCCTCTTGCCTATTAGTCAAATTGGAGACAACTATGACTGGTAACGTCTCTTGTTCACTAAGGTAGGCGTACTTAAGATGTTTACGCAAGGTCTTTAACTTCAACGAAGGAGGTGGCTCGATGGGTGGAGGTGTTAAGCTTAAATTTTTCATCTCTATAGAACTTGAACTTGCTGCCCATTCAATCTCATCAAGGTTGAGATCACTAGATTCTAACTCTTCCTCATCCTTTGACTCTAGTGTGATCTCCTCTTTGTACTCACTAGTCATATTCTCAATGAAGTTGACCTGAAAGGGCTGGTCGTTTATGTCGTAGGGGTGTTTACCTAAGTTGAAAACATTGACTTCCTTGGTCATATCTCCAAAAGTCAATCTCATGGATCCGTTTCTACAATTTATGATTACATTAGTGGTTGCTAGGAACGGGCATCCTAAGATGACGGGAGTTTGGGACCTAGGATTAGACACAGGTTGTGTCTCTAAAACAATGAAATCGACTGGGTAAATGAATTCTCCTACCCGTATAAGGACATCATTGATCTCTCCCTTATGAACTTTAATTGATCAATCAGCTAATTGGATTATAACTTGGGTTGGGTTGAGTTCACCTAATCCAAGTTGTTGATATACGGAGAAGGAAGCAAATTAATGCTTGCTCTTAAATCGAGGAGTGCTCGACTAATTTCAGCTCGACCTATTGTGCAAGAAATGGTGGGGCAACCAGGGTCCTTGTACTTGACTGGGATCTGGTTGGACAATAGCTCACTAATTTTAGTGGCTAGAAAAATCTTCTTAGGCACATTTGTCTTTCTTTTCTTGGTGCACATGTCCTTAAGGAATTTGGCATAACTAGGGACCTGTTGGATTGCATCAAGAAGTGGTATATTAAGCCTAACCTGATTAAACACCTCGAGCAGTTTCTCAATATGTGCATTATTATTACTCTTAAGCCTATTTGGAAATAGGGCTATAGGTTGGTGCATTTGTTTTGCTGATTTATCAACTTTAGTTTCATTGGAGTTTTGTGGAGATAGAGTGGAACTAGATGGAATGGACAATTGAGCTGGGTCCTGTGGCATGGATACTTGATTATCAACTTGTTTTCCTGATCTTAATATATGAACCAAGTTATACTAGTTTGGGTCTTGAGCCTCATTGGCTTGCCTAGGATTCCTAGGGTTTGGCAATGGTTGACTTGGTAGAGTTCCCTTTTGTCTTTCTTGTTGATTTAGTTGCATATCCATCCTAGTCAAGACTTGAGCCAGTGTGTCGTGGCTTTTAACTAGAGTGTCCACCTTTCTTTCCATATTGGAGAGTCTTGTTTCCATTTGTGAATTTTGGAAAGAATGTGGAGGATTTTGATTAGGATAATTATGTTGATAAGGAGGATTTTGAAAATTGTTGGAGAATTTGGGCCTTGGTTGTTTATTGTTGCTTAGGCCCTATAAAAATTTTGGGTGATTTCTCCAACCGGAATTATAGGTGGACGAATATGGATTGTTAGCGGCCTTGTGAAGCCGCACTCATATATTCGGGTAAAGTTTGATGAACTATAAAGACGGGACATTCCTCGAACACATGATTCGTGTCTTGACAATAAGTACAAGCCCGCCGAAGGTGTTGGGCTGACTTGGTTCACTGAGACTGGTTCTTTAGTTTCAAGAGCTTCTAAAACTTCGCATCACAGCAGTTAGTTTAGCTTCGGTAGCTATGTTAGCCTCAATGGAATGGATACCTGTAACGCCCCGATCCCGCAGGTACGGAGACGTTACTGCGACGTATATACGCAGGTCAAATACCCTCACGTATATCGCTAAGCATTAGTACAGGCAAGAATCAGAGTACGGAAGCAAATGGTGCATTATACATTCCAACATATGAGTACAATTACAAAGTTATCACCAGATGTGACAAATATTACATGAATATTACATCACTGATAGGCGCAATTGCGAGAATACAAAGGGATGTACAAGAGTGAACAGTAAAAAGGCACTCACGAGTTTACAAAAGGAAATTCGAGAGGCACACAGAGGGCCTGGAGAATAGAGCTCTGGGCGGTCTGCTGGAGATCCACGCTACCGCTGCGCAACTCTGATCAGCAACTGGGAGAATCCACACGCTCCAAGCTCCATGACCTGGACATGAGGATCCAGGGGAGTCAGATAGAACTCCCCAGGCGAGTGGTGTACGAGTGCCAAGTGGCGAGCATAGGTAAGCATGCAGGAGCAAGTAGATATAAAACAAGTGATATCAAGCAGGAACTACTCATGTATGATAAGATAAGAGAAGGTAAGAAATGAGAAGTAAAGTAGATAGGGCAACACCAGATATCTCCTAAACTAACATAAAAACGATAAAACCGAATAAAACCGATTACGAGCAAAACCGATTGTACAAGCTTAGGTCACGGCCCCATGAGATTAGTACCTCGAAGAATAATCCAAACAAGGAAACCCTCATCTATATACCTTTATCCCATGTCACCATAATCCAAGCACATACAACCCGAGTTTCAAACGGCACAGCAAATTGTATATTAGCATCTTATTATAATTGGAGCCGTCTAAGTGTTCAGGCTTCAGTATGTGTCCCATTCCACATACTTCCCTCACAACTTATTAGCAAGTTATTTGGAAACTGATAAAGTTCGATGATCATGTTTCGGATGGGCCCCGTACATGCCCGGGACAACGGTTCAGGAGTATCCGGTGCTGAGCCAGAACGTACCGCTAGGTACCGGGACTTATTTACGCCCGAACAGGAATAGAGTATCGCAGATCCTATAGAAATAGCCTAGGGCGTGTGCATACCCGCAGGAATAATCAGGAGTAGGGGTGCCAGCACACCCCACGGAATCCCTGGTGGCCGCCAGGTGATCCCTCAAGTATGTGGCCACGCGCGGCTCGATAAGACCACCATAAACATGATAAATCAGGGCCCATCAGTTTCCCCCAATCCGGGTGCAAGTTGTCTTATTAGAATTTAATATGTGATTATCATTTACGGGAATAGTAGTACAAGACATGATCAGGAGTTCAGGAGTACATGAGTACTATAGATTCAGGTCACTGTATATATAATACAGGATAACAAGTACAAGATTCAAGTCACTGCATGTAATGCAGGATAACAAGTATAGTATTCCCGTAAATGAGATAATCATAGGTCAAGTTATCATGCCGGGTGTTAAGGGATAGCATGACAAGATGGTGATATTAGACAGGTAACCAGTCATGTCAAGAGATTGATATTAGTCCGGTGGCAAGTCATGTCATAACAAGGGGTCTTGCCAAGTAGTAGCATGTCTGGTGTCAGGTGATAACACATCAGTTGCCAGGTGATACAAACAGTGTTAAATAGTAGCATGTAAAAGACAGGTATGAAGTAATGGCATGGCATGACAAGTGTTAATATATCAGGTAAATACATGGCATGTGATAGAATAGTAGCTGAGCACATTTAAGCGGAGCTGAGCAAGCTGGAGTGTACAGACAGCAAACAGTTTTAACACTGGAGCGTCTGGCAAGGTTACCGGGGACAACTCGGCTTAAGGTGCGAGTAGGAATTCCGGCAGCATCTCGCCTAGACGAATCTAGTGGTAAAGCGCTGAACGCTGATCATGATAACCAGGAGGAGCTGAGAGACCTGACGGTCCCAATCACTTCCCTTTCGAGATAGTGAGAAACCGGAGGCTGAAGGGCGGAGAGACCTGACGGTCCCAATCACTTCCCTTTCGAGATAGTGAGAGACCGGAGGCTGAAGGCTGAGGGACCAAGAACGCTCGGGGTTTAAGCGCACTCTCAGTGGCCACCAGCCATCCCAAGAGTGGGCAGAAACCCAGAGTTCAACGACCACGAAGGGTCGGCCACGCATGGTATAAAACAGTAAAATACATTTAAACATGGAATAAAATACATGTCGACCCGACAAAGCGGGGAACCCAAATGGTGGCGAGAGCGAGGACACTCGCCTAAGCCTTCAGAAAATATAGTGAAATCCCCGATCTCCGAAATTCAGGAAATCAACGCGTCAAGACTTTAGAGAGAAAGTGATAGAGAGAGGAGGAAATCAAGAGGGAGAGAGAGGAGAGAGAGGAGAGAGAAAGAGAGAACTAGAGAGAGAAGTCCATGAAAAGAGTGAGTGTACAGGGAGAGAGAGATTGCACAGGGGGACGCGGGTTTGAGAGTGACGCGGGGTCGCAGACGCGGGGTTCGCGTTGCATAAATGCTACAAACGCTGGGTTCGAGACCCGTGTTCAAGTCAGGACGCGAGGAGAACGCAAACGCGAGTTTAACTCCACGTTGCGTTGACAAAAGAACGCGAAGATCGCGTTAAAATTGCTTGAACGCGGGGATGAGCTGCGTCTAGCAATAGAGTGAAAGAGAGAGAGAGAGAGAGAGAGATAGGGCAAGAGAGAGAAGGGAAACAGTGTACATGGAGAGGGAGGAGTTAGAGTAGGAACAGTGAAAGAGAGAGACGCAGGAAAGGAAGAGGGGGAGACGCAGGTTTAGGAAGAAATCAGGGAAGGAAAGGAAAAGAAAGGAAAAGGAAAAGGAAAGGAAAGAAAGAAAGAAGGAAAAGAAAGAAGAAGGAAAGGAAAGAAAGAAGGGAAGGGGGTTGGCGGCCAACGGCGGCGGCCGGCGGTCAACGGCGGCGGCCGGAGGTGGCCGGAGATGGCCGGAGTTGGCCGGAGTTGGGTGGCCAAGGCCCCAAAGAGAAGGTTGATGGTGCTAGTCTAGTACAAAATGAATTTTTGGAATTTTGAAAATGGTGTTTCGGAGGACGAACCTATGGTTCGTTGGAAAGAGAATGACGAGGAGAAGAAGATGGTATGGTCGTTGGTGGCCAAGGTGGAGTATGTGGTGGTGGAGATGATGGAGAAGGTGGTGGTGGAAATGGTTACTTTGTGGAAAAGAAGAGGAAGAAGAAGATGATGGAGGTGGTGTTGTGGTTGTTGTTGTTGTTGAAATGAAGGAGGAGATGGAGGAGAAAGAGGTGGAGGAATTGGTGGTGGAGAAAATGGAGGAGGTGAAGAGAATGGTTGGCCAAAGGAAAGGAAGGTGGCCATTTTTGGGTTCTGGACGTTTGCAGGGAAGGAGATGAAGGAAAAATGAATAAGAGAGAGGAAGGAAGTGGGGTGGTTATATAATGGAAAGGAAATGAATATTATAATGATGTTGCCATGGAATGCTTTGGATTTAATAGACTTGCGTCTCCTTATAAATGGCTGCGTCCCCAAGAGGTGAAATCCGCGTCTGGGCAAACAAGCTGGACGCGGAGATAAAAGCTGCGTCCAGTAAAATGCGAAAGTTGCGTTTGGTGAAAAAGACAAAAAGTCATGATGACTTGATTGGAATTGATTAGTAGTGCATTAATGCAGATAGAAATGGAATCTCCGCATTTAAGATCAGATCCGGGACTGAGAATTCTCGCGTCTAAGGAGGGAGAGAGAAAAATAAATATAATATCTGGATAGATTCCGGTATCCGGGGAAAACACCGAAAACTCCGGAAAAGCCCGAAAATGAAGTAGTTCAGAAAGCTTCCCAAAAATTCTCAAAAATAATAAATATTATATTAAGATTTTTGGTGGAATCGGTTTTCAGAAATTCAATTTCATTTTTGAAATAAAAATCCTGATGTCAACCGTCAATACCGGTCTATACCGGGTCGGCCGAATTTTGATAAATTCCGAAAAATCTCAGAAAATATATTAAAGAATAAAATATGATTTTAAGAAGTAAAGTGAAAGCGGAATTCAGAAATTCAATTCTGATTGTAAACTAAAAATCTGGGAATCGTTCAGCGGCACTGGTAGACACCGGTTTTGAAGATTTTCAATTTAATTCAGGAAAATTTCAGAAAATCATAGAAAATCTAATATATTGAAAAACGATGTTTAAAACTGAAATCGGTCAAATCTAAATAGCAGAGAGACCAAATCGAGTAATACCCTAGGATCGGGTCCTCGGTTCAGACTAAGGCTGACTCCGAGTCCGTGAATCCAAATCCGAGACAAAACGATCATATAAATAATTCATAATACAAAACAAATACAGGAAGTAAATCAAAAAATATGATCGAAAAATCTGAATACGCAACTAAGTACGTATTCCGGGAGCGGGTGTTACATTTCATCCACCTTACAAAAAATTTCGTCCTCGCAATTTCGATAAGGGGAAGATGAACACAAGAGGGACAAGGACAGGAATTATACCAATCAAGATATGAATCACTGCAGGTAGGGCTTCCCAAGTCGACTGAACAATAATTTGAATATAGACATCTTCTGCACTTCCTGCCGCATAAATCTTTAAACGATGCCAAATAATATTGACCATAATAAAGAAGACCGATAATTAAGAGTTCCGAAGACCAGGCATCGATCACTCTGAAAGATATAGCCAAGAATAGAGAATAACCGTAGAAAATCCGGATACCGCCTTCTGAAAGATAACCCGATCGTTGATCAATTCTGAGAATACCCGAGCACCATAGAGTTGGCCGAAGAGATCATATAATAGCTTCATTCAGAACTAGCCGCTACCTCTCTAGTCTATTCATATCTAAGTTGGTATAAGGCTACGAAGAACCAAAACAGTGGAAAGATGGAAGGGACTAGAAATCAATGGAAAGATGATCAAGAATAGATAACTCTGTACTTGTAGTTGGACTGTATAACCAGGACTCATGCATTCCAGTTGCAAATTCCTTTACCAATAATTTGCCATCTGGACGTACTGAGGATGCGAGAGCCTAGGCTCTGATACCACCCTGTAACGCCCCGATCCCGTGGGTACGGAGACGTTACTGCAACGTATATACGCAGGTCAGAAATACCCTCACGTATATACGCTAAGCATCAGTACAGGCAAGAATCAGAGTACGGAAGCAAATGGTGCATTATACATTCCAACATATGAGTACAATTACAAAGTTATCACCAGATGTGACAAATATTACATGAATATTACATCACTGATAGGCGCAATTGCGAGAATACAAAGGGATGTACAAGAGTGAACAGTAAAAAGGCACTCACGAGTTTACAAAAGAAAAATTCGAGAGGCACACAGAGGGCCTGGAAGAATAGAGCTCTTGATTAGACGGAAAAGGGTGTATACTTATTATGTAGCAAATGTATGTATAGAATGTGATTGATGTACCCTTTCTTGTCTCCGCTATAGCACAAGGCTATACGAGTCGAACCACAAGGAGAGCTAGTGTAAACGTTACGATACACGTGAGAAAATCAAACTAGACTTCTTCTTTGTTTAAAAGAATAAAGAATTAAAAGAAAAACAAAGAAAAGAATTGGTGGATATGTTCATGGTGGAAATTGGGAGAAAATCAAGATTGAGGTTGGATTGTGATTAACAACTAAAAGAAAATCAAATCAAGAAAACTTGGAATGCAAGAAATCCATGACTAGCTAACCTTGCTACCTTGCTAAACTCACTAAACTCCGTGATAGTGATGCGTGCCTCATGTTAATTCATTGGCATGGATATGTCTTGCATGTGATCTAATTACTTTCTCACTATGATGATGGGATTCATTCTTGGACTTGTCTTGTAGCCTCCATAGATGGTCATCGGCCTACAAGATAGACTTTCACTAATAGAATCACAAGAGATACACTCAAGGGATGCTTATGTAGAACATACAACATTCAAGATCCGACATAAAGAAGTGTACATCTAATTAGCATATTGGTGCTTCCATCTCCATGTTCCATCAAGGCACTAGTTCAAAGACTAGGCTCTACATGAGGCCACATGAATCATATGAAGAGTTACAACAAGATTCTTTGCCAAGAAATGAAAGAAACCCATCGGAGAAGAGAAGAACATACAAATTACAAGATTAAGTAAAGCAATCACCCATGAGTTAGTAGTAGCAAGAGTAGTGGTTAGCTAGTACATGGAACAAGAAATTAGCTACTAGCCATTACAAAAACAAAACAAAGCATGATTAAATTGCTAGAAATTAACAAAGCAAGTAACAAAGCAAAATAAAAGCAAGTGAAGAAGACAAACTAGAATCAAGCTCAAGTAGATATGTAGAGAATGGATCAATCCTTGTATAGCTCCAAGTTGTCACTCCTTGTTGATACAAGCTCTCTCTCTCATACAAATCTCTCTTGCAATGAAATCTAGGGAGAAGAAGATCATAGAGAGCTAAAAACCCTAAACAAAAACTATCAAAATACAAAACCTAGAACTAAACCCTCTCTCTTCTCTGATCAGTCTCAGCTCGCAGGTGATAGTCCAGTATTTATAGCAGATCTGAGAAGCCTCTGGAGAGAATTCTGTTACCACAAAAATCCAGGGATCTAACGGCCCAAGATTGCCGCGGATTGCCGCGGGATTGCCGCGCTTTTGTAACCGTTGGCTAACGGATTCTGTTGGAGATCAGTTACAAGGTTGTTGGCCACGTGGACCACTTGGATTCTGAGTTTGTTGCGCGGATCTCTCTAGATCTGGATTTGATTTGGCTTTATCTTTAATCTTTTAATTAATCACCTTAATTAGTGGTAATTAAGTGATTATTTGAATATCTCTCCATTATTGTGTACTGCAAATAAGTAGAGAAGAGGATTAAAAATCACTTATTTATTTGTATTATGCATGGGAGTTATGATGTAAAATATGCAATATTGAGTACTAATCACACCCCACACTTATTCGTTTGCTCGTCCCGAGCAAAACAAAGAAAAGAAAATAAATCCTAACTAACAATTTATTACACCACTTTCGCAGGTGACGCGATTGCACTGAGCATGTGCAACAAGCCGTTAAACCTCTAGGTTACCCTAGAGGAGGAGTGTTGTCTCCTGAGGGTTTTCAGCGGATTACACCCACAAAATCCATAAAGAAAGAAGACAAATGTTAGTATTTTGAAAACGCATTTTGAATAAGAGACAAGTTTACAAACTATTTTTGCAAAAATATAAGTGATCCTAGGTCATAAGTCCACCTATAATTATTCTTTCTTAAACTTAGTATCCCTGCAAAATCTTGTTTTTAATTAAGGTAAGAATTCAAAATTGGATTGAATATTTTATCTTTCATAAAACCTAGATAATATGCACACCGTGTAAGTGAAGATTTCTGGGATTTCAACTCCAACCATCAAGCCATTTATTTATATATATTCTTTTTTTTTTTTTTTCTTCCCTTAGTTTTATTAGGCTTTCTAATTCACCCATGTAGCGAGCCTATAACCGATGACTCCCAGACCAGATGGTCTTAGGGCACCAGATGAGGAAACATCCCTCGGGTTTAAGGACTCGAGTGAAAAAGGCCACAAAACTAAGAGGGATTATTCTTAATCACCGTTAGGCGTGAATAATCATGCTTCTTGAGGCACAATTACCCAGCTTAATAAGTGAGATCACCGTTAGGCGTGAGTCATCATGCTTCTTGAGGCACAATTTCCCAGCTTAATAAGTGATCTTTATTTATATTTTTTTTTTTTTCTTTTTTTTTTTTATTTTATTTATATGGCATTTTTGGTCTTTGTTTCCATCCCAAGAAATGTGTAAGTGTAAAGTGCATATTATCTAAGGCAAAAATTCCAGATAATAATATCTCACCAATTTTACTTACTTATCCTATAATCTCAAACAAGATCTATTACTTCAACTATGTTTAAGATGTCATAATTAAGGCTTTCTTAATCTCTAAGATACATCTTAATTTTCTTAAAAATAGATCAAAACTTTGTTTCTTATTTCAAAAAGTTTTTATTTTTGTTTATTTTTTTATTTTTTTTATTAAAAGAAAAATCTAAAAGAAAATAGAAAATCTATAAAGAAAGGTAAAATCTAAAAGAAAATAAAAACCTAAAAAGAAAATGAAATCCTAAAAAATTGAAAATCCTATGATCCTATGTTAGTAAACCCTCCCCCACACTTATTTCATGCATTGTCCCCAATGCATCATGATATATGTATGCATGAAACAAAATGGAAGGGAAAGGAATTATTTACAAGGAATATATAAGTGTAACTCTCACCTGGGCTTTTGGTCGCTTCCCTCTGGCCCGTTTCCCATCGTTCCAATGTGTTTTCTTTCTTGAATTCCATTGGGAAACGGTCTGAATTATTCTTACCCTAGGTGATTCCAGTTTCAATTTGTTGTTATTTTTATTCATACTCTTTCCACCACATCGTTCAAAGTCCTTATCACCACTCTTACTCAGAATCTCATCACTTCCAATGTTTAGAAATTTTAACTCCTCTCCATATAATTCTTCAAAGCTCAAGTCAACATCCGGCAGTGGACAATTAGCTAACTTACCCCGAGTTGACTCATCTAAGCACATAATCTCATCAGCAAACAAGTCTTCAAATGATATATCAATTGGAGGTTCAAATACAGTCTCAGTTGGCTCATTGAAAGTGAAAGTATCCAAATCAACTTTCCCCGTTTGAAAGGGTACTCGGATAAGAGAATCACAAGGTTGTGACTCATCTTTTGGATCTTCACCTTCCTCCTCACAATTGTTACTAATGAAATTAACCTCAAATGTTTGATCTTTTGTTTTGTGAGGCTGTGTGTGGAAGACATTGTGTTCATGTGTCATGTTACCAAAAGTCAACCTCATTGATCCATTCCGGCAATTAATGATTGCATTTGCAGTAGCCAGGATGGTCGACCCAGAATGACAGGAATTTGTGCCCTTTGATTTGAATTTGATACTGGTTTTGTTTCAAGGACAACAAAGTCAACAGGATAAAAGAATTCTCCAACTTTGACAAGGACATCTTGAATTACCCCCTTGGGTTTAGTAACAGAGCGGTCAGCCAATTGAATGGTCATTTGGGTCGGGAGAAGATCACCTAACCCCATTGTTGGTACATAGAGAAAGGTAGGAGATTGATACTGGCCCCCAAATCAAGAAGTGCCCTATTTATTGTAGTCTGTCCTATGATGCATGAAATGGTGGGGCTCCCTGGGTCTTTATACTTAACAGGAATTGGACCAGTGAGCAACTCATTGATGGATGATGCAAGGAAGACTTTTTTAGGGACTTGGTCTTCCTCTTCTTGGTGCACATTTCCTTCAAAAATTTAGCATATGATGCACTTGTTGAATGGCATCAAGAAGAGGGACATTGACTTGGACCTTTTTGAATGTTTCTTTTATTTTCTCCATGTGAGCATTTGACTTGTTATTTAGAAGCCTATTTGGATATGGTACTCTAGGCTTATAAGGTTGCTCATCTACCTTTTCTTTCCCTTGGCTTTGGAAGTGGATGGCTCTGTACTAGATGATGGTTTGTCAAAAGTTGGTGGCATTTGGACATGAGATGTTGGCTTTGGTACTGGATGAGATTGTGGACTAGAAACCTTATTGTCAACTTGTTTACCAGATCTCAGGGTGTGAATGGCATGACAGTGACTGGGTCCTGATTTTCAACTTTGGGATTTAGCAATGGCTGGCTTAAGAACAGTCCTTTTTGACTCTCAGCCAATTGCTTGATCTGGACCTTCATTTCATTCAACTCCTGTTGCTGGTTCTTTGTTAAGGTTTCTAGCATTTTTTTCAACTCAGATATTTCAGAATTATTTTGGGGTGGATGTTGAGGATATGGAGATTGGAATTGTGATTGGTAATATGGTGATTGATAAGGATATGACTGTGGTGGACTTTGAGATGGATGAACATACAGTGAATTCTGATCGAAACTGGATGGATGAAACTGAGCATTGTATGGATGTGGAAATGGTGGCATATGATGCTCAGTACCAGACTGACTCCATGGAAAATGTGGATGGTTTCTGCCATCCTGAATTGTAAATGTTGGAGTATGGATGATTATTGGGTCTGGTAAATGCTGCATTCATGTTCTCCTGAAATGATTGGGGCTGAGATAATGGACACTCCTCAACAACATGGCTAAGGTCATGACAGTTAGTGCAACCTGGTCTAATTAAAGGCAATGGGTTGACCTGGTTGACCACAGAATTCCCTTTTGACTCAAGCAACTCTATCCTCTTCATTAATTGTGTGATCTTGGTTTCTGAAGCTAGAGAGGATTCTTTGGATTGTGTACCAGTTCTGGAAGTGGTGGGAGTCGGTTTATCAGGCATGACTCCCACTGAATGGTTTTCTCAGCTAGGGTTTCAAAGAGATCCCACCCCTGATGTTCATCTTTCTTCAGAAATTCCCCTTGGCACATGGATTCTAAAAGTGTTTTCGTTTGGTAATCTAATCCATCATAGATAATCTGGCATAGACGCCATTTCTCTATGCCGTGATGGGGACATAGGGCAAGGAGGTCTTTGAAACGCTCAAGATATTTCCAGAAAGGTTCATTTTGTTCTTGCTTGAATTGCATTATGTTTTTTCTCATGAGGGCTGTTTTGTGGATAGAATAGAATTTCCTAAGAAAGACCTTAACAAAATCATCCCATGAAGATATGGAACTGACAGGAAGACTATAAAGCCATTTCTTAGCTAAATCCTTAAGTGCAAACGGTATGAACCGTAACCTAACAGCATCCTCAGAAAGTTGGGATATTCTCATCATTTGGCATACCTCTTCAAACTCACGAATAAAGAGGTATGCATCCTCAGACTCTAAACCATGGAAGTGGGGAAGTGTACTAATGAATTGTGGTTTCAGCTCAAAGTGATTTCCATTAGGCTCGGGGAGAAGAATGCATGAAGGAATGGAGGTGCGAATCAGATAAAATCGATCCTGAAGTGAGACGTTGTTGGTCATGATGAAGTGGTTGTGTATGTGCAAGTGTAGAATTAGGATCACAAAACCACTATCGTATATACAATCACAAACAACGTGCACCGATCACACCAGCGAAAAAGAAAAAACAACAAACAAATAAAAGAAAAAATCAATCCAAGCTTCTAGGTTTCTGACCCTAGACGACTCCTAACAATAGATCGTCCACAGGAGGTTCAGTGTAGACACTGACTATAAGCAAATCGGCCAGGGAAGGGTAAAGTTGGTGGGAGGTTTTCCGTCCGGAGACGTTCCTTAATTAAGTAACCAACAACCTTCGGGCTTTCGGCCTTAACCCCTTTCCTAGACACCGATTTTACAGAAGTCAATTTCCAACACTTTTCCCCCTTAGGATAATCTCCTAAGTGAGTCCGGATGTCCCTAGGGCCAACGTCTATCAAATTTTATTTACAAGCTTAGGATTGTGAGTACGTGGGGAAATGATTTCCGGGCTAAGGAAAGGGTAATGACCTCCCCCACCTTATGTTATTTACAGGAATTGCCCTTAGAGTTAATTGTGCAAGTGTACGATATAGAAACAAACAAGGTTCACTCCAAGTAAGAAAAATCAAACAAAGAGTGAGTCTTAGTCTATATGCAATGCCAACACGTACCTTGTCCCACGCGTTCTTCAACAGTAAAAGTAAAGAATTGAAAGACACGTGCCTATAATGCAAGATGTCTAACAATTTTTAGCAATTATCAACCAATTTTTACTGTTGAATTAATTAAGCAGGAATACAGAGAAGTATACAGGAAATGAAGTATATAGGAAGCAGTATCTTGCAGAGCAGCAGCCCCTGCAAAAATTAGGTCAGTAATGAACTCCAAACTGCCGCGTTTCCACGGCCAGGGCCGCGGGTCCGCGGCCGTTCAGAGGACTTCTGGCTTCTGCTTTTGAGAGCAGAAGACCAGAGCCACTTATATGTATTCTGCAATTGATATTTTCCTGTTTTCTTCTCCTGTAACCTGCAACAGAGAAGAAATATAGTTTAGTTTCTCACTTTAAAAATAATACCGTCGCTCTCCCCGGCAACGGCGCCAAAAATTTGATTAGACGGGAAAGGGGCGTACTTATTATATGTATAGAATGTGATTGATGTACCCTTTCTTGTCTCCGCTATAGCACAAGGCTATACCGAGTCGAACCACAAGGAGAGCTAGTGTAGAAACGTTACGATACACGTGAGAAAATCAAACTAGACTTCTTCTTTGTTTAAGAATAAAGAATTAAAAGAAAAACAAAGAAAAGAATTGGTGGATATGTTCATGGTGGAAATTGGGAGAAAATCAAGATTGAGGTTGGATTGTGATTAACAACTAAAAAGAAATCAAAATCAAGAAAACTTGGAATGCAAGAAATCCATGACTAGCTAACCTTGCTACCTTGCTAAACTCACTAAACTCCGTGATAGTGATGCGTGCCTCATGTTAATTCATTGGCATGGATATGTCTTGCATGTGATCTAATTACTTTCTCACTATGATGATGGGGATTCATTCTTGGACTTGTCTTGTAGCCTCCATAGATGGTCATCGGCCTACAAGATAGACTTTCACTAATAGAATCACAAGAGATACACTCAAGGGATGCTTATGTAGAACATACAACATTCAAGATCCGACATAAAGAAGTGTACATCTAATTAGCATATTGGTGCTTCCATCTCCATGTTCCATCAAGGCACTAGTTCAAAGACTAGGCTCTACATGAGGCACACATGAATCATATGAAGAGTTACAACAAGATTCTTGCCAAGAAATGAAAAGAAACCCATCGGAGAAGAGAAGAACATACAAATTACAAGATTAAGTAAAGCAATCACCCATGAGTTAGTAGTAGCAAGAGTAGTGGTTAGCTAGTACATGGAACAAGAAATTAGCTACTAGCCATTACAAAAACAAAACAAAGCATGATTAAATTGCTAGAAATTAACAAAGCAAGTAACAAAGCAAAATAAAAGCAAGTGAAGAAGACAAACTAGAATCAAGCTCAAGTAGATATGTAGAGAATGGATCAATCCTTGTATAGCTCCAAGTTGTCACTCCTTGTTGATACAAGCTCTCTCTCTCATACAAATCTCTCTTGCAATGAAATCTAGGGAGAAGAAGATCATAGAGAGCTAAAAACCCTAAACAAAAACTATCAAAATACAAAACCTAGAACTAAACCCTCTCTCTTCTCTGATCAGTCTCAGCTCGCAGGTGATAGTCCAGTATTTATAGCAGATCTGAGAAGCCTCTGGAGAGAATTCTGTTACCACAAAATCCAGGGATCTAACGGCCCAAGATTGCCGCGGATTGCCGCGGGATTGCCGCGCTTTTGTAACCGTTGGCTAACGGATTTCTGTTGGAGATCAGTTACAAGGTTGTTGGCCACGTGGACCACTTGGATTCTGAGTTTGTTGCGCGGATCTCTCTAGATCTGGATTTGATTTGGCTTTATCTTTAATCTTTTTAATTAATCACCTTAATTAGTGGTAATTAAGTGATTATTTGAATATCTCTCCATTAATTGTGTACCTGCAAATAAGTAGAGAAGAGGATTAAAAATCACTTATTTATTTGTATTATGCATGGGAGTTATGATGTAAAATATGCAATATTGAGTACTAATCACTCTGGGCGGTCTACTGGAGATCCACGCTACCGCTGCGCCACTCTGATCAGCAACTGGGAGAATCCACACGCTCCAAGCTCCATGACCTGGACATGAGGATCCAGGGAGTCAGATAGAACTCCCCAGGCGAGTGGTGGTACGAATGCCAAGTGGCGAGCATAGGTAAGCATGCAGGAGTAAGTAGATATAAAACAAGTGATATCAAGCAGGAACTACTCATGGTATAATAAGATAAGAGAAGGTAAAGAAATGAGAAGTAAAGTAGATAAGGCAACACCAGATATCTCCTAAACTAACATAAAACCGATAAACTGAATAAAACCGATTACGAGCAAAATTGATTGTACAAGCTTAGGTCACGGCCCCATGAGATTAGTACCTCGAAGGAATAATCTAAACAAGAAAACCCTCATCTATATACCTTTATCCCATGTCACCATAATCCAAGCACATACAACCCGAGTTTCAAAACGGCACAGCAAATTGTATATTAGCATCTTATTATAATTGGAGCCGTCTAAGTTCTAGGCTTCAGTATGTGTCCCATTCCACATACTTCCACTCACAACTTATATAGCAAGTTATTTGGAAACTAATAAAGTTCGATGAATCATGTTTCGGATGGGCCCCGTACATGCCCGGGACAACGGTTCAGGAGTATCCGGTGCTGAGCCGGAACGTACCGCTAGGTACCGGGACTTATTTACGCCCGAACAGGAATAGAGTATCGCAGATCCCATAGAAATAGGCCTAGGGCGTGTGCATACCCGGCAGGAATAATCAGGAGTAGGGGTGCCAGCACACCCCACGGAATCCCTGGTGGCTGCCAGGTGATCCCTCAAGTATGTGGCCACGCGCGGCTCGATAAGACCACCATAAACATGATAAATCAGGCCCATCAGTTTGCCCCAATCCGGGTGCAAGTTGTCTTATTAGAATTTAATATGTGATTATCAATTTACGGGAATAGCAGTACAAGACATGATCAGGAGTACATGAGTACTATAGATTCAGGTCACTGTATATATAATACAGGATAACAAGTACAAGATTCAAGTCACTGCATGTAATGCAGGATAACAAGTATAGTATTCCCGTAATGAGATAATCACAGGTCAAGTATATCATGCCGGGTGTCAAGGGATAGCATGACAAGATGGTGATATTAGACAGGTAACCAGTCATGTCAAGAGATTGATATTAGTCCGGTGGCAAGTCATGTCATAACAGGGGTCTTGCCAAGTAGTAGCTGTCTGTGCCAGGTGATAACACATCAGTTGCCAGGTGATACAAACAGGTGTTAAATAGTAGCATGTAAAAGACAGGTATGAAGTAATGGCATGGCATGACAAGTGTTAACATATCAGGTAAATACATGGCATGTGATAGAATAGTAGCTGAGCACATTCAAGCGGAGCTGAGCAAGCTGGAGTGTACAGACAGCAAACAGTATTTAACACTGGAGCGTCTGGCAAGGTTACCGGGACAACTCGGCTTAAGGTGCGAGTAGGAATTCCGGCAGCATCTCGCCTAGACGAATCTATTGGTAAAGCGCTGAACGCTGATCATGATAACCAGGCGGAGCTGAGAGACCTGACGGTCCAATCACTCCCCTTTCGAGATAGTGAGAGACCGAAGGCTGAAGGGCGGAGAGACCTGACGGTCCCAATCACTTCCCTTTCGAGATAGTGAGAGACCGAGGCTGAAGGCTGAGGGACCAAGAGCGCTCGGGGTTTAAGCACACTTTCAGTGGCCACCACCATCCCAAGAGTGGGCAGAAACCCAGAGTTCAACGACCACGAAGGGTCGGCCACGCATGGTATAAAGCAGTAAAATACATTTAAACATGGAATAAAATACATGTCGACCCGACAAAGCGGGAAAACCCAAATGGTGGCGAGAGCGAGGACACTCGCCTAAGCCTTCAGAAAATATAGTGAAATTCCCGATCTCCGAAATCCAGGAAATCAACGCGTCAAGGCTTTAGAGAGAAGTGATATAGAGAGGAGGAAATCAAGAGGGAGAGAGAGAATGAGAGAGAGGAGAGAGAAAGAGAGAACTAGAGAGAGAAGTCCATGGAAAGAGAGAGTGTACAGGGAGAGAGAGATTGTACAGGGGGACGCAGGTTTGAGAGTGAGACGCGGGGGTCGCAGACGCGGGGTTCGCGTTGCATAAATGCTACAAACGCTGGGTTCGAGACCCGTGTTCAAGTCAGGACGCGAGGAGAACGCAGACGCGAGTTTAAACTCTGCGTTGCGTTGACAAAAGAACGCGAAGATCGCGTTAAAAAATTGCTTGAACGCGGGGATGAGCCGCGTCTAGCAATAGAGTGAAAGAGAGAGAGAGAGAGAGAGAGAGAGAGAAGAGAGAGAGAGAGAGAGAGACAGGGCAAGAGAGAGAGAAGGGAAACAGTGTACATGGAGAGGGAGGAGTTAGACGTAGGAACAGAGAAAGAGAGAGACGCAGGAAAGGGAGAGGGGGGAGACGCAGGTTTAGGAAGAAATCAGGGAAGGAAAGGAAAAGAAAGGAAAGGAAAGGAAAGAAAGAAAGAAGGAAAAGAAAGAAAGAAGGAAAGGAAAGAAAAGAAGGGAAGGGGGTTGGTGGCTGGTGATGGCCGGCGGTCAACGGCGGCGGCCGGAGGTGGCCGGAGATGCCGGAGTTTGGCCGGAGTTGGGCGGCCAAGGCCCAAAGAGAAGGAGGTTGATGGTGCAAGTCTAGTACAAAATGAATTTTTGAGTTTTGAAAATGGTGTTTCGGAGGACGAACCTTTAGTTCGTTGGAAGAGAATGACGAGGAGAAGAAGATGGTATGGTCGTTGGTGGCCAAGGTGGAGTATGTGGTGGTGGAGATGGTGGAGAAGGTGGTGGTGGAAATGGGTTATTTGGTGGAAAAGAAGAGGAAGAAGAAGATGATGGAGGTGGTGTTGTGGTTGTTGTTGTTGTTGAAATGAAGGAGGAGATGGAGGAGAAAGAGGTGGAGGAATTGGTGGTGGAGAAAATGGAGGAGGTGAAGAGAATGGTTGGCCAAAGGAAAGAAAAGGTGGCCATTTTTGGGTTCTGGACGTTTGCAGGGAAGGAGATGAAGGAAAAATGAATAAGAGAGAGAAAGGAAGTGGGGTGGTTATATAATGGAAAGGAAATGAATATTATAATGATGTTGCCATGGAATGCTTTGGATTTAATAGACTTGCGTCTCCTTATAAATGGCTGCGTCCCCAAGAGGTGAAATCCGCGTCTAGGCAAACAAGCTGGACGCGGAGATAAAAGCTGCGTCCAGTAAAATGCGAAAGTTGCGTTTGGTGAAAAAGACAAAAAGTCATGATGACTTGATTGGAATTGATTAGTAGTGCATTAAATGCAGATAGAAATGGAATCTCCGCATTTAAGATCAGATCCGGGACTGAGAATTCTCGCGTCTAAGGAGGGAGAGAGAAAAATATATAATATCTTGATAGATTCCGGTATCCGGGGAAAACACCGAAAACTCCGGAAAAGCCCGAAAATAAAGTAGTTCGAAAAGCTTCCCAAAAATTCTCAAAAATAATAAATATTATATTAAGATTTTTGGTGGAATCGGTTTTCAGAAATTCAATCTCATTTTTGAAATAAAAATCCTGATGTCAACCGTCAATACCGGTCTATACCGGGTCGGCCGAATTTTGATAAATTCCGAAAAATCCCAGAAAATGTATTAAAGAATAAAATATGATTTTAAGAAGTAAAGTGAAAGCGAAATTCAGAATTCAATTCCGATTGTAAACTAAAAATCTGGGAATCGGTCAGCGGCACTGGTCGACACCGTTTTGAAGATTTTCAATTTAATTCAGGAAAATTTCAGAAAATCATAAAAATCTAATATATTGGAAAATGATGTTTAAAACTGAAATCGGTCAAATCTAAATACCAGAAAGACCAAATCGAGTAATACCCTAGGATCGGGTCCTCGGTTCAGACTAAGGCTGACTCCGAGTCTGTGAATCCGAATCCGAGACAAAACGATCATATAAATAATTAATAATACAAAACAAATATAGGAAGTAAATCGAAAAATACAATCGAAAAATCTGAATACGCAACTAAGTACGTATTCCGGGAGCGGGGTGTTACAATACCTCCTTTAGAAGAGCTAGGGTCATTAGTCCTAAATTTTTCTGGAGTTAGTTCTCATTGAATGGTAATATCAGCTAATTCTTCATATAATAACCATCCTTCATGTTCGTTCTTTTTAAAAATCCTCTTTGGCACGTGGATTCTAATAGCGTTTTTGTTTGATATTCTAATCCATCATAAAGAGCTTGATAAAGTCGCCATTTCTCTATCCCATGGTGAAGGCATTGGGCAAGGAGGTCCTTAAAACGTTCAAAGTACTTCCAAAAGGTTCATTGGTTGTTTGCTTAAACTGTAAGATGCTCTTCCTAATTAGTGCAGTCTTGTTAACGGGATAAAACTTCTTTAAGAAGGCTTTGACGAAATTATCCTATGAGGATATGGAACCGGCCTCTAGACTGTAGAGCCATTTTCTTTGCTAAGTCTTTCAAAGAGAATGGAACAAATCGTAATTTGATGGCATCTACTCCTAGGCTGGGTATTTTCATCATGAGACATACTTCTTCAAATTCCCTTATGAAAAAGTATGCATCCTCATATTCAAGTCCATGAAATTTAGGAAGAGTGTTGATATATTGTGGTTTGAGCTCAAATTGGTCAACACCTTCATCCGGTAACTGAATGCAAGAAGGAAGAGAGGTCCTAATAGGATAGAACCTATCTTGTAGTGACGGTGGTTGTGCCATGTGTGAGTCTGGTTTTGTTCGGGTGGTAAACTGGTTCTAATTAGTCTAGATGTGAATGGCTCTCTCTACCAAGCTGACATGCACAGTTAACAAATAAGTTCACCCAATCAATCAAGAAAGAAAAAAATAGTCAAAAATCTTATTCTAGGGTAAGCCTTGACCTAGACGACTCCTAACTTTAGACTGTCTTTAGGAGGTATATTACCGACCTTAACCACAAGTTAATCGGCCAGGTAGGTGGCAAGACCGGTGGGAGGTTATCCGTCAAAGACGTTCCTTAATTAAGTAACCACCGATCTTCGGACTTTCGGCCCTTAATCCCCTTCCTAGGCACCGATTTGGCAAGAGTTAATTTCAAACAACTTCCTCCTTCAGCCAATCTCCTATGAGTCCGAGTTAACCTAAGGCCAACTCTAGTTAATTTTTATTTTAGGGTTAGGGTTGTGAGTGTGACGGAGATGATTTGTAGGCCAAGGAAGGGTGATGAAATCCCCACTTTATCTTGTTTATGGGATTTGCCCTTAAAATTTTTGTGTATGTGTAAAGCAATAAACAAATAGTCACTCAAAAAGCAGTAAATCAGCCAAGAATGCTTCCTAATCTATATGCAATGTGAACGTACCTTGTCGCCAGCACTCTTCAACAGAAATTAAAAAATTAAATAGACATGTGCCTATGATGCAAGAGTCTAAATTTTATTATTTTTCAACGAATAGGTTACTGTTAATTAGTTAGCAGAGTGCAAGGTGATCACAGAGAAAACTTAACAAAACAGTAAATAGAACTTTCAATTTTCAGCAACCTGCAGAAAATTCAGTAAGTAGTTCACTACTACTGCCGCGAAAACGCGGCTATGGCCGTGTTTGCGTGGCTAGGTAGTAGGCTCTGCTGCTCTGCCTTCTAGGGCAGAGGCACAGAGTTGCTATATGTCCTTTGCTGTAGTTATATTTCCTGTTCTCTGATCCTACAAACAGAAAGAAAGAGAAGAATTAGTTTTAAGAATATGTGTCGTTCCATCCCCGGCAACGGCGCCAAAATTTTGATTGATTCGAGAAATTGTATTTAAAAAAAATAGTTTAGAGTTAGAAAGTCTTAGTCTCATTTCAATTTAACCGCGTAGCAAAAGCTAGACGGGTCAATCCACAGGGAAGGATGTGATGCAAGCGTTTCGGAACGATCTTCTCTGTATTTGCTTAGAACAAAAGAAAAAGAGAGATTGATTAGATTTGATCGATTTTGAGAAATATAGTTTACTAATCATCTACCATAACCCATAGTATTAGTCTCAAATAATGAATATCATATTGAAATAATAAACATCCAACCTAGATTATTAATTGTTATTCAAGCAATATGAATAATGTTGGAACCGTAACTAGTGTGCACTAATAAAGATTAAACAGTTGTTCATCCTAATTTCTAAGTATAGCATAAGAGAATCTTTTACTTAAAGTTATACTATCAAAGTTTTTAAGTATGAACTTATGAAGAATCATCTAAAAGTGTAAACTAAATTAAGAAAACCTAATTATCAATTCATCTTCAAGAAGATTGTTTTAATCCTAGGGTTTCTAATAATGGATATCAATCAATTCACCTTTTAAACGAAAATAGGGTTGATCGAGAGATTAGCAAACTATAAACTGACTTTAGCTATTCATCTTTTTTTTTTCAATTTTTATTTTTAATATGAAAAATTGCATGAAAGCGAAAAGAAGAAAAATAATCTATCATAGCAGAAAAACAGAATTGAATAACAAAGAAGAAAGAGTAACCTTTTATTGGATGTCACTTTCCAATTACAACGCTCCTCTCCTTCTTCAAAATATTCTTCTTCGAATAATAAAAACGAAAATACACGAAATTTCGGAAAGAGGAAACAAATCTAAAGAAAAACCCTAAGCTTCAGTCTCTGGATGCCCCATCTATGTTGCTCTGCAGGGGTATTTATATTAGATATAGGAAGTAGAGTCCCAGTACAACTCTTCCACGAAATCACGTAACAGATCTCATCCAAAGAGCCGCGTTTTCGCGGCTATGGCCGCGTTTCTGCGGCTATAGCATGGCCAATGGCCACGCGCTTTCTTGCGTGGCCTCCTCTGGTCCGTCCATCTGGGCGCCTCCTTTTGGATTCTGCATGCAGACTCTCTATCTTGAGAATCTGGATAACTTGGAAAGCAAGTTATCATAAATCCGAATTTATAAAAGGATTTTTATCTTTAAACTTCTCTCCTTTTATCTTTATCCTTGTCTGCAAGCAACTGGGTTTGAGTAGAAGTCCATATCATCTTATCCTTTTCCTATTCTTTTAGCAATTAGGAGTTCTATTTTATCCTTCCTTTTCTTCCCTTAGATTTTTAATAAATAATTTAAAATTCAAATTTGGATTAGGTTAGATAAGAGAGAAACTTCTAAATTACTATAATTTATGCATGTGAGCTTTTGGTCTTTTGGGCTTCATTCGGGCTTTATTTCTTTATTTTTTTAATTACTCAAGGCCTGCACACATTAAACAATAAAATATTAGTAGTAGTGCGTAATAAAAGAATAAATAGGGAAATATGATGGTAAATGTGATGATAAATATGCACTTTTTACTACCTATCACTTATTATCACGTCGTCATCGAAATGGCTAATTTATTTGATGACATTTACATTGGTCACGTGTCTCGATCCCAGAATACTAGGGTCGATGCTCTGGCTGCATTAGCAACAACGCTAGCCTTACCAGACGACACCAAGTATCACCTTACCGTGGCGACTCGACACCTTGTTTGCTCTAAATATATGTTGAGAACCAAAGAGGCCTATAACATCTCGACGGATCTTGAACGAGAGATTAGCGATTTCTCCTCATCGATTATGCTTTGCGTGGTTTGCTGCCGGACGACCCTAAAGAAGCGGCATCTACCAAACGAAGGTCTCTCCATTTTTAGTATGATCCAACACTGAAGATACTGTACCATCGGTCATACGACAGTATCCTCCTCCATTGCCTTTCTAATTTAGAGGCACAGGAAGTGCTCAAAGAAGCGCACGACGGCATATGCGGAGCTCATCAGTCAAGTCTAAAACTCAAGGACCGACTGCACAGGCTTAGGTATTATTGGCCAACCATGATAGCCGATGCCATCCAATATGCACGAAGGTGTAAATCCTGCCAAATCCATGCGGACTTCATACATCAGCCTCCAGAGTTGCTCCATCCAACTGTTACTTCATGGCCATTTGAAGCGTGGGGAATCGATGTCGTAGGGCCAATCAGCCCCTCCTCAATGAAAGGTCACTGATTTATCTTAGCAATAACCGATTACTTTTCAAAATGGGTAGAGGCTATACCACTGGTGGAAGTTAAAACTTCTAACGTGGTTAATTTCATCAAACACCATGTCATCTATCGATTTGGCATCCCAAGGCGGATCATCCATGATAACGGTCTCTAATTTGCAAGGCAGGTATTCTATCGGTTCTTTGATAGATACGGGATTCAGAATGTGGCATCAACTGCTTATAACCCTGCCGCTAATGGCTTGGCGGAAGCATTCAACAAGATAATCATTAAGCTACTCAAAAAATTCGTTTCATCAAATAAGCAAGACTGGAATGAGAAGCTTAGTGAATGTCTTTGGGCCTACCGAACCACAGTTCGGACCCCGACAGGTAATACACCTTTTTCGCTGGTATACGGGTGTGAAGCAGTTATGCCGTTAGAAATCTAGATGTCGTCATTTCGAGTCACTTTGATGACTAAGATGACAACGGAGGATAATGATCGGTTGCGACTCCAAGAGCTCGAAGCCCTAGATGAGAAGCGGTTATAAGCTCAGCAACATATTGAGTTGTATTAAGCCCGGATCTCAAAAGCCTTCTATAAGGAGGTTATGCAAAGAGTCTTCCAGAAAGGAGATTTGGTTTTACAGACGACCGATGATTATGACGCACAAAACCAAAGGCAAATTTTAGCCCAAATGGGAAAGACCGTTTGTGATAGAAACAGTCTATTCAAACGGGGCATATCACCTTATGACTTCAGATGGTGACTTACTCATGATGCCGATCAACGGCAGGTTCTTAAAGAAGTATTATCCTTGATAGGATCCTTCTCATGATCAAGTTAACATGGCACTCCTGATCAAGACCTTCAGATCCAAGATATGTAAAAGGAGCGCTCCTCTCTTTCTCTAAACGAGATCATACAACCATAAACCAGTGTCGAGCTGATCGAACACTGGTTGTCTCAAAGAAGAATCAAGGTTATGAATACAGTAACAAAATAATCCAACGTTCTAGTGGTTAAGGATAGAGGAAAATGTTAGCCTTTAAGCCCAACATAAGTTCTTGACAACTCATCATGCTGAGGGGAATAGCATGGCTAGCCGACTCAAATGGTAGTTGGTAAAGCATATCAAATCCGTTGACAGCTGAGAATTTGCTAAAAATCTTAAGAGACCTGTTCCCATTTGATTCTTCGGTTAAAGATAGAGGAAAATGTTGGCCTTTACGCCCAATATAAGTCCTTCGTAACTCATCATGCTGAGGGGAATAGCATGGCTAGTCCGACTCAAACGGTAGTTGATAAAGGCATATCAAATCCGTTGATGGCTGAGGATTTGCTAAAAATCCTAAGGGACCTGTTCCCATTTTATTCCCTCTCCAAAATCACTTACCAATTCCCATCCATGGAATGGTAAGATCACATATAAAGGTATTCATATCCCTTGCGAAATGACGAGTCTAACCTATCATGTTAACATTAAACCTCTGATAGTAAGACTCTAATATACTCCCCAACGGATAAAATCAACATCCCCAGTGAATAAACCCTGCTTGTCATTCTCTTTAACAGAACGACAGGTCCACTCAAATTACTGTTATGTTCAAGCACCTCTAACAGTAAATGAATCCTTATCTAGTTAACATCACACCTCTGGCAAATTGCTTTACAAATCCCCACAGAGTTCTCTGACATATGATCTTTTATGGGATTCATTTCTTAACTCCCCAGCGAGTTTCTGATAGACTCCCCTCACAGTCTATCAGTCCTCAGTAGCCTTTTCTGGTTGTCACGTTAACAATATACCTCTGATAATTTCTTCCAAATAACATCTGAAGAAGATATCAAAATCCCCATGGAGTTCATAATCAAATCCTATTTCCACCAGTAGGGACTATTTCTTTGTCATCATGTCCATTTCGTCACCTCTGAATGACAAAATTTCGAGCTTGATGGCTTCTCAATCGATTATGTCCATGTTACCTCTGAACTGACAGATAACCAAGTCTCATCTTTTAGTCCAGTAGGGACTATTTCTTTGTCATCATGTCTAGTTCGTCACCTCTGAATGATAAAATTTCGAGCTTGGTGGCTTCTCAATCGGTTATGTCCATGTTACCTCTGAACCGACAGATAACCAAGTCTCATCTTTCAGTCCAGTAGGGACTATTTCTTTGTCATCATGTCCAGTTCATCACCTCTGAATGACAAAATTTCGAGCTTGGTGGCTTCTCAATCGGTTATGTCCATGTTACCTCTGAACCGACAGATAACCAAGTCTCATCTTTCAGTCCAGTAGGGACTATTTCTTTGTCATCATGTCCAGTTCGTCACCTCTGAATGACAAAATTTCGAGCTTGGTGGCTTCTCAATCGGTTATGTCCATGTTACCTCTGAACCGACAGATAACCAAGTCTCATCTTTCAGTCCAGTAGGGTCTATTTCTTTGTCATCATGTCTAGTTCATCACCTCTGAATGACAAAATTTCGAGCTTGGTGGCTTCTCAATCGATTATGTCCATGTTACCTCTGAACCGACAGATAACCAAGTCTCATCTGTCAGTCCAGTAAGGACTATTTCTTTGTCATCATGTCCAGTTCGTCACCTCTGAATGACAAAATTTCAAGCTTGGTGGTTTCTCAATTGGTTATGTCCATGTTACCTCTGAACCGACAGATAACCAAGCCTCATCTTTCAGTCCAGTAGGGTCTATTTCTTTGTCATCATGTCCAGTTCATCACCTCTGAATGACAAAATTTCGAGCTTGGTGGCTTCTCAATCGATTATGTCCATGTTACCTCTGAACTGACAGATAACCAAGTCTCATCTTTCAGTCCAGTAAGGACTATTTCTTTGTCATCATGTCCAGTTCGTCACCTCTGAATGACAAAATTTCGAGCTTGGTGGCTTCTCAATCGGTTATGTCCATGTTACCTCTGAACCGACAGATAACCAAGTCTCATCTTTCAGTCCAGTAGGGACTATTTCTTTGTCATCATGTCCAGTTCGTCACCTCTGAATGACAAAATTTCGAGCTTGGTGGCTTCTCAATTGGTCATGTCCAGTTCATCACCTCTGAACCAACAGATAGCCAAGTCTCCCTTTTTACTTACTGTTATGTCCAGTTCGTCACCTCTAAACAGTAAACACCCCGAGTTTGGTAATCCCTAATCAGTTATATCCAGTTTGTCACCTCTGAACTGATGGATATCCAATCTCATCTTTCAGTCCAGTAGGGTTAGGGACTATTTTTTTGTTAAATCATTTCTCAAATATGTAACTAACCCTATCAGTTTATCACCGCTGATTAGATTAGTTATGTCGTTATTTCGTTTCCTTTTGAGGATTGTAATACAACTTGAAAGTAAGAATTGAAAATTGAGAAGATAAAACAAGTTGGAAATGCAATAGGGGAGTCAAATAAAATTACTTTTTATTGATTCCTAAAGAGGAATACATGGATACACGGATTACAAGCTACGAGGGTGCTTTGTAGAACTTGATCCGTTCTTCAAGAGTGGCCGGCCTATTCTTCCTCTACTCAGCAGCTCTGATAAGTGCCTGCGACCTCAACTCGACTTCATTAAAGCTCGCTGTCTGGGACAGGCGAGCCTTAATTTAAATCAAAATTGCCCTCTGTGCTAGCTCTTGTTGCAGGACTTCGTCATTCTGAGTCTTAAGCTGCTCTAGCCGAGCAATCTCCTTAAGACGCACCGGTTCGGCCTTGGACAGAAGAAGATTAGCTTTCTTGATCATTTCCTTGGCATTTTCAATCTTATCCTCAGCGTTGAGAAGAGCACTGTTAGAATCCTCTAAGGCATCCCCAAGTTCTACTTTCCTTTTCTCCAAAGATTTCAAGTCGGAAGAAATTGTCTTAGCCGCTTCTTGAGCGACAGGATGAGCTTCATGCATTTGAGCAGCGAGGTATGCAAGCTGTTCATTAACTGAGGACTCTAAATCGAATGGCTGAGACGGCGCCATTCGTTCGCATCCCTCTCAAGCCTGTCCACCAGAAGCTCCAATGTGGCAGCCTGATCATCCCCTCCAAAGTCTCAAATGCTGTCAATACTTCGAGAGTGGACCACCTTCAAAGCAGAGAACGAGGTAGTCGAGCCCTTCAAGATCAAAGCAACAGATCGCTTCAAGCCCTTATAAAAGCTGTCGACTAGCTCAGCCATAAATTCATTCTCGGCTTCAACTACTCCCGGTGAATGAGTGGCCCCTGAAGGCAAAGCTTCCACCGATTTCACTGACATAACCGTAGAGGGAATGATAGCAGCGCTGGCTGGAGAAATATGAGAGATCGTCTGTGATCTCGGAGGAGTCTCATTGAGACTAGTACACTAGCCACAATCGACGTAGGGCTGGTGATTACTTCCGGGAGAGCTGGCTCAACAACCAGTGTTGGAGAAGTAGGACTGACAATCACCTTCAGCTCTGCAGTTGGTAGGACAGGCAGCGTTGGCAAAACCACTAGCATCTCACTTACTGATGTATTTGGAAGTGAGATTGGTTCCATTGTCCCCTCAGCCTCTTTTTCACTGACCGATTTGGGCTGATAAGAGGGCAGGTCGTCATACAAAGCATCCAACTCAGCAGCATCTGCTGCGGTCGAAGTACTTGCTTCACCCCTGATTCCCTTAGGAAGATTGGCTGGCTCTCTTGGAGTCGATGCACCCAAAGGCGGAACATCTGTAGCAAGACTTGGTTTGAGCAAGGCACAATGAATATAAAGAGAAGATTACTCTCAAAAGATCAAAGTATTACCAAAAGATGATATCGCCTCAATCGCCTTGGCCGCAGTTTCTCTCTGAACTTCCTCGACGGCGGCATCAGTCCCTTCAAGCTCCATAGGAAAATCTTTGGCAGAGTCAACACAGACGGCCGGCTCACCATCATTCGTCGAACCCTCTGTGGTCCATCCTAAAAAGCTGGAGGCCATGGGACTTCCTTTTGAGGCCCCAGCACCCGAAGGACCAACGTCAGCCGCATCACCTCCAGAGTCTTCTGAGATGACGAAGTAGCTAGCCTCGCCACCTTCTTTATAAGTGAACAGGGGATCATAGTAATCTCCATGTTCTCCTACAGCCTCGGCTCTCGGGTCTCTTGCCGTCTCAGTTCCTGAATCATAGAATAAATAATGAGCTGTATGAAATATATAAGTATATGTTGCAAGAACAGAGCTGATCTTCCTCAGGTCATGAACAGCTTTACCAACGGTCTGCCTCGGAGCCGACAGCTTAATGACTAATGGAGGAGGAGGCACCATGGTTGACTCACCCTCTGCAATAATAGTGGAAGTGTAACGACGAGGCTTCTTCACTACCCTCTTCCTACGAGATCCACCTTGTCGCTTTCATTTGAAGTGGACATCGGGATCTTCCTCCACTTCTTCTACCTCTATAAGTTCCATGGGGGCCGTGCCTACCCCACTAGAAGCATCGGGCGGAAGCTCAGCACCTGTGTTTCCCTCAAAGTGGGGACTTTTCGCGTCTGAAGCCTCACTATCAGCAGTAGCTTCAAACTCCCCGAGGCCTGGCACACGGACCCTCCTGCCCTTACCTCTCTCAGTGACCTTCCGCTTCAGCCACTGAGAGATTAATTTCACACCAAATGAGTTAATTAAAAACCCGGTTGGTATGGAGTTCGAAGTTATGTATCACTGACAGAACCCCAAAGTAGTCTGAAGATTCGGAGTCCTCAGCGGCATGCACAGCCGCGCCTCAGTACAGCCAGCGATGTAGAACCGCCAGGCACAAGCACCATCAATGAGGCTCCCCATAAAGGCCAGGCTAGTGTTTGGGTTACCTACGTACAGTTGGTCATACCCAAACTGACGAGCAAACCGACAAGGGACATAGGGTTCCAAATAGCAGATATCCCCGCTCCTGTACACCAGATGGGATGGCCGGATGCTAACTAGTCATTCAAAGACTCCCCGACTCAGCGACGTCTACCCATCTCCTACATCCTTGAATTCTTCGTCGTAGCCTGCATCGCGAATGTAGGGAAAGCAGCGAAAATGGCTGTAAACATCATACCAGCGAAGCAACTTGCGAACTACGGCCACATAAGTCAACAATCACGAGCATCCTTCAAATCGACGGAGAAGCGCCATTCGGACACCTTCGGGAGGCTCCTCACCGCTTGGATAATGGAAGGGCAGTGAAGGGTGAACCATGCCATCAGATAGGTGTATGACAAACCGATCCTAGGGTTTGGTCCGTCGCGAGGCAGGATAGTGCCTTTGCCCCCTCTTCGTCGTTGGTGGCCTACAGAAAGCCTCCATCAATGCACGAAAGCCCCGCTGAATACAACACACCATTGTTGGGAGAAGTCCAAGAGAACGACCATGAACTAAACGAATATCCGGCAATAAGACAGTCGGAAGGATGACGTCGCTGGAGGGAGAGGGCACCACACATCTTTTCAGCCAAACCGATAAAAAATCGGTCAAAAGTGCCCTCCGAGATGTCGGTCGATGAGCCTGATGATAGAAACTCCAGAGAATATCACCTTTCTCGTAAGGTCCATCATCCTCTTCTAAAATCATGTCCCCTTAGGAGTGTTCCTGCATCCTTCAGAAAACGTCCTCATCTGCAACCCCGCAATGAGCTGCCTCAGGAGCATCTTCTAGGTTGGGAAACAAATAGTTCCTCTAGCTCTTCAAACTGCATGAAGCTCCCTTATGGCTCCCATGCGTACTCGAGCAAATGTAAAGATGGCACATCAACTCCCGGTAAGTCTCAAAAAAAGCGGGCTCTTGCTTCTCCAGAAGTGCCAATTCCGCCTCGCACGGAAAATATTCTTCATATGGGAGAGATCCCATGGGCAAAGCAGAGATTTCTCACATCTCGTGCAAAGCCATGCCCAATTCTCCTAAGGGGTGAAGAAGGTCCCTGTAGGTAGACAATATAATTCAAAATGGTGTAGAAGTTCGCTACGCTCATCTGGATGCCATAACAAGTTGCCCTGACAGCCTCGTAGAGTCCCAGCCTCTTCAGATCCTCTTCAAAATGGGCCAAGACATATAAGGTCAAGTCTCTCCACCAGGCCTTTGGGGGGTGAATCCACCCAGGGGTCCTGAAATCAGTGGCTAGATAATTACCACGAGCCTTGAAAAACTGATTTCCAAAAGTCTGAGCCACCGCGAGATTTTCTCCCACTGGGATGTCCGGAAGAACGTTCCCAGGGTGGAGACCCAATATGCAGCGAGGAGGACCCGCCCTTGTATAACCAGGAGACAAAACTATCAATTTTCCTACGTGAATGGAGTCGGTAGTCTGAGTCACTTACCACTGCATCTTCTGAGCCCTCGTCACGAATTGGAAGAAAGACAGTAGAAAATGACACTTGCTAGACGGGAGGTAATACTTCTCGCCATCCAGATTGAAAATCTACTGCCCTTTTCCGGTTAGCAGCTGATGATCGGTATCTGGCGCTGCATCCCCAAACATGGACCGGGCTTCCAATAGAATTTTCGGTCAGAATCCTCAAGGGGTGCAGTAGTTAAGATGCTCCTCATAGTACGCTAATATCCAGCGTATATAAGGGTATCCCGACCGGGAGCACTCCGCTCACTGAATAGTGAAGCCTGCCCTTGGAACTGCAGCCTAACATTGCCGTCCAGCCCCCTGGCTATTCCAAAGAGACTGTTCAGAGGACCAGGAGTATAGTGCACTACAAAAATAAGAAGAAACTATATTAGTTCATTTGCTGAAGAAAGTTAAGGCAAGAAAAAAAATTTTGCTAAAGCGCAGCTTCGCTCCCCAAACGAAGCGAGCCTAGCATTAGCTTCGCCCCGAAGCTCAGCTTTGCAACTGCAGCTTGACTCCGCACTCCACATGAAGGCAGAATGCAGAAAATATCTAAGTGTTAGCTTCGCTATGGAAGCTTCGCCTAGCATTCTATTGCCGAACGGAATGCGAAAAAGCCCTCAAGGGCTAACTTCACCATAAGGGCACTAACGCTTAAAGTTATTCTAAGGACTTTAAAGTCCTTTTCCAGCTACGCTTCTAAGGCTGGCTTCGCATCCTGTTATTTGACAGGATGTGAACCGCCTAAGGGTTAGCTTCGCACAAAAACTTGGAGAAGAAACCATTCGGTTCCTAAATTTCCAGTTAAGAAATTAAGGGGAATTAAATCCCCTAAAAATTCGGCAAAGAAAATTAAGGGAGTTGAACTCCCTGAGATCACTGGATCACAGTGAATCGCTCTAAATTCATCATAAAATAGCAAAAATTGGCTTCGAAAAGAGATGAAAATCTCTGAGTAAAAGGGAAAAATCCCTACCCGCAATGGGGCGCTCAATGACCAGAGGAGGAGGAGGCCCCTCCGTCGTAGAGGTCGTTGCCTCTTTGCCTATCATCTTTTGGGGCCATGGAAGAACTGAAAAGTTCTTAAAGTATCAAATGAAGAAGAAAGAAGAAGAAGAGATTGGTGTTCTCTGAAAATTCAAGGAGAAGTAATTCCTTCTCTTTTAGCCCAATCGGGCTTTTATAGGCCTAAGATTGCCTAAATCTTGCCTTCTCGAAAGTAGCGCAGGCAGCCATTTCAAATTAATTTGAAACGACGCCTAAGCGCCTTCCCGAGAAGTCGAACTGCCAGCCCCGCCAAGGGCTAAATCCGCTGTAAGTTCAGCGTTGACTTCGCGTGACGCTTGAGTAACTTCACTGAGGAACGTGCCTTAGCTCCGCTAAAAGCACATCTCTAGCTTCACAGAAATTCCATGCTAGCTTCGCTAGAGACTTATTCCTAACTTAGTTGGGAGTCTGTCTCCAACTTCACTGGAAGTTTTACCTAAGCTAGTCCACTCCAGGTGTTCTCGAATCAAAAAGGGAAGGAAACAAAGTAGACAAGCAGAAAATAAACATTTTTATTGATTCAAAAGGGAAGATACATTGATACTACATCAAGATTGTCTTTCATACAATAGAATCATCCTATCTACTTTCAGGGTGATGAACCATCCCAACTGGACACAAAGGTTCTTCCTCCTGCACAAGGTCATAATCCTTCGCTTAATGACAGATTTTTCCATCAAGAAGCTGGATTTTCTTTGATCAAAATTGACAAAGGATTGGTTGCCACCAGAAAGCTAGATCTTCCTTAAACAAAATTGATAAAGGGAGGATCTGAGACCTTACTGGTAACGTCCGCCTTCTCAAAGTGGATCATCTCGGATAAGTGACTACCAGCCCCTTCCCAAAGTGGATCATCTCGGATAAGTAACTGCCAACCTCTTTTTAGAACGCATATCAGCTGCTCCAGTATGTTCCTCCTGCTTATGGTCAAAGCTTCAACTTGAAAATCAAGAAGCAGGTTTCTAGTCTCTTTCATCAAGACGAAAGACCGGCGAGCACAGTTCGCTGCAATGTAAACTGGAAACAAGTTAGCGTTAAATTAAAAGAAAAATGCAAAGATGGAATACTAAGTCAAATTCTTTGAGCGAAGTAATTCATAATCTGATCCAGTTGTGCCTTAAAAATGGATTTCAGTTGAGCAGAGGATAGCCTCGCTTGCACAGTGATGATAGACTAACTCAGCATAAGCCAAGTCCTAGCCTCGCCTATATGGCTGGGCCAGACTGGCCCAGAGGGACGCAGTCTTGACCCCACCTATATGGCAAGACTGGCTCAACCTTGAAGAGGCCAAGTCCTATGCCTTGCCTGCATGGCAAATTTAACAAGCAGACTTAACAGATCAAGACAGGAACTCTGCATGGAAAGATCTTTCTGAAACCCTTTTTCTGAAAGTCAGCCAAATGCAGAAACCAAGGGAATTCAATCCCTGTAATAGCTGGTAAAGCTAAGAAAATTAAGGGAGATAAACTCGCTAAAGTCACTAGTCCATTGGTAAAGTCTCGGGATGACCGAGACTCACAGCTCTTGGCCGGTTAGTGACCAGAGTGGGCGCCCCCACTATTTCAGTCGCCTTTCCTGGGCAACGAGGAGATATCATGAACAGACTTTTCAGAAAGAGAAAAGTATGTTTCTCTGAAAAGGACTTCAAGTGTCCTATTTATAGGCCTCATGGCCTGACCACGCCGCTGACGCTTCAAGCTTAGGAGCACGGGCGAAGTTAAAGCATGTAAATGCTTAGTCTCGAGAAAGGTAATAATCTCCCTCGTTAAATGCAAGAGACGTTATTCTAACCTCGAAAAAGGGAGCAATCCCTCTCGTAACTCGCAAAAAATGGTTAGCTTGGGAAAGGAATGTTGTTCCAATCCCGATTTAAAACGAAGCTACTCCGGGAGGCTCGAACGCGAAGCTATCCAGACGCGAAGCTACCCAAACGCGAAGCTACCCTGGATCGCGAATCTACACGATTCCTCGACGAACTTATTCCAATCCGAAAGTAGGGTTAAAAGCGAAGCTGAACTCAACCACTATGGCGACGTTCGCATTTCACATACCATCAATCGAAACAGTTCAAAGTATTTCGGAGTCTGAACCATTCCATTATAGACATACAAAAACTTTGAAGGGGGTCTTGTTGACCCTCTAAAAAAGAGAAGATTCCTACCTGGCCTGAACGAGGTCTAACTTGTTGACATCTACAAAAGACAAGTGGCAGACAAGCCGACGGCTAGTTCTTCACCCATCTCAAAGGGGACGAATCAGCAACTTGGACTCTACTGATCCAGTAAAGCAGACAGTAAGTCGAGGTCGTCCTTAAAAGCCCGTGAGAAGGCCCAAGCAGGTCCAGGGACACTAAGTTAGCTTAACACTTAGTCTCGCATGAGCCCACGAGATAAGTCTCGCATGAGAAACCAAAGTTGCTTAGCATCGCAGAAAGCTCCTTCACAGCCTCGCGGCGAGCTAACTTACAGTTTTGCCCGAAAATGCTTAGTTAACTCCGCAGAAAGTTAACTTCGCTCGAAGCTCCACACAGTTGCGCAAAAGGTTGACTGGTAGCTTCGCCACAAGTCTTACCCAGCTCCGCTGAGAGCTTTCTTTTAACTTCGCCAGATGCTTCTCCCAGCTCCGCCATGAGCTCAACGCAATGACTCCACTGCGAGTCTTTTATGGTCACCTTTGACCAATCAAATCTCCAGATGAGATCAAATCTAATTGAGATCAAATCTAATTGAGATAAAATTTGGCATTTGCTTGCCGTAATCTTTTGACTCACCCAATCAAGTGAGAGGATCAAGGAAGATCTTTCAGTTATTTGGAAAGAATCAAGGGAGTATCCCTCATTTAGCAGAGCAGATCAAGAGATCAGCGCTACTTGCTATTCCTAACTTCGCGAAAGCTGTCTCTAGCCTCGCGGCAAGGCTACTTTCCAGATGTAAAACAGATTGACTCAATCTGTTTTCAGATTTTCAGGACAATTGTACCCCTATTTTTCCTTATAAATAGCCTACTAGAGGCACACAGAGAAGGGGGCTGAAAAAGAGGAGAGACGGGCAGGCATAGAGAGGAGATTGCTCCAGAAGTAGGCTTTCTAACTATAGGGCTCTACTGACCCTCTGTTCTCTGATTCCCCGAACCAGGCGAGAATGGAGTCTTATCAGGCGGCAGTCCGATCGTCTGACCGATCGCACCATCAAAGGGATAAAGTGATCGCGCGCTGATCAGATTCCTACCGACACACTTCCTCAGAAATCTCAGAGGAGATCTACTTGTAATCTTCTTCCTGCAAAGAATTACTTGTAATTTATCTCCTCGACACCTTTTTTTGTAAGTTTTTCCTTTCGCAAATCAAAGAAAAACAGCATGCTCAGATCTTGAAGTTTGGACTGAGGTGGACCCTTCAGCTGAGGACCAGGCCTTCCTCGAGGAGCAAGTTGATCAGCCGTAGTTTCCTCCCATCTTGTCCTGTTGGAACTTGTTTCGATGAAGACTTTTGTGACGCATTTCATTTGGAACTCTAACACACGACGAATCAAGAGTTCTTCATGATCAAGATGTCCCAAAGAGAGTTGATATGATGTGTTTTGTAAATATAAAATAGCATGTCAAAAGCCTTGATATACACACACATATCATATACCTATAGTCGACTTATAGTCTATTATAGTCGACTAATCACTTGTGTAGTCGACTTGACCCAACCCCTAGTCGACTAATCCTGTGTCTCAATTTAGACCCAACTCTCTGTTTGTCCATTAGTCGACTTGACAGTCAATACTAGTCGACTAATAGACCTTGTAGTCGACTAATCCTATGCCCCTAGTCGACTAATAGCTGATCCAGTCGACTTATAAAGTAGTTACAGTCGACTTGATTCAGTTATCCAGAAACCTGTCACTTGAGTTTATCTTGACCTAGTCGACTTATACTCAAACCTAGTCAACTACTCTTTGGAAAATTGCCTAGGCTAGTCGACTAACTCAAAAGGCAAGTCGACTATAGGCAGTTTCTGACTGTTGGACAGTTTCTGTATTCTGGTATTTTGTGCAACGTTTTCCAATGTTTCAATCATTTGAATTGCACCTATAACTACCCTAACTTACCCTAGTGTTCAGCTATATAAAGGGTAGTTAAACCAAAGGCCATATACCAATCCAAATCTTCAGTTTTCTAGATTAAAAATTCTGCCAAACCTGAAAACTGATTCCAACTTCTGTTCTTCACCAAAATTCAATTCCTTTGTGAAGTTCTCTGTAGTTTCTCCTATACTAGACCTTGTCCACGTTCATACACAATACCAAGGCTTATAGGAAAGTGTTATAATTCTCAAAGCAATCATTGTACACGGGTGGCTTCTTGGTGTAGAAGCAGTTGTACAAGGTGAAGTTTGTTCTCTTGGTGGAAGAGAAGGTGTTCTCTTGGTAGAAGAGAAGGTGTATACATTTGGCAAAGGGGATTTGTCAAGTGGTGTGCATGGTTGTGATTTTGGGTGTACAAAATTAAGGATAAAGGAAAATCTCAAGCGGGTGGCTTGGGGACTGGATGTAGGTCACGAGGACCGAATCAGGATAAATCTCTCGTATTTGCGTTTGTCTAAACTTTTCTGAGATTTACTTTCCTTTATTGTAAGTTTATTTATTTGTTTAATTTAATCCTTCTTTGTTTAGTATTTGTATTAACTTCGTATTTTAGATCCATAAGTGCCAACAAAGAAAGTTCCGCAATCGGCATCATCTCGGGACCAACATTTGGTATCAGAGCCCTGCATACCCTGAACCGGCATACAAGCCCTGCATACCTAGTCAACAACAAGGATGGCAATGGAGTTTTCATCATCCCAATTCAAGGAAGGACATTCTACACAACGTCCACCGCTATTTGACGGATCCAACTACAATTATTGGAAGTGTAGAATGAAGATCTACTTGCAATCGCTCAACTACGAACTTTGAAACATCGTAGAAGCATCGTACACCAAGCCAACAACCAACTACAACGCTTGGAGTGATGATCAAAAGAAGAATGCAAACCTTGACGCCAAAGCGATGAATGCCTTGTTCTGTGCATTAACCAAAAAAGAGTTCAACAGAGTGTCAACAGCCACTTCTGCACATCAAATATCGCATACTCTTCAGGTAACACACGAAGGCACAAGTAAAGTTAAAGAGTCTAAAATATCTTTTCTTGTCCACAGGTTTGAATTATTCAAAATGAAGGAGAATGAAACCATATCCGAAATGGTTACAAGATTCACCGACATTACCAATTCATTAGCATCTCTTGGAAAGGACTACACCCAAGTTGAAAGAGTTCGTAAGATTCTTCGTGCACTCACACCAGAATGGGAGAAGAAGACAACAACAATTGAAGAAGCCAATGATCTCTCAACTTTGTCGTTAGAAAACCTAATCGGTAATCTAATGGCATATGAAGTGCAATTAGAAGAAAGAAAGAAGGAGGAACGACAACACCACTCAAAGAAAAAAGAAATTGCTTTCCATGCATCCTCTGACACGGACGATTCCGATAACAATGAAGAGGAGATGGCAATGCTTTCAAAGAAATTCAGGCGATTCTTAAAGCAAGGTAAATTCAAATGCTTTAATTGCAATAAACCAGGTCATATGAAGATGAATTGCCCATTGCTCAAGAATAAAGGCAAATACATGAGCAAAAAATTCAGAAAGAAGAAAAACTATGAAGCCTCATGGGAGAACAGTGATTCCTCATCTTCTGACGAAGAAGAATCCACTGAACGTGTCAACCTATGTTACATGGCCATAGAAGATGATGAGGTATCATTTACTGAACTTTCTGATGCATTTCATGAATTATTTAATGACCTAAAGCATGAAAAACTGAAAAATAAAGTTTTATCAAAAGAAAATGAAAAACTTTTAAATGAAAATTCATGTTATGCTTTACAAGTATCTTCTATAAATTCTCAACAAGATGAGTTTGAAAAAGTCATATCATCTTTGAAAAATGATAATGAGAAGTTTATAAAAGAGAACATTTTTCTTAAAAAGGAAACTGAGTCTTTGAATAAAAGGATTTCTATTTTAGATAAAGATATTTCAGTTTTCAAAAAGAAATATGAAGATATTTTGCAAAATGTGACTAAGTTCAATCGAGGAAAAGAAAAATTGAATGATCTATTATCTTTTCAAAAGTTGTCACATAATAATTATGGTATTGGATATATTGAAAAATCTGCATATGTTAGTAATCCATATGTGAAAAGAAAGTCTAATCATGTTTCAAAAAGGATGAAGAATAAGTTTATATGGATTCCTAAGAATTTAAGCCTAATTGATAAAAATACCTATATTGCATCATACATTCATGATATATGTAACTCTTGCAATTATGTGTATATTAACAGGTGGAAACCAAATTCTAAATGGATTTGGACTCCTAAAGGTTAATATGTTCTTTTATGTTTGGTACCATCTAACGTTTATCTTGCAGGTACCATATAAAAGTTGATAAGAACATATATATATATATATTTAATGATATAATTGTTGGCCCAAAGGCCCTTCACCCTAGTTTTGATGATGATCAACTCATGTAGTTATAGTTACTAATGATCTTGTGTTTAATTAGTGACAGATTCATGATCAAGATCTTAGTAGGTGCATAGCTCAACAAAGGATAAAAGAACAAGATTTGGAGCTTGCATGTGGTGATCCAAGGAGTTTTTGGATCAAGCTTGGACCAAGTCAAGAAGATGAGAAGCCTTCAAGGGAAGACTACAAGAAGTTGAAGACTTGGGTCTAGGTATAGAATTTGTACTTTTGTTTTAGTAAAAATGTAAAGGATAGATAGTTGGTGGATTGCTCAAGTTATATCACACACACACACTCTTGATAGAACTCTTGATTTAATTGATTTCATAAAAGATTTCTTTTAGAAAAGAATTTTTATTCAGAACAAAGATTTTCTTTGAGACAAAATATTTATCTTGGATTTTGGTATTTCATAGTTCATATCTTTAAACCAAAATCATGATTAGTGCTTTATGTCAAAAACATAGATATTTCTTATTGATTGTGTAGTGGATCATATCCATACACACTATGCTTTAAAATGAACTCAAATATCTTGTTTTTGTATTTGATGAAGATTTAGAAAAACAAGTTTGGAAAAACATGTTTTGGAAAAATACATTTTAGTTATTGAGCTAATATTTCCAAGTTACAAAAATAGACCAAAACATATACAACATGTCTTGATTTTGTGCAAGCATGTTTGTTCTTTCAAGTATATTGGTAAAACTATTTTTGTAGAATTTCTATTTATTTTTAGGATTTTATAAAAGATTTTTAAATCCTGTTTTCTGACCTGGAGACTGGCTGACAGGCCAAACCGGTCGACCGGTCCGGTCGACCGATGTGCACAGCCCTGTGCACGTTGTCAGCACAGTGGCCGGTCGACCGGGTCGATCGACCGACCAAGAGAGTTTGCTCTCTGGAAATGTCCAGTCGACCGATAGGTCGACCGACAGTTCATTCCAGGTTATCGGTCGACCGAGCCGGTCGACCGGTGGCTGCAACGGTCAGAAAAATGACCGTTGGCCGGTCGACCGGCGGTCGACCGACAGCACTGACACAGCCCCAACGGCTCTATTTTCTGGCAGCCTATAAAAGGGGGTCTTGTCAACTGTTTTGAGGTTAAGATTTTTGAGACTTCTTGAGCAGTTTTTCTGATACTTTTAGAAGAGTTTCTCTACAAGATTTTAGTGCAAATACTTCCAATCAAAAGGAAGAGTTTTTATCAAGAGAGTGTTAAGTGATTCTTTGAGTTTTTCACCATAGTCTTTCCTTGCTTTTCTCACACCACACTTGAGCTTTCCATTGCTAGATATTCCTATAGGTGTGTTGTAGTGAGAGTGCTCTTTAGGTGATCAAGTGTTGTGATCATCAAAGAGATCCTTTCTTTGTACTTTGAGGAAGCGGGCAAGTGTGCTCGTTGTGGTGTGGAGTTCGGTTGTGAACTCTTTGGTTGAGGTACGGCCTCGGCGAGTCGGTGGACTTGCGTGTGTACGGGACTTGGGAGTCCGAGGGTTTGTAGGTGTACGGCACCGAGGAGAGATCCATTGGGATCTTGCATAGTGGAAACCCTTCGTGTGTCGAAGGCGGGGATATAGAGCAAGTGTGCTCGAACCTCGAAACAAACCCTTTGTGTTTGCGATTGCTTACTCTTCCCTCTTTCTCTTTTTGTCTCTATTTTATATCTTGCATTCAATTTATTGTGTTCATCTTATATATGCATGATATATACCCTTGTGCTTATATTGTTATATACTTGCGTGGGATTGCTTGTTAACACTAGTATTCAACCAAGAGAGCCAACGCGGCACCTCAACCCATTCAAGGGAAATCTAGAGGAGCTTGTCCAGAGCCTCGCAAGGGGAATTCAGCAACACTCTTGGTTATACATAAGTGTTAAATTAAAAGGAAGTTTTAATTTGGTCAACTTAGTTTTAATTCCGCATTATTTGTTCATAAGTGACCTTTAGATTAGCCATCACCTATTCACCCCCCCTCTAGGTGATCTTACAATTGGTATCAGAGCTAGTGCTCTTGATAAGGGTCTAACAACCTAAGAGTTAAAGATCCTACATTTGGGCTAATCACAATATTTGTTGTTCACACACACCTTACCATGGACTTCATGTCTCCACCCACCTTTGACATTCTTAACATCCAAATTTGGAAGGTTAAGATGTCTTTGTTCCTCAAGGCCCTAGGCATTCATGTCTATCTTGCTACATTTAATGATTCATATATTAACAATAGCAAGTATATTGAGGGTAATGCAAAAGCCCTAAATGCTTTGAAGAGTACCCTAAATGATGATTACTTATTTAGGGTTGCTAATATTGATTCGGCTTTTGTAGCTTGGAACATCATCACCTCCCTTGGCGAAAAGGATCTATATTATGCCGGGAGCGATTCGGACGTTGGAAGCAACATCTCCAACACATGCTTTATGGTCCAAGGGGATGACCCCCTTGAGGTAACTTCCGAATCCGAGGATGATAATGTTATGTCATATGATGAGCTTAATACATTTTGCCAATTATTGCTTGAAAAATATGACATGAAAAAGAAAGAAATTAAAAATTTGAAAAAGGATATTGCTAGCATGCATGTAGATCATGATTCATGTAGAGATAACATTGCATGTTTAGAAAAAGATAACAAGATTTTGAAAAAAGAATTTGATTGCATGCTTAATGAAAATGATTCACTTAGAAATAAAGTCGCATGCTTAGAAAAAGAAAAAGAAGATTTGAAAAATGAGAATGTTTCCTTATTTTCTAAATTGAGTATTTTGTGTGAAGGAAACAATACTTTGAAAGAAAAGATTGATTTGGTGGAAAAACAAAAGGAAAGTATTTGCAAGAAAATAAGTCTTTGAAAAGAAAATTTGTTGAAAAAGAAAAGATAATGTTTGTAAAAAGAAAAAGAAAAATGATTCTTCATCTCATCATGCTTTTCATGCCACATCTAATGAGATTAAGAATATGAAAAATAAGATGAATAATTTGAGCTCTAATTTGAGCACATGTGCATTTAACCATTCTAAGTTGGAATCCTTGTTTCAAAAGAAACAAGTTCCCCATGCTCATGCTCATACCCATCATGCTCATGCTTATAGTGCACATCACGATCACAATCACACTCATAAGCATCATGCTAAGGTGTACATATGTACACATTGTGGCCGCAAAGGCCATCTAGCAAAATATTGTTTTGATAAGAAACCATATCTATATTTTGCTAAGTATAATAAATTTTGGGTTCCTTACAACAATGCTAACCCCAAAGGACCCAAGAAAACATGGGTACCAAAACCCCCACCCTTTGATTTTGATGTAGGTGAGGGCTCTCACAAAACGTGAGAGGATTGGTGCCTTGGTAGTGAATGCAATGGATATGATGGACACTCTTATAGATGCATTGCTATCAAGGAAATTTTGGTGGAAAAGACCACCATGCTTGGAGCTTTGAAGTTGGTAACAATTTCTTAACTCCTATTTTTATATACATGCTTTTACTTATTTCATACATTCATAGCATGTTCATGATTTTGTTTGATTTGTGCTTCATGTGGTATTTACATGCTTAGATGTAGAATATATCAAACTTGTATGTATACATATACAAATAGTGAATTACAATTGACTCTTAAATAATTGAACTTCATGCTCACTTGTATCCACTTTATGCATATGTATAATCTAGTTTTGATAATTCTCATATATACATGTTTTGCCAATTTTTGTGATTTACTTCATGTATATGGGTGCTTAATTCAAATCTAATAAATATACATGTATACCCGTGAGTCTCTTGCATTCATGCAAACATTTAATAGACTCTTTTATTTTTGGGATATGTATGCATATTGTTAGATTTGTATAAACCATACATATACCATGAAAATTGTTGATTTTAGTGAAAAATGATTTTTCATGATTTGTTGTTAAAAATTTGACTTATGATCGTTTTGGGCTTCAATGACTATTTTCATGAAGATACTATTTACATAACCTTTGAACATTCATCTTTAAGAAAACATACAATTTGGAGCTTTATGGACTATGAGTGCTTGAACTTTTATGTACTTAGTAGTATTTATGAAAAACATTTGAATTTGATGTATTTGAAGGATCTTTAACTAGTTTTTCAAAAACAATTTATACTAGTTAGTTATTCTTCAAATAGCCTTTGAGATTTACACATGATCCTATTTTACAATTATATGGATAAATTCTTTTATATTCTCAAAATTTTGATGCTTCATTGTATTGAATATTAGTTTAGATGTTAGTATTTGTCAACACTTGGATTTATACTTGTACACCTTATGGACCACAAATAAATCTATATATGATTGGGTTGAATGCTTATTTGTGCCTATTAGATGTACTAGTATAGCCTTATGTTGATGATCATTACATTCTTAAACTTGTATTCCCATTCGGATTTATGTTATGATCATGTGATTTCATTTCATGTATATGCTTGTCTTGCCAAAACATTAAGATATACATGGATACCTCTTGAGTCATTTGCCTTTAATGCAAATCTATTTATATGGACTCAATTGTATTTTAGGGATATGTATGTATACTTAATGTCTTGACAAAACATACATATATCTTGAAATATAAATTTTGTTTTTAATAAAATTTTGTGTTTTTAAAATTGGTACAATAAAATTTTTGTGATGGATTTCAAGAATTCAAAATTCATGATTTGAAGGAATATTGAGTTTTATTGCTATTTTTCATGATGCCATGTTCCACATAACACTAGTTCACTCATTTTTTTTAATTTGGACTTTATAGATAGAGTGTATTTTAGTGCCTTGTGTTTCATTGATCTTTCATGAAAAACTTTTTAACTTATTCCTTGATGGAAGGATCTCGTACTAGTTCTTAAAACAAGTTCATTTAACTAGTTCGAATTCTTCATATGGTAGATTATATGATGTATACACTTATGCTTACTTTTCAATTGGTATCATTGGTTATTTGCAATTGGTATCAATATGACTTCATGTTGTGTATATCCATATTTTGATTGTATGTATGAATGCCTTCAAATTATATCAATTTCTATTGGTATTATCTTGTCATACATATATGTTATCTATTTGTGCTTATTTTACAAGTGGTATTTCCTTTAAAGCACAAAGATTGTTGATGCTAAGCTTAATTAGATTTCAAATTGGTATTTCATAATAAGCTTATGCATTGTGTTTTGAAATTGGTATCAAAAAAAAAAAAAAAAAATTCAAAATTTGATTATTTTACAATTGATATCTCAAAATTTGTTGTTACTAAGAAAAAGTTAAAATTTTGTTTTGATAAAGAAAAATTCAAAATTTTTGATTTGTATTGTCTATATGCAAGGAGAGCTTAACATCTCTTCCATATGTAGATTCATGTTGAGTATATTATAATTTGAGGAGCTTGACAACTCTTCTTTTCATGATATACGTGTGTAGGGGGAGCTTCACATCTCCTCTTATGCATGACATATTATACGTTATGTGAATTAGGGCTTGTCATCCCTCCTTCATGTAATGTATATGTGTCGGGAAGCTAACTTAACGTCTTCCTCTTCATGAATTTATATCGCATATAAATTTTATTGATTGATTTGTATTTACCCCTCCTTGATCTCTTTGTTTTTAACAAAAGGGGGAGAAAATTTGTTTGATGTATTTTTACTTTGAACCCTTTGTTGATGATTGACAAAAAGGGGGAGAAGTATTTGAGATTGTATTGTATATGCATGATTTCCTTAAGGGGGAGAAGTATTTGTTCCTTACTTAAGGGGGAGAAAGATTTTGACTTACTTGTGCTTTTACTCATGCATCACAAGAAATAAAAGAGATTTGTTTTGTTTTACATGCATTCATTTGCATACATTTTTATGTGCTTCATTGAATATCTATTGCTTATTTATTAGGCATGAGTTAAGGGGGAGCTTCTTTGAAGCTTTACTTTAATCCATGCATATATAACGTCATGAGTTTTGTCATCATCAAAAAGGGGGAGATTGTTGGCCCAAAGGCCCTTCACCCTAGTTTTGATGATGATCAACTCATGTAGTTATAGTTACTAATGATCTTGTGTTTAATTAGTGACAGATTCATGATCAAGATCTTAGTAGGTGCATAGCTCAACAAAGGATAAAAGAACAAGATTTGGAGCTTGCATGTGGTGATCCAAGGAGTTTTTGGATCAAGCTTGGACCAAGTCAAGAAGATGAGAAGCCTTCAAGGGAAGACTTCAAGAAGTTGAAGACTTGGGTCTAGGTATAGAATTTGTACTTTTGTTTTAGTAAAAATGTAAAGGATAGATAGTTGGTGGATTGCTCAAGTTATATCACACACACACACTCTTGATAGAACTCTTGATTTAATTGATTTCATAAAAGATTTCTTTTTAGAAAAGAATTTTATTCAGAACAAAGATTTTCTTTGAGACAAAATATTTATCTTGGATTTTGGTATTTCATAGTTCATATCTTTAAACCAAAATCATGATTAGTGCTTTATGTCAAAAACATAGATATTTCTTATTGATTGTGTAGTGGATCATATCCATACACACTATGCTTTAAAATGAACTCAAATATCTTATTTTTGTATTTGATGAAGATTTAGAAAAACAAGTTTGGAAAAACATGTTTTGAAAAAATACATTTTAGTTATTGAGCTAATATTTCCAAGTTACAAAAATAGACCAAAACATATACAACATGTCTTGATTTTGTGCAAGCATGTTTGTTCTTTCAAGTATATTGGTAAAACTATTTTTGTAGAATTTCTATTTATTTTTAGGATTTTATAAAAGATTTTTAAATCCTGTTTTCTGACCTGGAGACTGGCTGACAGGCCAAACCGGTCGACCGGTCCGGTCGACCGATGTGCACAGCCCTGTGCACGTTGTCAGCACAGTGGCCGGTCGACCGGGTCGGTCGACCGACCAAGAGAGTTTGCTCTCTGGAAATGTCCAGTCGACCGATAGGTCGACCGACAGTTCATTCCAGGTTATCGGTCGACCGAGCCGGTCGACCGGTGGCTGCAACGGTCAGAAAAATGACCGTTGGCCGGTCGACCGGCGGTCGACCGACAGCACTGACACAGCCCCAACGGCTCTATTTTCTGGCAGCCTATAAAAGGGGGTCTTGTCAACTGTTTTGAGGTTAAGATTTTTGAGACTTCTTGAGCAGTTTTTCTGATACTTTTAGAAGAGTTTCTCTACAAGATTTTAGTGCAAATACTTCCAATCAAAAGGAAGAGTTTTTATCAAGAGAGTGTTAAGTGATTCTTTGAGTTTTTCACCATAGTCTTTCCTTGCTTTTCTCACACCACACTTGAGCTTTCCATTGCTAGATATTCCTATAGGTGTGTTGTAGTGAGAGTGCTCTTTAGGTGATCAAGTGTTGTGATCATCAAAGAGATCCTTTCTTTGTACTTTGAGGAAGCGGGCAAGTGTGCTCGTTGTGGTGTGGAGTTCGGTTGTGAACTCTTTGGTTGAGGTACGGCCTCGGCGAGTCGGTGGACTTGCGTGTGTACGGGACTTGGGAGTCCGAGGGTTTGTAGGTGTACGGCACCGAGGAGAGATCCATTGGGATCTTGCATAGTGGAAACCCTTCGTGTGTCGAAGGCGGGGATGTAGAGCAAGTGTGCTCGAACCTCGAAACAAACCCTTTGTGTTTGCGATTGCTTACTCTTCCCTCTTTCTCTTTTTGTCTCTATTTTATATCTTGCATTCAATTTATTGTGTTCATCTTATATATGCATGATATATACCCTTGTGCTTATATTGTTATATACTTGCGTGGGATTGCTTGTTAACACTAGTATTCAACCAAGAGAGCCAACGCGGCACCTCAACCCATTCAAGGGGAATCTAGAGGAGCTTGTCCAGAGCCTCGCAAGGGGAATTCGGCAACACTCTTGGTTATACATAAGTGTTAAATTAAAAGGAAGTTTTAATTTGGTCAACTTAGTTTTAATTCCGCATTATTTGTTCATAAGTGACCTTTAGATTAGCCATCACCTATTCACCCCCCCTCTAGGTGATCTTACAATATTTGTTGCAGGGGGAGAACAAAGTTTTTCTATATTTGTTATAACCCAATTTCTGCAGGGGGAGGAAAATATAACCTATTTTCTGCAGGGGGAGCACTTGTGCACACAAAGCGTCATCATCAAAAAGGGGGAGAATGGTGGAACTTGTTTTGATGAAGACTTTTGTGACGCATTTCATTTGGAGCTCTAACACACGACGAATCAAGAGTTCTTCATGATCAAGATGTCCCAAAGAGAATTGATATGATGAGTTTTGTAAATATAAAATAGCATGTCAAAAGCCTTGATATACACACACATATCATATACCTATAGTCGACTTATAGTCTATTATAGTCGACTAATCACTTGTGTAGTCGACTTGACCCAACCCCTAGTCGACTAATCCTGTGTCTCAATTTAGACCCAACTCTCTGTTTGTCCATTAGTCGACTTGACAGTCAATACTAGTCGACTAATAGACCTTGTAGTCGACTAATCCTATGCCCCTAGTCGACTAATAGCTGATCCAGTCGACTTATAAAGTAGTTACAGTCGACTTGATTCAGTTATCCAGAAACCTGTCACTTGAGTTTATCTTGACCTAGTCGACTTATACTCAAACCTAGTCGACTACTCTTTGGAAAATTGCCTAGGCTAGTCGACTAACTCAAAAGGCAAGTCGACTATAGGCAGTTTCTGACTGTTGGACAGTTTCTGTATTCTGGTATTTTGTGCAACGTTTTCCAATGTTTCAATCATTTGAATTGCACCTATAACTACCCTAACTTACCCTAGTGTTCAGCTATATAAAGGGTAGTTAAACCAAAGGCCATATACCAATCCAAATCTTCAGTTTTCTAGATTAAAAATTCTGCCAAACCTGAAAACTGATTCCAACTTCTGTTCTTCACCAAAATTCAATTCCTTGTGAAGTTCTCTGTAGTTTCTCCTATACTAGACCTTGTCCACGTTCATACACAATACCAAGGCTTATAGGAAAGTGTTATAATTCTCAAAGCAATCATTGTACACGGGTGGCTTCTTGGTGTAGAAGCAGTTGTACAAGGTGAAGTTTGTTCTCTTGGTGGAAGAGAAGGTGTTCTCTTGGTAGAAGAGAAGGTGTATACATTTGGCAAAGGGGATTTGTCAAGTGGTGTGCATGGTTGTGATTTTGGGTGTACAAAATAAAGGATAAAGGAAAATCTCAAGCGGGTGGCTTGGGGACTGGATGTAGGTCACGAGGACCGAATCAGGATAAATCTCTCGTGTTTGCGTTTGTCTAAACTTTTCTGAGATTTACTTTCCTTTATTGTAAGTTTATTTATTTGTTTAATTTAATCCTTCTTTGTTTAGTATTTGTATTAACTTCGTATTTTAGATCCATAAGTGCCAACAAAGAAAGTTCCGCAATCGGCATCATCTCGGGACCAACATTTGGTATCAGAGCCCTGCATACCCTGAACCGGCATACAAGCCCTGCATACCTAGTCAACAACAAGGATGGCAATGGAGTTTTCATCATCCCAATTCAAGGAAGGACATTCTACACAACGTCCACCGCTATTTGACGGATCCAACTACAATTATTGGAAGTGTAGAATGAAGATCTACTTGCAATCGCTCAACTACGAACTTTGGAACATCGTAGAAGCATCGTACACCAAGCCAACAACCAACTACAACGCTTGGAGTGATGATCAAAAGAAGAATGCAAACCTTGACGCCAAAGCGATGAATGCCTTGTTCTGTGCATTAACCAAAAAAGAGTTCAACAGAGTGTCAACAGCCACTTCTGCACATCAAATATGGCATACTCTTCAGGTAACACACGAAGGCACAAGTAAAGTTAAAGAGTCTAAAATATCTTTTCTTGTCCACAGGTTTGAATTATTCAAAATGAAGGAGAATGAAACCATATCCGAAATGGTTACAAGATTCACCGACATTACCAATTCATTAGCATCTCTTGGAAAGGACTACACCCAAGTTGAAAGAGTTCGTAAGATTCTTCGTGCACTCACACCAGAATGGGAGAAGAAGACAACAGCAATTGAAGAAGCCAATGATCTCTCAACTTTGTCGTTAGAAAACCTAATCGGTAATCTAATGGCATATGAAGTGCAATTAGAAGAAAGAAAGAAGGAGGAACGACAACACCACTCAAAGAAGAAAGAAATTGCTTTCCATGCATCCTCTGACACGGACGATTCCGATAACAATGAAGAGGAGATGGCAATGCTTTCAAAGAAATTCAGGCGATTCTTAAAGCAAGGTAAATTCAAATGCTTTAATTGCAATAAACCAGGTCATATGAAGATGAATTGCCCATTGCTCAAGAATAAAGGCAAATACATGAGCAAAAAATTCAGAAAGAAGAAAAACTATGAAGCCTCATGGGAGAACAGTGATTCCTCATCTTCTGACGAAGAAGAATCCACTGAACGTGTCAACCTATGTTACATGGCCATAGAAGATGATGAGGTATCATTTACTGAACTTTCTGATGCATTTCATGAATTGTTTAATGACCTAAAGCATGAAAAACTGAAAAATAAAGTTTTATCAAAAGAAAATGAAAAACTTTTAAATGAAAATTCATGTTATGCTTTACAAGTATCTTCTATAAATTCTCAACAAGATTAGTTTGAAAAAATCATATCATCTTTGAAAAATGATAATGAGAAGTTTATAAAAGAGAACATTTTTCTTAAAAAGGAAACTGAGTCTTTGAATAAAAGGATTTCTATTTTAGATAAAGATATTTCAGTTTTCAAAAAGAAATATGAAGATATTTTGCAAAATGTGACTAAGTTCAATCGAGGAAAAGAAAAATTGAATGATCTATTATCTTTTCAAAAGTTGTCACATAATAATTATGGTATTGGATATATTGAAAAATCTGCATATGTTAGTAATCCATATGTGAAAAGAAAGTCTAATCATGTTTCAAAAAGGATGAAGAATAAGTTTATATGGATTCCTAAGAATTTAAGCCTAATTGATAAAAATACCTATATTGCATCATACATTCATGATATATGTAACTCTTGCAATTATGTGTATATTAACAGGTGGAAACCAAATTCTAAATGGATTTGGACTCCTAAAGGTTAATATGTTCTTTTATGTTTGGTACCATCTAACGTTTATCTTGCAGGTACCATATAAAAGTTGATAAGAACATATATATATATATATATATTTAATGATATATTTGTTGCAGGGGGAGAACAAAGTTTTTCTATATTTGTTATAACCCAATTTCTGCAGGGGGAGGAAAATATAACCTATTTTCTGCAGGGGGAGCACTTGTGCACACAAAGCGTCATCATCAAAAAGGGGGAGAATGTTGGAACTTGTTTTGATGAAGACTTTTGTGACGCATTTCATTTGGAGCTCTAACACACGACGAATCAAGAGTTCTTCATGATCAAGATGTCCCAAAGAGAATTGATATGATGAGTTTTGTAAATATAAAATAGCATGTCAAAAGCCTTGATATACACACACATATCATATACCTATAGTCGACTTATAGTCTATTATAGTCGACTAATCACTTGTGTAGTCGACTTGACCCAACCCTAGTCGACTAATCATGTGTCTCAATTTAGACCCAACTCTCTGTTTTTCCATTAGTCGACTTGACAGTCAATACTAGTCGACTAATAGACCTTGTAGTCGACTAATCCTATGCCCCTAGTCGACTAATAGCTGATCCAGTCAACTTATAAAGTAGTTGCAGTCGACTTGATTCAGTTATCCAGAAACCTGTCACTTGAGTTTATCTTGACCTAGTCGACTTATACTCAAACCTAGTCGACTACTTTGGAAAATTGCCTAGGCTAGTCGACTATAGGCAGTTTCTGACTGTTGGACAGTTTCTGTATTCTGGTATTTTGTGCAACGTTTTTCAACGTTTCAATCATTTGAATTGCACCTATAACTACCCTAACTTACCCTAGTCTTCAGCTATATAAAGGGTAGTTAAACCAAAGGCCATATACCAATCCAAATCTTCAGTTTTCTAGATTAAAAATTCTGCCAAACCTGAAAACTGATTCCAACTTCTGTTCTTCACCAAAATTCAATTCCTTTATGAAGTTCTCTGTAGTTTCTCCTATACTAGACCTTGTCCACGTTCATACACAATACCAAGGCTTATACGAAAGTGTTGTAATTCTCAAAGCAATCATTGTACACAGGTGGCTTCTTGGTGTAGAAGCAGTTGTACAAGGTGAAGTTTGTTCTCTTGATGGAAGAGAAGGTGTTCTCTTGGTAGAAGAGAAGGTGTACACAGTTGGCAAAGGGGATTTGTCAAGTGGTGTGCATGGTTGTTATTTTGGGTGTACAAAATCAAGGATAAAGGAAAATCTCAAGCGGGTAGCTTGGGGACTGGATGTAGGTCACAAGGACCGAACCAGGATAAATCTCTCGTGTTTGCATTTGTCTAAACTTTTCTGAGATTTACTTTCCTTTATTACAAGTTTATTTATTTGTTTAACTTAATCCTTCTTTGTTTAGTATTTGTGTTGACTTCGTATTTTAGATCCATAAGTGCCAACAGAGAAAGTTCCGCAATCGGCATCATCTCAGGACCAACATTTGGTATCAGAGCCCTGCATACCCTGAACCGGCATACAAGCCCTGCATACCTAGTCAACAACAAGGATGGCAATGGAGTTTTCATCATCCCAATTCAAGGAAGGACATTCTACACAACGTCCACCGCTATTTGACGGATCCAACTACAATTATTGGAAGTGTAGAATGAAGATCTACTTGCAATCGCTCAACTACGAACTTTGGAACATCGTAGAAGCATCGTACACCAAGCCAATAACCAACTACAATGCTTGGAGTGATGATCAAAAGAAGAATGCAAACCTTGACGCCAAAGCGATGAATGCCTTGTTCTGTGCATTAACCAAAGAAGAGTTCAACAGAGTGTCAACAGCCACTTCTGCACATCAAATATGGCATACTCTTCAGGTAACACACGAAGGCACAAGTAAAGTTAAAGAGTCTAAAATATCTGTTCTTGTCCACAGGTTTGAATTATTCAAAATGAAGGAGAATGAAACCATATCCGAAATGGTTACAAGATTCACCGACATTACCAATTCATTAGCATCTCTTGGAAAGGACTACACCCAAGTTGAAAGAGTTCGTAAGATTCTTCGTGCACTCACACCAGAATGGGAGAAGAAGACAACAGTAATTGAAGAAGCCAATGATCTCTCAACTTTGTCGTTAGAAAACCTAATCGGTAATCTAATGGCATATGAAGTGCAATTGGAAGAAAGAAAGAAGGAGGAACGACAACACCACTCAAAGAAGAAAGAAATTGTTTTCCATGCATCCTCCGACACGGACGATTCTGATAACAATGAAGAGGAGATGGCAATGCTTTCAAAGAAATTCAGGCGATTCTTAAAGCAAGGTAAATTCAAATGCTTTAATTGCAATAAACCAGGTCATATGAAGATGGATTGCCCATTGCTCAAGAATAAAGGCAAATACATGAGCAAAAAATTCAGAAAGAAGAAAAACTATGAAGCCTCATGGGAGAACAGTGATTCCTCATCTTCTGACGAAGAAGAATTCACTGAACGTGTCAACCTATGTTACATGGCCATAGAAGATGATGAGGTATCATTTACTGAACTTTCTGATGCATTTCATGAATTGTTTAATGATCTAAAGCATGAAAAACTGAAAAATAAAGTTTTATCAAAAGAAAATGAAAAACTTTTAAATGAAAATTCATGTTATGCTTTACAAGTATCTTCTATAAATTCTCAATAAGATGAGTTTGAAAAAGTCATATCATCTTTGAAAAATGATAATGAGAAGTTTATAAAAGAGAACATTTTTCTTAAAAAGGAAACTGAGTCTTTGAATAAAAGGATTTCTATTTTAGATAAAGATATTTCAGTTTTCAAAAAGAAATATGAAGATATTTTGCAAAATGTGACTAAGTTCAATTGAGGAAAAGAAAAATTGAATGATCTATTATCTTTTCAAAAGTTGTCACATAATAATTATGGTATTGGATATATTGAAAAATCTTCATATGTTAGTAATCCATATGTGAAAAGAAAGTCTAATCATGTTTCAAAAAGGATGAAGAATAAATTTATATGGATTCCTAAGAATTTAAGCCTAATTGATAAAAATACCTATATTGCATCATACATTCATGATATATGTAACTCTTGCAATTATGTGTATATTAACAGGTGGAAACCAAATTCTAAATGGATTTGGACTCCTAAAGGTTAATATGTTCTTTTATGTTTGGTACCATCTAACGTTTATCTTGCAGGTACCATATAAAAGTTGATAAGAACATATATATATATATATATATATATATATATATATATATATATATATATATATATATATATATATATATATATATATATATATATATATATATATATATATATATATATATATATATATTTAATGATATATTTGTTGCAGGGGGAGAACAAAGTATTTCTATATTTGTTTATAACCCAATTTCTGCAGGGGGAGGAAAATATAACCTATTTTCTGCAGGGGGAGCACTTGTGCACACAAAGCGTCATCATCAAAAAGGGGGAGAATGTTGGAACTTGTTTTGATGAAGACTTTTGTGACGCATTTCATTTGGAGCTCTAACACACGACGAATCAAGAGTTCTTCATGATCAAGATGTCCCAAAGAGAGTTGATATGATGTGTTTTGTAAATATAAAATAGCATGTCAAAAGCCTTGATATACACGCACATATCATATACCTATAGTCGACTTATAGTCTATTATAGTCGACTAATCACTTGTGTAGTCGACTTGACCCAACCCCTAGTCGACTAATCCTGTGTCTCAATTTAGACCCAACTCTCTGTTTGTCCATTAGTCGACTTGACAGTCAATACTAGTCGACTAATAGACCTTGTAGTCGACTAATCCTATGCCCCTAGTCGACTAATAGCTGATCCAGTCGACTTATAAAGTAGTTGCAGTCGACTTGATTCAGTTATCCAGAAACCTGTCACTTGAGTTTATCTTGACCTAGTCGACTTATACTCAAACCTAGTCGACTACTCTTTGGAAAATTGCCTAAGCTAGTCGACTAACTCAAAAGGCAAGTCGACTATAGGCAGTTTCTGACTGTTGGACAGTTTCTGTATTCTGGTATTTTGTGCAACGTTTTCCAACGTTTCAATCATTTGAATTGCACTTATAACTACCCTAACTTACCCTAGTCTTCAGCTATATAAAGGGTAGTTAAACCAAAGGCCATATACCAATCCAAATCTTCAGTTTTCTAGATTAAAAATTCTGCCAAACCTGAAAACTGATTCCAACTTCTGTTCTTCACCAAAATTCAATTCCTTTGTGAAGTTCTCTGTAGTTTCTCCTATACTAGACCTTGTCCACGTTCATACACAATACCAAGGCTTATAGGAAAGTGTTGTAATTCTCAAAGCAATCATTGTACACGGGTGGCTTCTTGGTGTAGAAGCAGTTATACAAGGTGAAGTTTGTTCTCTTGGTGGAAGAGAAGGTGTTCTCTTGGTAGAAGAGAAGGTGTACACATTTGGCAAAGGGGATTTGTCAAGTGGTGTGCATGGTTGTGATTTTGGGTGTACAAAATCAAGGATAAAGGAAAATCTCAAGCGGGTGGCTTGGGGACTGGATGTAGGTCACGAGGACCGAACCAGGATAAATCTCTCGTGTTTGCGTTTGTCTAAACTTTTCTGAGATTTACTTTCCTTTATTGCAAGTTTATTTATTTGTTTAACTTAATCCTTCTTTGTTTAGTATTTGTGTTGACTTCATATTTTAGATCCATAAGTGCCAACAGAGAAAGTTCCGCAATCGGCATCATCTCGGGACCAACATGTCCTACTTGTGAGATTCTCTCTTTCAACTCGTGAATTCTTGTCTTTTGTACCTTGTATAGCCTACTTTTGCGCTTCCTAATGATGTAACACTTATGTAATATTATGTCACAGTCGGTGATGATTGAGTACTTGTACTTTTACATTGGAATGTATATTATCACGTACTTTCGTACTCTGACCCGTGATTGTACTGATGCTTAGCATACATACGTGATGATACTATCGCCATGCGTATGTACATCACAGTAGCGTCTCCGTATCCATGGGATCGGGGCGCTACAACGCGCCTTTGACGAACCAAACTTTTCTTTCCTCTTTTTTCCTTCCTTCTCATGGCCACCAAACTCGATCCTTCCTGCTCAACTTGATTTGGTCTTTTTCTGATCTCGTTGGATAAGAAAGTTGACGTGATCTCTTCCAAGATGAGAGTTTTCTTACCATATAGCATGGTGGTAAGATGTGACCGTATGACTCCAGAAGTGAATTGAGAAGTATTAATGTCTTGTCCTCCTTGTTGTTCTAGACATTATTAGCTAGCAGCTCGTTGATGACCTTGTCGAAGAAGTTCAGATAATCCAATATCGTTGTCCCTTCCATCATGTGTATCCCCATATAGTTGTTTCTTGAAGTACAACTTGTTGGAGAGGCTATTTGTCATATATAACTTTTCTAATCTTGACCACAATCTCGTAACTGTTTCTTCATTTATCACGTTGTATATGACCTTGTCTACAAGACATAACTGGATTGTGCTTGCCACTTTCAGATCCAATTTCTCCCAATCTTCGTCTGACGTATCTGCAGATTTTGTTGATTTTCTCTACAAGTCTTGTGAAGATCATGTTGCTAATGCCTTCACCCTCTTTTGCCATAAATCAAAATTTTCTTTGCCATTGAATTTCTCGATCTCGAACTTGTTCGCAGAAATTCTAACCTTCGAGATATCGTCTTATTGTCAAGCTTTCTAGGCCTTCTGGATGTCGATAGGCCAGGTTGGGTTGTGACAGCCCCTTGTTGGTACGCCCAAGTGCCTGTCAAAAATCTGAAATGAGGCTCTTCTCTGTTATTTGCTGTCGGCAGGCCCATTAGGTGTGTCGACAGGCCTGTCGACCGCCACCTAGTTTTTGGATTTGCTTCTTTTCCAAGTTTCTCTTTTTTCTTCAATTCAAATGGATCATCTTGAATCACAATCTATTACTTGAAAATAAGAAAAAATTTTAACAAATGCAGTTTTCAGATATAACCGATGTGATACTAAATTTCAAATAAAGAAAATAGCTAAACTCAAAAATAAATTAAAACGTAATAATAACTAGCAAACGATGCGACATCCTCACAATCTAACTCTGGCAAAAGTACCTTGTGGACTGTGTCCACATGACATGGCGCACCACATGGAGAGATCTTGGACCTAGAAGCTGCTAATTTTTGGACTCAGTTTGGTGACGCATCGCGTCGAGTAGAAGCCACTGGATATGTTCTACAAGTCTGGTGTGGAATAAGCATTTTACATGCTAATCAGACTATCTACCAGATTGTCTATATTCCAACATTTCTAAGTCTATCCCCTTGGCTACATTAGTTAATATCTTGATTTTGAAGTCCTTGACTTAGCTTCAAAACTTGGGCCTTTCCAAGGGACATTTCATATTTCATATTGGGCCTGTTTGGTGAAGGGTGGAATCGAGAAAGTGAAAAAGTGAGGAAGTGATAATAGTTCCCTTTGAAACTTGGGAATTGGTTAGTAAGTTTTCCAGTGTTTAGATGTTATTGGGAAGTATGGTTTGAAAAAAGTTATGTCTTTTTCGGTGTTTTGATGATAATATAAAAGTGGAAGTAGAAAAGTTGACTATAAAGTGACCGCAAAATAATATTAAAATAAAAATTAATAAAGAAAAATAAAAAATGGACTGTAATTAGAATGCAAGTGAGATTTACATGAACAAAAAATTAACTGTTTTGTGCTATAACTTATTACAAGTGAGATTTACATGACCTCAAAATTAACTGTAGCACTCTGGAAGTGAGGAAATGGTTGTGTAAAAGAGAAATGAGAAAAGGAAAAGAACTTTTTTCATTTTCCTTTTCTGGTGTTTGGATGAACAGAAAAAATGAGAAAAGACACTTCCCACTTCCTCACTTCCACCCACTTCCATGAATCTAAACAGCCCCGTATCAAACTCTGGCGAAAGTATCCTGTGGACTGTGTCCACATGATATGGTGCACCATACGGAGAGATCTTGTACCTAGAAGCTGTCTGATTTTTGGACTCAGTTTGGTGATGCATCATGTCGAGTGGACGCCATTGGATATGCTCTACAAGCTCTGGTGTGGAATAAGCATTTTACATGCATATCAGACTTGGTGACAACTTTGTCTCAAATTTAGTCATTTATATAATTCTTGTGCTGCAGTCATAGAACTTGTAAGTTTGTCAATGTTCAATTGGTACCAAATTGTCAGTGTTCCAACATTTGTAAGTCTCTCCCCTTGCTACATTATTTTGTATCTTGATTGTGAAATCCTTGACTTAGCTTATGTTATATCTCAACTCTTATTTTAACTTTGAAGTTTTGGTACAGTGATAGGGACTTTTAATATCAAACCAATTTAGATTCAAATCTCATAGGGCGTGCATTTAAAAGCAGATTTTAAAAAAACAAAAATACCGCAAGTGTAAAAGCCAGGTTTCGGCCCATAGAAAAGACGTTCGACCTGCAGGGGTATGTTAAAATAAATACCTCAACCCTCACCTTAATTTCAAAGTTTTGGTGCAGTCGTAGGGACTTCAATAGCTTCAAAACTAGGGCCTTTTCAAGTTATGGTGAAGTTGAGCATGCTTTTTGTGACCGAGGATAGCCGTTTTATATTCTGCAGGCCCCCTCGCAGGTTGAGCATGTTTTTTATGACCGAAATTTAGGCTTTTGCGCAATGGTATTTTTATTTTTAAATACACCTGGTGAAAATTGATCATGTTTGTTCTGATACCATATTAAAGTTATTGTCATTACACCAAACTCTGAATTGTATTGAGGGTAATATCTTTATATTTTAACACACTCCCGCAAGTTGAACACTTTTTTGTGAGCCGAAACTTGGGCTTCTGTGTGAGGATATTTTATTTTTATGGGCTAAAACCTAGGCTTATCGTCAGTACGAATTGAACTTGAATTGTTTTGATACCATACTGAGTTATAACCATACTAAGGTACTACTTTACACTGCACCGAAACAGTGAAGTTGAGGATTGAGAGTAATATATTTATATCCTAACAGTGTCCAATGTTTGGCTACTAAAGGAGTGGTGTATGTGTGTGTTGCGCATGTCCCGAGCGCACGCACATTGTGCTGGTTGGTGTTTGCATCCCAACTCTTACTACCAGTTTCCACCAAAACTATAATTTATTGCCAAATATAATGACATGTGGGAAAAGAGAAATTTATACCTAATATAGAAAAGAGGATACATTTTTTCTAGAGTTGGTATTAAATTTTCTTCTTTTTTTTCCTTTTCTTTTTCCATTTAGTTAGATTTCAGTAATTTCTAACATATAATCTCTATTGTTTATAGAAACAGTTAACCCCACAAAATATAAGACTAATATTAGTTCTCATTATAAAGGGCTAGAAAAAAAAAAATCATTGTGGACCAACTTAATTTTGAGCTCTTGATATCTCATGTTAGAACGGATTCATGCACGAGTAAGGAGAAAAAGCGAGTTCTTTCTCTGAAATTTGCATGCGGTGATTAAACAGCGGAACAGAAATGGCTTTGAATGAGAGTTTCATTCAGTACTAACAAATTTTGGCTTTGACTAATCAAATCTCTGCTTTGTTACATCCACGCGAGAGATTGAATTGGAAACTGTTTTCTTTCCGTTTGCCATAATCTTTGGCAGACGCCACATCAAATTTCTTGAATTTTTTTTCTTCTTCCACTTTAAAAGAAACAAAAATCAAATAAAATTAGTCCGACGCAGTTTGCGTCAACAGCCAATTTCCTAAGTGATTGTGTTCTTGTTCTGAACTATTGCCGAATAATGTCTAAAATCTGAAAACTCTGTCTGAGGACTAGCGGATACTATATACTTGTGAACGGGATTATGTTAATTCCTCCGTTTACAATAGCTTGTCAATTGACTCGGCTCTTCTCTCATTTGGCTTTCCTCGTCTCCAATTAGTCTTCATTGTATCCTCCTCGTTCTATAAATGGACAGGAATGGTCCAGCAGTAGCCTCAGCCTCTTCTCCTCCTTGTTCTATAAATGGACTTGAATGGTTCAGCAGTAGCCTCAACCTCTTCACACCTCTCTCTCTCTCTCTCTCTCTCTCTCTCTCTCTCTCTCTCGTCATGGAGTTTCAGCCCTTTCATTTCCTCATCATATTGTTGCTGTTTGGCTCCACTTATCCTCAACTAGTCTCATCCAGAACACACGACAACTTCACCGACCTTGAATCGCTGTTGGCCTTCAAATCTCATGTCATTGATTCGGATGGTATTCTGGCCACCAACTGGACCACCAACACCTCATTCTGCATGTGGACCGGCGTCTCCTGCGGTCGTCGTTGTCAGCGAGTCACTTCCATTCGCTTCTTAAACATCCCCCTCCAAGGTACAATCTCTCCACACCTCGCAAATCTCTCATTCCTCTCCGAACTAGTACTCTCCAATAACAGCCTCACCGGTCCTATCCCAGACTGCCTCGGTCAGCTCCACCGCCTAACCCTCATCGACCTCAAAGGCAATTTCCTCTCCGGCTCTATTCCTTTCACCATCTTCAACATGTCTTCTTTGCTCGAACTCTATGCTGGTCACAACAACCTGTCAGGTCCCCTCCCGTCAAATAACAGTTTTATTATGCTCCCTCGACTTCAAATCTTCTCTCTCAGTCATAATCATTTTACTGGTGATTCTGTTACGAGCTTTGCTCGTTGTTGGGACCTCCAAATACTTTCTTTGTCTTCAAATCAGTTCACTGGAACCATACTTGCTGAGATCGGTCGTTTATCCGAGCTCACTACTCTGTATCTTGGAGGTAACCAACTTACTGGAACCATCCCAGCCACATTAGGCAACCTGACAAAGCTCGCTGAACTCGATTTGGGCAATAATGACCTGGTCGGGGTAATTCCTAGGGAATTGGGAAATCTACCGAATCTCCAAGGTTTACGCTTATTCAATAATGACCTGATTGGCTCATTTCCGACAACATTGTTGAATAATTCTATGTTGAAATTTTTGGAACTTCGCAAGAACAAGTTTCGTGGATCTGTGCCTGATGGAATCGGAAAGTCACTTCCATTGCTTCAAATACTTCATCTGGAGGAAAATCAACTAACTGGAGGGCTAAAATTTCTCGCATCTCTTTCAAACTGCAAGAACTTGGAGCTAGTGGGCATATCAGAAAACAAATTCGATGGTATTCTTCCAGATTCAATTGGGAATCTCTCAAAAAATCTGCAAAGTTTTATTGCTTATGAGAATCATATCATGGGAAATATCCCTCCTGGGTTAGGAAACTTAAGTGGCCTTGTTACGATAGCTATCCATCAAAATGAGTTGAGTGGGACAATACCACTTGCACTCAAAGGGTTACAAAGTCTTCAAGCGATGAGCCTAAGTTCCAATGAGATAAGCGGTTCAATTCCGTTGGAGCTTGGTCAACTGAAAAAGTTGAATATTTTGTATCTAGAAAATAATGTTCTCTCTGGATCAATACCTAATTCCTTGGCTAACATCACCATGATTCAGCACTTGATTTTATCTAGCAATAATCTATCATCAAGCATTCCCCAGAGCTTATGGACCTTAGAAAGTCTCCTTGAATTAGATCTCTCACAAAATGCTTTGAGTGGCTCACTTTCTTCAAATGTGGGAAACTTGAAGACCATTATTTTTTTAAACCTATCTACGAATCAACTATTAGGAAATATACCCTATGCTTTAGGGGATCTTCAAATGCTTTTAACCCTGGACTTATCTAAAAACTCATTCCAAGGTCAAATTCCAGAAACATTTGGTAAATTGATCAGTGTCACCTATTTGAACTTGTCACACAATTTTCTCTCTGGGGTTATACCAAATTCTTTAGCCAATCTCACTCATCTTGATAGCCTTGACCTCTCTTTCAACAAGTTACAAGGAAAAATTCCAAACGGCAGAGTATTCTCAAATCTCAGCATCCCATTGCTAATTGGAAATGAAGCACTTTGTGGAGCACCTCAGTTACATCTTCCGCCTTGCCCTGTGGATGATCTCGATGAGGTCTCAACAAAAAAACTAAGGTCACTCAAATATGTCTTAGCATCTATCGCAGCTGTTGTGGTTCTTGTCACTTGCATATATCTTGTTTATGCATTTTATCGGAGGAAGAAGGTCAAGACATTGGCCAACGCTGATGAAAGACGATTGGATGACCATAGAGTTATTTCACGCCATGAACTAATCCGTGCAACAGCAAATTTCAGTGAGGCCAACCTATTAGGAAGAGGCGGCTTTGGTTCGGTGTTCAGAGGATGCCTTGACGATGGGTTACTTGTGGCAATAAAAGTTCTAAATTTAGAAGTTGAAGGGGCCTCAAAAAGCTTTGATGCAGAATGTGAAATTTTGAGGACAGTCCGACATAGAAATCTCATCAAAATCATCAGTGTTTGTTGCAATTTGGACTTTAAAGCTCTCATTCTCGAATTCATGCCGAATGGAAGTCTTGAACAATTGTTGTATTCCAAAAATTACTACCTGAATCTGCTCCAGAGATTGAATATAATGGTGGACGTATCATTGGCACTTGAGTACCTCCACCACCATCACCCACAAGTCATACTGCATTGTGATTTGAAGCCTGCAAATGTCTTATTTGATGAAGAAATGGTTGCACACGTGAGTGACTTTGGCATCGCTAAATTTTTACTTAGCAACACTAAGTCTATAGCATCAGCAAGTATGGCTGGCACCATAGGCTACATAGCTCCAGGTAATCAAAAACTCCAAATTTAATTGACATTGAACTTTAAAGCTAAGATTTCCTTTTAGATTTTTTTTTCTCTTGTTCCAGTTGGTACATAATTTTACAAAACTGCATAGTAATAAAGGTTGATAATGAGATTATCCAACTCAAAGCCAATGTGGATTTAAATAGCATGCTTATAGATGCGTAGGAAAATTTTAGTTTCCTCTTAAATTATTGTGGATTTCATTTACATTTTTATTATGTCATCTATTTAATGGACATATGATATTAAGTTTTTTTAATAATCAAATGTATTAGGTACTTAATTATTTGCTTATTAGCAAAACCCCTTGATTCTTCTTCTAAATAAAGTTTTTTCTTATGTTCATCATTTTAAATAATTCTTTTAATAATAGAAAGCAAAGAATATTCTTAAAGGAAAAATAATTAAGAGGACCCAAACTTGACTAGGAATCCAAATAAATTGGATAATAACTTGTACTAACTCTTAAAAAAAAATTGTCAACTATAAAAAAGTTGAAAAAATTGACGCAGACAAATTGCTCCATTTTTTTAAGACTGGAATACATCTTTTTGATTATCATTGCACTTAAACCACTGATGTATAAGTAATCTAATTCTAACAAAAATGCATGCTTGGATGAAGATTAATGAGCCATTCAGTCACATTAACTATGAAAAGTGGTGATATTATACTTTCTTTGCATAACTAATTCACTTATTATTATGTGTGCAACAGAATATGCAACTCTAGGAGCAGTATCGAGAATGAGCGATGTTTATAGCTTCGGAATTCTATTGCTCGAAACATTTACTGGAAAAATGCCAACTGATCCCATGTTTTCAGAAGAATTAACCTTGAGGGAATGGGTATTCAAGGCACACCCAACAACAATATTGGATGTTGTAGACAACAATCTCCTAAATGATCATTCCAGCAGTGATATTGGATCATTAGAGGACCACCAAACAGCTATTTCTACATGCCTAATGTCTATCATTGAATTGGGCTTGTTGTGCACAAAGTACTCACCAAAGGAAAGAATTCCCATGACAGATGTTGCAGCAAAACTACAGAAGATAAAAGCAGAGTATTTGTCAAATTGGTAATTTCTTCAGCCAAACCTCTCTAAAGCATTGTGTTTGTCATAATAAATAATATGGGTCTTCTATTTTTGTTCCTCTTACTTATCAAAACTTTGTCTCCTATTGATGTTAATTTCTCCTACATTCTAACATTTTGTGTATGTACGATGACTTCATACTTGTTTTCCCACTCTTACTATATCACTTCTAATCTTGCCAGATGGATGCATTAGTTGAAATTTGTTAGAATATGTTATGCGAACATCATGGAGCTCACCCCGCCACCAAAGTCCAAGTCCAAAGAATGGCGCGTGTACTAAAGGAGACTCAAGAGAACCATGGCTATTTGGTTCTATAAGAATATTTTGTAATTAGATTAGTAGCAGGATTCTATTTATATATTGGAGTAATACTCAGAGTTGTAGTACGATTAGTAGTTTTATTTTTATGTATTTTGCTTTCTTTTAGATTTTTTATTTCTTTTATTTTTATTCCAATTGTAACTAGGAGAGTATAATTTTGTTGCCTATATAAAGAGGCCTTGTGTATTCTATTGGGGGATATATACAATTAATGAAAAGTTTCCTCACTCTCAGTTTAGATTTCTCTATCTTAAATTTTTTTAGTAATGTAATGTCCTAATTAGACTCAATTAGTGGTAATATGCTTTAATTTATTTATCAATTACTTGCTATTCTCTCTATCTCACACATCAAATTCTTTCTCTGTCGAAACTTCGTCAAGTCCTCGTCGTCGATGATCCTTCACTGCCTCGCCTCAACTCCGTTTACATCATTTTTCTCTCAACTATTTAAGTAAAAGTCTGGTCTCCTTTCTACTCCACAATTGCTCAAGATTCTTACTACAATTCTTTAAGAAGTGCTCGTGGTTTCTGCACTCAAGGTTGTGCCCAGCGCCTAAGCGCTCGTGCACAAACGCACTGGTCCCAGGTACCAGACGATTACACCCCACGGAAACCAATGAGTGCACTCTGCCCTCTCCTATGCTCCGTGCTTGTGCGCTCAGAACTATGCCAACGACAATTGTTTGTGTGAGCTTCAAACCCTGAGCATTAGTCCCTCTAGTGGTCAGAATTCTGAGCGAGAATATCTATAGTGTTTGTTTCAAAGTCCTCTACGGTGCTATCATCTCGACCTCATCTGCATGAGCGTTTTGATCCATTGACAATCTAGTTCCCGTTGATTGCAACTTTTCTTACTTGTGTGAGTTCAGAAATCAATAACAATCAAACAACTAAGACCATATCTACTATCATCTCAGGTATTGTTTTCATTACATCAACATTTAATTATAAGTCTACATATATATCATCCAATTTATTATCTATTTTGATCTCCTGTCCACATTAAAAGTGAGTGATTCTACTTCTTCCTTGTAGTTGATCTAGTCTTTTTATTGCATATAGAATATATTTACCTACATAGCAAACAACATCTAATCAGCACTTTGATATTTGATATAAATCACATAATGACATGTTAAAAATCATAACTGATATTCCTTGTTTTAACTCATTTTTCTACCAACACTCTTCTTGTTGGTGAATACTTCTTTGAGTTGTTTTATTTATTGCTTCCGCCTACGTACATGTTTCACATCAATATGTGTCTGAGAGTCTCTAATTATAAAATTCCCAAGTCTCTTTCTTGTCACCGGCATATAAGTTTATCACTTTGGATCGTGAGAAACTTCTGTTCAAGAACCTCGTCGTAGGGCCAACACGTCTTAGGATCGTCACTTAACCTCCTATTGACAACACACTGTTTAAATCTAACAACAATGGTCCATGAAATGATGGCTAGTTGTTCTTAATTTCTTCATTTTTGTAACTTGGACTTGAATATGATGTTGCGTGAGCCAACTCCGATTCTTTACTATGTGAGGGAGGCCTCAAGTACTCTTAGGTCTAAGCTCAAAACTTTTAGAGCCTTAAATTTGAATACAGCTATGGTCGTGACCTTCAGTTTTATATTGATTCAACTCCAGTCTCACCCTTGCAAGCCTAATATTGGGCTCTTGATCAGCCCTATTATTTGTTAACATAGTCATTTTAATGGAATAGTTTAAAATTTTTCAGCCACCCTTATAAAATTAAGGTTTTAAACCAATTTACCTTCTTAAAATTATAAAAGAGAGAAAGGAATACTTAATATAATATGGTGATTCATGATTGAAGAATAATTAGTTTATGGTTTAAATTCTCTCCTTTTTCTTTCTTTTCCTTGAATCTTCAGGGCTCCACCTGGTAAAAGGAAATATCCATAATTATTGTAACTGATTTTATAATAATTAGTTAATGGCTTATTTTACTAATCTTGTAAAAGAAAAGGAGACAATGCGTATTATTTGGTAAATTTAGTAAGGATAGCGCTTGAACTGATGACCAAAATGATTTAAGAGAAACAAGAAAGTTTCAAATCTTTCTCATTATTCAAAGTAACTTTTTTTTCTCTCTAAAAAAAAAATATAGGTGAGGAGTCCTAGGTTCAAGTCCCGGCTATGTATCAATTAAAAAAAAGAGAGAAAGGAGGGTTTTGGGCCTGGGGTCTATAAACCTTATGGTCTGAATATTACAAATCATTGTCATTAGATTTATCTCTTACATTAACAAAAGTGTTCCATATCCCCTATTAGTCGGTGCTATTACAGTCCAAATCGCATTGTTCCAAGTTTATTATTGTCCACACAAATTAGATCCCCTTGCACAATTTTGAACCCTGATTGGTAATTGGAGTGTGCAAATTGGAGTTACGAGTTTTAAGTTAGTAAGTTAACATAGAGTTGCTAATTCAAACTATAGTCATAAATTAACTCAAGAGGATGAGAGGAGTCGTAGGTGGTTTCGAGGTAGTTTTAGGTATTTCTAAGCAGTTTCACACTGTCATCGCTGCTAAGTCTTAACTCGTGTCACTTTTAGACTGTCTGGTGAGAATTAGCATGAACTAGTAGCCTCTATCTCCAGTGAACTCGTGTTACCGATAATCTAGAGAATCTTGTATCGTTTGACATTGTGAAGCTCGGAGAGACTCAAGAAATCAAAAGTCATAAAACACTTGCAATTGCAGCCCCAATTGGCAAGGCTACCCCCAAAATGGAAGGTTCCCTCAATGTGAGAGAGAGAGAGAGAGAGAGAGAGAGAGAGAGAGAGAGAGATCCACTTTGGATGCCCGGAAGTAGATGGAAGTGAGGAAGTGAGAAGTAGGATTCTTTTTCTTTTATAAAATGAGAAATTATGTTTCTTTTCCGGTGTTTGGATGGTAGTTGGGAAGTGTAATTGAAAAAGTGTAATGTCTTTTTTGTGTTTGGTTAGTAATGTGGAAGTGAACGTGGAAAGATTGACAACAAAGTTGACCGTAAAATAATATTAAAATAAAAATTAATTATGAAAAAAATTAGACTGTAATTAGAATACAAGTAAGAATTTCATAACTACAAAATTAATTGTTTTGAGTTATAACTTATTACAAATAAGATTTACATGACCACAAAATTAACTGTAGCACTTTGAAAATAAAGAAATGATGGTGAAAATGAAATGAGAAAGGAAAATGGAGTTTGCTATTTTCTTTTCCGGTGATTGGATGGACAGCAAAAGTAGAAAATGACACTTCCTGCTTTCTCACTTCCGCCCACTTCCTTGAATCCAAACAGCCCGAGTCCTGGCAACTCATGCGCATTGACTTGGGGCCGTCTCTCATTAGTCTTTCCTCATTTCATCTCTCTGATTATGGCCTTCACTGTACTCTCCACCTCTTTGTTCTATATATGTACTGTAATGATCATCAAGCAGCAGCCTCAACCTCTTCACCCCTCTCCCTGTGAAATCATTCTCTCTGTGAAATCATGCAGTTTCAGCCCCCTCTTTTCCTCCAAAGTCTTATTTTGACTTCGAATCAATGCACTGAAACCATACCGGCTGAGATTGGCAGTCGCCGGCCCGAGCTCAAACACATTAGCTCTTGGTAGTAACCTATTGGCTGGAACCATCCTAGCTTCGTGAGGCAACCTAACAAAGCTCGATGGCCTTGGTCTGAGCTCGAACAACTTGACTGGGTAATTCCAAGGGAATTTGGAAATCTATTGAATCTCCAATTTCTATACCTGGGAAATAATAACCTTATTGGCTCGATTCCAACAACCTTGTTAAATTGCTCTCTGCTTGGATCTGTGCCTGTTGGAATAGGGGGAAGTCACTGCCACTTCTTTAAAAATTTCATCTTGCACAGAATCAACTAACTGGAGGGCTCTAATTCGTCACATCTTTTTCAAACTGCAAGAACATGGAATATGTTGCCATGTGGACAAAACAAATTAGCAGTAGTTCTTCCAGACTCAATTGGGAATCTGTCAACGAGTCTTAAATTCTTTTCTTTTGAAGAAAATCATAAAATGTGACATATTATTGATGGGTTTGGCAATTTGAGTGGCCTTTCTAGCCTAAATCTGGCTGGAACACTACCACTTGCAATCATAAGGTTATACAATCTTCAAATGCTGAGTCTACCCTCCAACAACCTAAGTGGTTTCATTCCATTTGAGATTGGTCTAATTAAAAGTTTGAATAAGCTTGAGCTTCAAAACAATTTACTATTTGGATCTATGCTAGATCCTTTGGCCAACATCAGCATGATTCAGTCCATATATCTGTTGGAATTGAAGGATATAAGTATGAATCTTCGAGTTGAATTATGGCGAGATCCGTTGATCGAATCAACTGGATGATGGTTGGAGTGTGTTCTCCTTCCATTGGGGATGAAGGTGGTATATTCACATGTTCAATTCCGACTTCGAATGAATGAGATATTCAAGTCCAAAGATTGCCTAATTCAAAGCCAAAACGGGACTAAAGGTAGCTAAAAACATTTAGTCCCACATTGGCCAGGGGATGGAAGTTTGTGGTGTATAAATAGAGAAAATTGAGAACAAAAGGCGTGCCCTTTGGGTACTTGGAGTTTTCGCGCGCGATTGGGAGGGATCTATGCCCGCCCGCACATACATGCGCGCGCGCACGCCGCCGCTGGATTTATATAGCGCTCCAATCTCTCAATTGAAAACACACAACTACAACACCAAACGAAATCTCTCTCTCTCTCTCTCTCTCTCAGTTCAAAACTGGAACTGAAGTTCTTCTTCATCCAGAACTCTGGAAGTGAAGGTTCTTCCTTCAGAACTGGACGTGAAGGTTCTTCGTTCAGAACTGGAAGTGAGGTTCTGAAGTAACTTCTAACGAGAAGTGGGAGATTCGGTTTCCGAAGCGACTTCCAAAGGAGATTCTATAAAATTCCTTCTGAAAGAAGGATCAAAAAAAAGAATTGTTGTCTGAATCTAGTACTTCTGAAGAAGAATATTCTTCAACCTTTCTTCGTCCTCAACAGTGGGTGCTACTCCAAAGTAAAGGCAAATATTCATTTAAAATTTGTCCTTGTCCCGCTGCTTCAACGATCCTGTGATTCAACGATCCTGTGAAGGTACTGGTTGACTACGGTTCGACCGTACGGTGATTTGGTAGTGCTATCCAAATACCGTGAAGGAGTGTTGTATCTTGGGACACCAGTGCGGGGGACGTAATTGTCTTAAGGAGATTCGCTCTAAGCTTACCTCACTCCAAATACTGTATAAGTAGATTAAGTCCTTTATACAGGGGATATACTTTACAGTATATCGAGACTGACTTAGATTCAGTCTAATTGGTGCTTTAACCAAGGAAGGAAATTGAAAGGTGGTTCTTAAATTAAGGAACGTTCTATTGAACGGAAAACCTCCCACCTGATATTTGCCGACCTGGCCAATTAGATTGTTGATATCTCAGTGATCTTGATTAGTTGTCAGATTGATTCTTGTGAAGCAGATACCAACAATCTTAAGACAATTAGCGTTTCTTACTTCTGTTCTGCTTGAACTTGAAGAGAATGTCTGAGACAAATCAAGATAGCTCAAGCAAGGCAACAAACATACCGCTCCAAGGTTTGATGCCTACTCCACTTCCTAACCCGAAGCCGGAGAAGCCAGGAAAATTTGATGGCACAGAATTCAAGAGGTGGCAACAGAAGATGCTCTTCTACTTGACCACTCTTCATCTGGCCAAATTCCTGCAGGAGGATCCACCAGAACCCGGAAATGATCGGGACTCAGTCCTTGTAGTCGATGCTTGGACACAAGGTGACTTCCTTTGCCGAAATTATGTTTTAAATGGACTGGATGACTCTCTTTACAATGTCTACAGTCCTATCACTACGGCAAAGAAGTTATGGGCCAGTCTTGACAAGAAGTACAAGACTGAGGATGCTGGTACTAAGAAGTTCGTCGTAGGACGATTTCTGGAGTACAAAATGGTGGACAGCAAGACTGTAATCAGTCAGGTGCAAGAGTTCCAACTTATCTTGCACGAGATAGAAGCTGAAGGTATGATCCTACCTGAAATCTTTCAGGTTGCTACTATCGTGGAGAAACTCCCACCTACGTAGAGAGATTTCAAGAACTACCTGAAGCACAAGCGAAAGAAGTTGAAGTTGGAAGATCTCATTGTGAGGCTTCGAATCGAGGAGGACAACAGAAAGTCCGAGAAAAGGAGCAGTAAGAACTCCTACGAAGCAAAAGCCAATGTGATCGAAGACTCAAAGGGGAAAGCGTCTACTTCCAAAGGCTTAAAGCGGAAGAAGACTTCCCAGGGGTAAAAGGGCAAGGTCCAAGAAGGCAAGAACATGCGCTTCAAGGGAACCTGCTACATCTGCAACAAAGAGGAACATAAGGCGAATGAATGTCGCAGCCATCTCAAGTAGAACAAGAATCTTGTTGATGGTCTTTTTAAAGACAATGTTGCAATGGTGGACAAAAGTCCGTGTATTTGTACCCGAAGCTTATAAATAAAGGAAAATCTTCTGTTTATTTGCTTGAGTCTCCTATTCTGTGGCATGCTAGATTAGGGCATGTAAATTACAAAGAACTTGTCTAATCTGGGATATATTCCTAAACTCAACTTGAAAGAAATTCGCAAGTGTGAGATTTGTGTTGAGGCCAAGTTGGCGAAAAATTCATTTCACTCAATTGATCGAAATACAGAACCTTTAGGGTTAATTCATAGCGATCTGTGTGACTTGAAGTTTATGCCAACTAGAGGCAGGAAAAAGTATTTTACTACTTTTATTGATGACTGTACAAGATATTGTTATGTGTATCTTTTAAACAGTAAGGATGAGGCAATAAATATGTTTATAACATATAAAGCCGAAGTTGAGAATCAACTCAACAAGAAAAACTAGATTCTAAAATCCGATAGAGGCGGAGAATATGAATCAAATGATTTTAGTGAGTTATGTGCTAGTTTTGGTATAATACATCAAACTACAGCACCATACACTCCTCAGCAGAATGGAATTGCTGAACGGAAAAACAGAACTTTGAAGGAGATGGTTAATTCCATGCTCGTAAGTTCTGGAGCTCCGCAGAACTTGTGGGGGAAAGCTCTATTAACTGCAAATTATATTCTAAATAGAGGACCCCACAAGAAACTTGGTCTTATACCATTCGAGTTATGGCATGGAAGGACACCTTCCTACCATTACCTCAAAATGTGGGGGTGCCTTGCAAAGGTGCTGGCACCATTACTGATTAGTATCCAATATTGCATATTTTACATCATAACTCCCATGCATATTACAAATAAATATGTGATTTTTACTCTTCTTCTCTACATATTTGCAGGTACACACTTAAAGGAGAGATAGCCAATTAATCACCTTAATTAGCAATAATTAAGTGATTAATCAAGATTAAAGATAAAGCCAAATTCAAATCCAGATCCAGAAAGATCCGCCCAACAAACGAAGATTCTAGATATACCACGTGGCCAAACTAACTCTCAACAACCTTCAGCAGAAAGATCTGGCTCAACGGCCAGGATCTTGCCGCGATCCGCGACTTGGGCGCGGCCGTACAGTGGCCGTTGAGATCCGAATTTTGTGGTAACCACCAGGCTCTCGAATCTTCTCTCAGGGGCTATAAATATGTGACCTTGGACCTGCGTGTAAGAACTGAATGGAGAAGAGAGGAGATTAGTTTAGTATTGTAATTTTCATGTATTTTCTCTTTAGGTTTTGTTCTTTAGATCCCTCTTCTTCTTCCCTAGAATTCAATGTAAAAGAGAGTGATTGTGAGGGAGAGAGCTTGTGTAATCAAGAGTGACACTTGAAGCAACAAGGATTGATCCATCCTCCTTCCTCTACTTGAAGCTTGGTTCTAGTTTTCTTACATTCTTTAATTGCTTTCTTATGTGCTTTCTTTAAATTCTTGCAATTTAATTCAAGCTTTGTTTTACTTCATGCTTTCTTGTATTTCTCTTATGGCTTGTTGTAGCTAATTCTTCTCCATGTACTAGTTTACCACTAGTCTTGTCACTTCACTAACTCATGGGTGATTGCCTTTGTTCATCTTGCAAGTTGTATGATCTTCTCTTCTCCGATGGTTAAACCACCATCTTGCAAGTGAGAAAGTAATTAGGTCAACACACGAGACGAATCCTACGCTAATGGAGTGACAACATTAGGCACGCATTCGCTATCAAGGAGTCTAGTAAGTCTTGGCAAGCTAGCAAGGTAAGCTAGTCATGGATTGCTTTCTTTAAGTTTTCTTTCTTTTTCTTGTGAATACCACATCCACTTCTTGATTTCTTTTCCGACGATTTCCACCATGAACATAGCCATCCTTTCTTTTAGTTTCTTTTACATTTGATTCACTAAGTTTATAAGCAAGAGAAGAATTCTCGTTTGTTCACTTCACTACCACACGTTAAAGCTTCCATCGCGAGCTCTCCCTGAGAATCGACTCGGTATAGTCCTATACTATAACGGAGACAAGAAAGGGTACATAAAATACATTTTCATACTCATAATACGTATACTTTCTTAGTCTAATCAAAATGGCGCCGTTGCCGGGGAGAGCGACGTTATTTTTGGTTTAAAGTGAAGTACTAAACGATTCTTCTTCTCTGTTTGCAGGTTACAGGTAAAGAAACAGGAAAATATTCATTGCAGTCACATATAAGTGGACCTGGGCCTCTGCTCTTGAAAGCAGAGACCAGGATCCCTCCAAAGTGCCGCGTTCTCACGGCAAAAGCCGCGCTGCCGCGACACAGAGGAGTTCACTTCTGACAAATTTTCTGCAGGGGCTTCAGATCTGCAAAATACATCTGCTGCTATACTTGATTTTCTGTATTCTGCATCCTACTCCTGCTTAATTAAAAAACAGTAAAAAGTTGATTGAAATTGCTAAAAATTGTTTAGACACTTGCATTTTAGGCACGTGTCTCTTCAATTCTTTACTTTTACTGTTGAAGAGTGCTGGAGGCAAGGTACGTGTTTGCATTGCATTTAGACTAGGACAAACTCTTGCTTGATTTTCATGCTTTGAGTGTATCCTAGCTATCTTTCTTGTACACTTGCACAATTCAAATCTAAGGGCATACCCGTAAATAAGATAAGGTGGGGGAGGTCATTACCCTTTCCTTAGCCCGAAAACCATTTTCCCAAGCACTCACTAACCCAAGCCTAATTTAATAAAAAAGTAGACGTTGGCCCTAGGGACATCTCGGACTCAATTAGGAGATTTTCCTAAGGGGGAAAAGTGTTGGAATTTAACTCTTGCAAAATCGGTGTCTAGGAAAGGGGTTGAGGGCCGAAAGCCCGAAGGTTGCTGGTTACTTAATTAAGGAGCGTCTCCTGACGGAAAACCTCCCACCAACCTTACCCTTCCCTGGCTGATTAGCTTGTGGTTAGAGTCTGCACTAAACCTCCCGTGGACGGTCTATTTGTTAGGAGTCGTCTAGGTCTAAGTCTACCCTAACTTAGGTTAGAATTTTCTTTCTTTCTTTCTTTTGTTTGTTTGTTTGTTTGATTTTTGTTTGTGATTGTGTGATATGGCTTACAATTACAATTCTTTCCATCCATATGTCACACACACTCCATATTCGGATAATTCCAACCCGGTGTTTTATAATATGCACCAACCACATACACCGGGTTGGCCTTATCCGAATCAATACGACCCATACACCCCATCTAATGATTATAATGTCCAAAATAATTTCAACTCTTCATCGAGTCATTGGGGATTCACTTACCCCGAGTCAAATTTTCAAAATCCTTGTCCATCATATTCACCTTGTCCACAATATTCATTTCCCGAGTCCACGTCATACACTCCTTTTCTGAGCCTCCATTTGAAGACAAATCTGACTTATTAAGGAGTTTAGAAGCTAATTTACAGAGAGCTGAGCAAACACTTCCAGAACCATTTCCCTCTCCAGTTCTACAGTATTTTCAAGAGTCTTACTCAGTTCCACCATTTCCTAATGAACAACCATTTGTCATGGAAACGAGTAAAGATTTCTTGTGTGAGTCCACTCTTCCATCACCACACATTTTTGACTCACACTATTCACAAACTTTTCAAAGTCAAGATTCCTATACTCCCATTCTAGAACAATCATTTGAAGATACATCAATTCTAGAAAAGAGTATAGACATCTTGCAAGAGTCTATGTTACAATATCAAAAATCACATGCCAAGTCTATCAATAGTGTGAAAGAACAATTGGATAACCTTCTTAGGAAAGAGGAAACTCTATCCTATCAACATTTGACTAATCCAGTTATACCACACTCTATTGATATGACTCAAGACTCTTGTCATCTTGGAAATCCAGATTCAATTTCAGCACACTCACCTGAACTTGTCCAAACTTCAGATCCAATTGATACATTGGCAAGTTTTTCATTTCCTAAACTTGAACTTGTCCAAAATTCAAATCCCGTTGACATTTTGGCAAATTTCTCATTTCCTAAAAATGAACTTGTCCACACTTCTGATCCAATTGACAATTTGGTAAGTTTTCCTTTTCTGAAATTGAACTGGAACATGATTTTGATCCTGAACTTCCACTTGATGATTCCATATTACTTCCTGATTCAATCATGACTCCGGTGTCTTCACATAATTTCACTTCATTTCCCGAGTCAGTATTGGATCCATTTCCTATCCATTGTGAAATTGAATCACCAATCTTTTATGATCACATAGAACTTGGCCAATTCCATACTTCTGAAAATCCCATTGATAAATTGGCAAGTTCTCCACATTTTATTGAATTACATGAGGAATGTGATCTTGAACCCCAACTTTGTGATTCAATCCTTCTTCGTGATTCCACAATGACTCCGGTATCTTTACCTCACTTTAATTCTTTCCCGGAATCAACCTTGGATCCTTTCACAATTCACAATGAAGTTGAATCAACCATCTTTGAGGATCATGTCGAACTTGCCCAATTTTTCACTTTTAAAGATCCAATTGACATTTTGGCAAGTTCTCCATTTGTGGAATTGAACTAAATGAGATATGTGACCTAGATTTGCACATCTGTGATCCAGTTCCAATCCCTGAATCATTATTGACTCCGGTTATATTACCCAATTTGAGTAACCTTCTAGAGTCAGTTTTGATTCCCATCCTTCCTGAACTGGAATTACAAATTTTTGATAGTCACATTCCATTGTTGGACAATTCATGTGGACTTGAGTTGACATTTCTTGACTTGGACCCAATTCCTAAATCCATTCCGACTCCTGAACCTTATCTTGACTTCATTCACTTCCCTGAGTCGGTGTTCCTTTCCGAGTCCAAGTCAATTGTTTTATCATTCTGGGACAAGGAGTTTGATGAAAATGACTCTGAAATTATTAGGAAAATCTTGAAATTAGATGGGGTGGTCATGTATATAATTAAGAGCACACACGCATGCATCATTTTTATGGGTCATATTTCTGTGATTTTTGGTGGGTTTCTGAAAACCCAACGACAAGTTGATTGGGCCATGTTCCGTGGACCAATCCGACCACCACCGGAACCACCACCATAAGTTAATTTTTTTTTTTTACTAACATAGGATTCACTAACATAGAATTTAGGAAATAAATAAAAAAAAAAAAAAAAGAGAAACAAAAATAAAGGAGGATTTTCATATTTAAAAGAGTTCCCATATTTTCAAAATTCAAATTCTTTCCATATTCCTATGATTCCTCAAATTCCATCTTTCAAGAATTCCTAAGTTTGAGGTCTTTCCAAATTCCTAGGAGTCAAAGATTCTTTTCATAAATCCCTAGGGTAAATTTGTTTTTGACCTAGGGATAGATCGGGAACTCTCAAATTCTTTCCCTCCTATAAAAAGAACCCCTTCCACATATTTCCTCCCTCACCCGAGAAAACAATCTCAGATATACATCTTCCTCTCAAAACCGCAGCCACCAAATTTTTCTCTTCCCCAGATCCTTTCAATCTGCCGCGGATCCACAACCCCCGCCGCGCAAACGCGGCGCTTCTGAAGATTCTTGCGCCCAGAAAAGTTCTTCTCCGGTCGATTTTCAGTGCTTGTTGGAGATCTGTTGCCACAAATTCATCCAGAGTTCTCTGAATCCACAACAGAGATTGATTTTTTCCCCCCACGTAATCCGGGGGCGGTTCGAGTTCTAAATCTCTTCTTTTTACTGTTTTTGCTCTTAAATCTCTGTTATGGCACCTTCAATTTTCGCTGAAAAAGATTTTGGGCGGATTTTAATTGATAATAATGGTTATGGACATGTCTTTTTAGAACGAATTCAGGCTAGGAACTGGTACGCATTGATATATGATAATTCTGAGACCGAGGCTTTTTATTGTCCTGAGTTGGTAAAGATGTTTTACACGCACCTTGACCATGCATCGGTAGATCCACAAGCATACCAGTTCACTGTCCACATGCCAAATGGTGATTTCATTATCACGCTTCCTCTTCTTGAGGAAGTCACTAATGTCCAAACCATCACACATCACAGCGAGCCTCTCCCTTTGATTGACTATATGACTGTTATGGGGCTCGCTGCACTGAGCAGGATCGTGGGCTTAAGGCTAGCACCACGTTTAGGAATGTTCATTGCGTGGGACGTTGGATCCTACGCAATATTTTAGGGCTAGACCATACCACGACTTTTAACAGGCCTGTGCTACAGATTATACATGACTTGATGACACGACAACGCACGGTTTGTTTGAACAAGGTCATCTTCCACGCACTACTCACGAACTCTTCCCGCACAAGAGGTGCCAAATACACACACCCCATCCTGATTACACGTTTGTGTAGGACTTTCCTACCAGATGATGTATTTGATTCATTTGATAGAGTGTTTGCTGCACCCGAGAGACCTACCAGTGCGTACACTAGTTGTTTACACGCGGTCTGGACACCTACTGTCCAGCCCGAAAATGTACCGGTTGAGTCCTCATCTTCGGAGAGTTTTGATGCAGAGGATGAACCTGAGTTTTGGCGGCAGGAACCCCCTGTAGAGTCAAGAGCTTTCATGTCTACCATATGGAAAGGCATGAAGAAAATCTTTAAGGGTCAAGTAAGGTTGAGGAAGAAGGTGGAGGAGCAATCTTCCAGGTTGGAGGAGCAAACCTCCAGATTAGAGGGCATTGAGGCGAGATTGACGAGGACACAGTCAGCAGGACCCAGTACCACTGCGGGTCCAAAGAGGAGGAGGGAGTGACTTTTTACCTTTACCTATTTCATGTATCATTTCATCTTGCATACATTGAGGACAATGCATGAGATAGGTATGGGGGGGTATGTACTAACATAGGACTTTTTATTTTCTTTATAGGATTTTTACTTTTTAGGATTTTTACTTTCTTTTTAGGTCTTTTATTTTTAGATTTTATCTTTTTTCTAGATTTTACTTTTCTTTTAGAAAAATAAAAAAAAATAAATAAAAAAATAAAAACTTTTTGAAAAAGAGACAAAGTTTTGATCTATTTTTAAGAAAATTAAGATGTATCTTAGAGAATAAGAAAGCCTTAATTATGATATCTTAAAACATAGTTGAAGTAATAGATCTTGTTGGAGATTATAGGCTAAGTAAGTAAAATTGGTGAGATATTTTTATCTTGAATTTTTACCTTAGATAAATATGCACTTTACACTTACACATTTCTTGGGATGTAGACAAAGACCAAAAATGCCATATAAATAAAAAAAAAATCACTTATTAAGCTGGATAACTATGCCTCAAGAAGCATGGTTACTCACGCCTAACGGTGATCTCACTTATTAAGCTGGATAATTGTGCCTCAAGAAGCATGATTATTCACGCCTAACGGTGATAAAAGAATAATCCCCTTTAGTTTTGTGGCCTTTTTCACTCGAGACCTTAAACCCGAGGGATGTTTTCTCATCTGGTGCCCTAAGACCGTCTGGTTTGGGAGTCACCGGTTATAGGCTCGCTACATGGGTGAATTAGAAAGCCTAATAAAACTAAGGGAAGAAAAAAAAAACATAAAAAAAAAGTATATATAAATAAATAAATGGCTTTATGGTTGGAGTTGAAATCCCAAGAAACCTTCACTTACACGGTGTGCATATTATCTAGGTTTTATGAAAGATAAAATATTCAATCCATTTTGAACTCTTACCTTAATTAAAAACAAGATCTTGCATGGATACTAAGTTTAAGGAAGAATGATTATAGGTGGACTTATGACCTAGGATCACTTATATTTTTGCAAAAATAGTTCGTAAACATGTCTCTTATTCAAAATGCGTTTTCAAAACACTAACATTTGTCTTCTTTCTTATTGGATTTTGTGGGTGTAATCCGCTGAAAACCCTCAGGAGACAACACTCCTCCTCTAGGGTAACCTAGAGGTTTAACGGCTTGTTGCACGTGCTCAGTGCAATCGCGTCACCTGCGAAAGTGGTGTAATAAACTGGTAGTATAGATTTTCTTTTTCTTTGTTTTGCTCGGGACGAGCAAAAGAATAAGTGTGGGGGTGTGATTAGTATCCAATATTGCATATTTTACATCATAACTCCCATGCATATTACAAATAAATATGTGATTTTTACTCTTCTTCTCTACATATTTGCAGGTACACACTTAAAGGAGAGATAGCCAATTAATCACCTTAATTAGTAATAATTAAGTGATTAATCAAGATTAAAGATAAAGCCAAATTCAAATCCAGATCCAGAAAGATCCGCCCAACAAACGAAGATTCTAGATATACCACGTGGCCAAACTAACTCTCAACAACCTTCAACAGAAAGATCTGGCTCAACGGCCAGGATCTTGCCGCGATCCGCGACTTGGGCGCGGCCGTACAGTGGCCGTTGAGATCCGAATTTTGTGGTAACCACCAGGCTCTCGAATCTTCTCTCAGGGGCTATAAATATGGGACCTTGGACCTGCGTGTAAGAACTGAATGGAGAAGAGAGGAGATTAGTTTAGTATTGTAATTTTCATGTATTTTCTCTTTAGGTTTTGTTCTTTAGATCCCTCTTCTTCTTCCCTAGAATTCAATGTAAAAGAGAGTGATTGTGAGGGAGAGAGCTTGTGTAATCAAGAGTGACACTTGAAGCAACAAGGATTGATCCATCCTCCTTCCTCTACTTGAAGCTTGGTTCTAGTTTTCTTGCATTCTTTAATTGCTTTCTTATGTGCTTTCTTTAAATTCTTGCAATTTAATTCAAGCTTTGTTTTACTTCATGCTTTCTTGTATTTCTCTTATGGCTTGTTGTAGCTAATTCTTCTCCATGTACTAGTTTACCACTAGTCTTGTCACTTCACTAACTCATGGGTGATTGCCTTTGTTCATCTTGCAAGTTGTATGATCTTCTCTTCTCGATGGTTAAACCACCATCTTGCAAGTGAGAAAGTAATTAGGTCAACACACGAGACGAATCCTACGCTAATGGAGTGACAACATTAGGCACGCATTCGCTATCAAGGAGTCTAGTAAGTCTTGGCAAGCTAGCAAGGTAAGCTAGTCATGGATTGCTTTCTTTAAGTTTTCTTTCTTTTTCTTGTGAATACCACATCCACTTCTTGATTTCTTTTCCGACGATTTCCACCATGAACATAGCCATCCTTCTTTTAGTTTCTTTTACATTTGATTCACTAAGTTTATAAGCAAGAGAAGAATTCTCGTTTGTTCACTTCACTACCACACGTTAAAGCTTCCATCGCGAGCTCTCCCTGAGAATCGACTCGGTATAGTCCTATACTATAACGGAGACAAGAAAGGGTACATAAAATACATTTTCATACTCATAATACGTATACTTTCTTAGTCTAATCAATTACCTAAAAAGACTAAGTTGGGAGTAAAAACTATGGACTGCATATTCATAGGCTATGCCTTGAATAGTAGTGCCTACAGATTTCTGATTTATAAATCAGAAATACCAGATATTCATGTAAACATGATTATCGAATCTAGAGATGCTGTGTTCTTTGAAGACATCTTTCCGTACAAACGGGAAGCAGATAAGACTTCTGGGAAAAGAACACACGAGATGGTGTTCAGGGACGAAAGCCCCGAGGAACCAATTGTTAATGCGGAAATTGAACCAAGAAGAAGTCAGAGATCTAGAATCTCAAAATCTTTTGGTCCAGATTTCATAGCATACGCTATTGAAAGCGAGCCTCAATCATTTAAAGAGGCTATGTCAACCCCAGAAGCACAAATGTGGAAAGAAGCTATAAATAGCGAAATAGAATCCATACTAAGTAATCATACTTGAGAATTGGTAAACTTGCCTCCTGGCAGTAAACCAATTGGGTGTAAGTAGATTTTCAAAAGGAAATTAAAACCCGATGGATCTATCGATAAGTGTGTTTACACTAAAACAGTTGGAAATACATGTATCATTGTTTGTCTTTATGTAGACGACATTGAGATTATTAAGTCCACTGGAAAAAAAAAATGTTATCCAACAGTTTTGACATGAAGGATCTGGGGGTTGCTGATGTAATTTTAGGAATTAAAATTACTAGAACACCAGATGTAATCAGTCTATCTCAATCTCACTACGTGGATAAGATGATAGAAAGATTCAAGGATCATGGGATAAAAGAGAATAACAAATCCTTTTCTCCCACACGTCCACCTTCATAAGAATACAGGAACTGGGATACGCCAGTTGGAGTATTCTCAGATTATCGGAAGTCTAATGTATTTTAGCACTAGACCCGATATTGCTTACGCTGTAAGCAGTTGCTCTCAAATGGAATTATCTCTATTGACTTTGTATCATCAAAGAATAATTTAGCGGATCCGCTTACTAAAGGTTTAAGTGGAGAGCGTATAAACTGCGCATCGAGGGGAATGGGTCTAAAAGCCTAACCTTACCGAGTCAGCTTAATGGAAACCTCACTTAGCGACTGGAGATCCCACGGACTAAGTTCAAGAGGAAAAACTAGTTATGATTGACTCAGCAAGTAAGCACTTGGGAGTTTGACTCCAATCCATTCCTAAGGTGCACATAAGTGCTTTTCTATAAGTGGATTAAGGATAAGCTTAACGCTTTTAATGATGCCTATATCTTGTTACTAAACAAGTGGAGTAGAGTAGACTACTCTTAATAGGTCCATCACCTATGTGAGTATAGAGTTGGGTCGGCTCTTTGGGAATATCTATGGAGGCTGTTATTCCCTAAAGATACTCTCTGAAACCAAGAATGTCCAGGGCCAAACGGACACAACCGACAACCAAAGTTAATTTGAAAAGTCACTGTGTGAAGCTTGTTGACTTGGCTTACACTAACGGCTAACAGTTCAAGACCTAGTTCACTGATTAGCCAGTAAGTCCGATAAAGCTTTCGCTATGGAAGGTTCAAGACCTAGTTCACCTATCCTTATGCAGTTTCTTTTCTCAACTACCTTTCACAATAGAGTCAATCTCTTTGTGTGTCATTTCCTTTAATCTTCATTCATTGTGGGGGATTGTTGGAATTGAAGGATATAAGTATGAATCTTCGAGTTGAATTATGGTGAGATCCGTTGATTGAATCAACTGGATGATGGTTGGAGTGTGTTCTCCTTCCATTGGGGATGAACGTGGTATATTCACATGTTCAATTCCGACTTCGAATGAATGAGATATTCAAGTCCAAAGATTGCCTAATTCAAAGCCAAAACGGGACTAAAGGTAGCTAAAAACATTTAGTCCCACATTGGCCAGGGGATGGAAGTTTGTGGTGTATAAATAGAGAAAATTGAGAATAAAGGGCGTGCCCTTTGGGTACTTGGAGTTTTCGCGCGCGATTGGGAGGGATCTATGCCCGCCCGCACATGCATGCATACGCGCGCGCCGCCGCTGGCGGCGGCCGGTGCCGGTCCGGGTCGGGTTCGGGTTCGGGTTCCTACCCTGCCTGGTTCTTTTTGAATCAGGTCTCAAGGGTATGAGCCACTCCGGATCCGAACCAGACCCGCTCCGCTCCGCCCCGCCAACGGACCCGCTCCGCTGTCAGGATTCGAACCGATCCGCCAACAGGTGTCAGACCAGTTGGACGGCCAATGGTTGCGAACCTGTTGGACTGCCAACGGTTGCGAACCTGTTGGACGGCCAAAGGACGGTTGCGAACCTGTTGGACGGCCAAAGGCTGCAGCCTTTCGTTGGGTTCGGACCTGTTGGCCCCTCCTGGAGCGCTATATAAAGCGTTCCAATCTCTCAATTGAAAACACACAACTACAACACCAAACGAAATCTCTCTCTCTCTCTGAGTTCAGAACTGGAACCGAAGTTCTTCTTCGTCCAGAACTCTGAAACTGAAGTTCTTCTTCGTCCAGAACTCTGAAAGTGAGGTTCTTCATCCAGAACTCTGGAAGTGAAGGTTCTTCCTTCAGAACTGGACGTGAAGGTTCTTCCTTCAGAACTGGACGTGAAGGTTCTTCGTTCAGAACTGGAAGTGAGGTTCTGAAGTAACTTCTAACGAGAAGTGGGAGATTCGGTTTCCGAAGCGACTTCCAAAGGAGATTCTACAAAATTCGTTCTGAAAGAAGGATCATAAAATTCAACAGATTCTTTTATAGAATTGTTGTCTGAATCTGGTACTTCTGAAGAAGAATATTCTTCAACCTTCCTTCGTCCTCAACAGTGGGTGCTACTCCAAAGTAAAGGCAAATATTCATTTGAAATTTGTCCTTGTCCCGCTGCTTCAACGATCCTGTGAAGGTACTGGTTGACTACGGTTCGACCGTACGGTGATTTGGTAGTGTTATCCAAATACCGTGAAGGAGCGTTGTATCTTGGGAGACCAGCGTCCATTATCCCGTTAGCACCAGTGCGGGGGACGTAATTGTCTTAAGGAGATTCGCTCTAAGCGTACCTCACTCCAAATACTGTATAAGTGGATTAAGTCCTTTATACAAGGGATATACTTTACAGTATATCGAGACTGACTTAGATTCAGTCTAATTGGTGCTTTAACCAAGGAAGGAAATTGAAAGGTGGTTCTTAAATTAAGGAAAGTTCTATTGAACGGAAAACCTCCCACCTGATATTTGCCGACCTGGCCAATTAGATTGTTGATATCTCAGTGATCTTGATTAGTTGTCAGATTGATTCTTGTTAAGCAGATACCAACAATATCTTGGTAAGAATATTTTATCATCAAGCACTCCACAGAGCTTATGAGCCCTAAAAAGCCTCCTATAACTAGATCTCTAAGATAATACTCAGGGTGACTCACTTTCTTTAAAGTTGGGAAACTTGTAGGCATTTAGACCTATCTACGAATCAACTATTAGGAAATATATCCCATGCTTTAGAAGATCTTCAAATGCTTTTAACCCTGGACTTGTCTAAAAACTCCTTCCAAGATCAAGTTCCAGAAACATTTGGTGCATTGATCAGTGTCACCTATTTGAACTTGTCATACAATATTCTCTTTGGGGTTATACCAAATTCCTTGGCCACTATCACTTATCTTGGTAGTAGGGGTGCCATCGGATCGGATACGGATCGGATATTGTCTTTACCATATCCATATCCGCACCCAACCTTCGAATACGGATACGGATACGGATATTGGCGGATGTGAAAAAATGATATCCGTATCCGCCAAAATCGGATATCGGATATGGATCCGATATTAGCGGATCGGATGCAGATACTAATCGGATATATAAAAATGGATACGCTTAAGGAACAACTAAATAGATATACTTATATTACTTTTTATCTCGTTTACAACAATATTAAATGTGATACATATTATGATATTATTGTGGACATATCAATGCTTCCACCGTATCTATTATCATTCGACTTCTATAGCAATATATTACATGAGCCCGGTGCTATATGTAAATTCGGATGGCATGATTGATGTCGAAATACTCAAAATATCTCATGCTACTCTTGTAAGAATCGGATACTTTCCATTATTACTTTTTCACCAACTCAAAATATCAAAATTTATTGCCTCATTCCATTGAAGAATAGTCTCTTTCATACGAATATCATTGTCAAGCGCCTAACTTTCGGATATCGGATCGGATACGGATAGGATATTGCTTTTACCATATCCGTATCCTCACCTAACTTTCGGATACGGATACGGATATGGATATTGACGGATGTGAAAAAATGATATCCGTATCCGGGTTGGAGGCGGATTCGGATACGAATATCCGCAGATAATCCGCATCCTGTGGCACCCATACTTGGTAGTCTTGATCCCTCTTTCGACAAACTAGAAGGGAAAATCCAAATGACAAAGTATTCAAAAATTTCAGCATCTCATCTATGATTGGGAATGAAGCACTTTGTGGAGCACCTCAATTACATTTTCCACCTTGCACAATGAAAGATGATAATGAGGACACAAGAAAAAAATAATTAAGGTCACTTAAATATGCCCTACCTCCTATTGTAGTCGTTGTGGTTTTTCTCACTTGCATATGCTTTATATATGCATTTTGTTGGAGGAAGAAGGTCAAGATTCTGGATAATGCTAATGCAGGAAATTTGAATGACCATAGATTTGTTTCGTACCATGAACTAGTCTGTGCAATATCCAACTTCAATGAGGCCAATTTATTAGGAAGAGGTGACTTTGGATCAGTGTTTAGAGGATGCCTTGATGATGGGTTACTCGTAGAAATCAAAGTCTTGAATTTAGAAGTTGAGGGGCTTTCAAAAGGTTTTGAAGCAGAATGCAAAATTTTGAGGATGGTTCAACAGAAAATCTCATCAAAACCATGAGTTTATGTTCCAATTTGGATTTAAAGCTCTTCTTCTTTAGCTCATGCCAAAAGGAAATCTTGCACAAATGGTTGTATTTCGACAACTACTTCCTGAATCTGCACCAAAGATTGAATATAATGGTGGATATTTCTGTGGCACTTGAGTATCTCCATCACCATCAACCACACATTGTGTTGCACTGCAATTAGAAGCCTACAAATGTTCTATTGGAGGAATAAATGGTAGCACATGTGAGTGACTTTGGTATTGCTAAACTTCTCCTTGATGATGGTAGGTTTATAGCATCAACAAGCCGTATACCAGGCACCATAGGCTAAATGACTCCAGGTAATCAAAAGATTCAATCTAAGTGGAGCGATAAACTTTGAAGTTATTTTCCTGCAAATTTCTTTCTAGAAAATAAAAAGGCTTTTAGGATCCAGGTCCCTAACATTTGGGATATTAGGCCTTAACAATCTTATATTTGGATATTAGTTCCCCACAATATGAGGTTCACTTGATATTAGTCCTTTACTATTTATTTCGTCCAAATCTCATAAGTAATCATGATAAAAAAATCAAACTAGAATGTTAAATAACAAATTCGTTCGGAATTTTAAATTTGCATAAGTGAGCCAAAGTCAACCAAATGACATTGAATAAAAAATTTAGAAGAAAATCTCTTTGCAAGAAGAGAAGTATGAGCAATATAAGCCATTAAAATAAAGAAAAAAATAACGTAAAATGGTTGTTGGATAACTTGAATTGATATAGATAGTGGAAGAAGAGATAATAAGGTAAGAGAGCTAACATAATTATAGGGTAATAGAGTATTCCTGACTTTGAGGTAATATTTTTATCTAGAGAGACATATAACAAATCAGGGATAAATTGTGGCGGACTAATATCCAAATATGATATTATCAGAGACTAATATTCAAATAAGAAATTTGTGAGGGACCTAGATCCTGAAAACCAAAAAATTGATAAACCATTCTCCAATCACAAGTCATGTTGAATTTGAATGTTGGAGTAACGGAGTGACAAGCGCATTACGTTTTTGGGTCTGGTTCTTATTTCAGTTTAATTTAGATAAAATTATTTTCTAAAATTGGTTACTCAATATATTGATTTTCTAAGAGCTATGGGAGTTGTATGCTGTACTGAAGATATGTAAGAAAATAGAGTTTAATTTTACTTTAGTATTGATTTTATTTATAGTGCTATTACATCATAAATTTTAATGGACATAATGTTATGAAGTACTTGGTGTTTGAAAAGAAAATCTTGACTGTTTGTTTTCCAAAGTAATTCTACCTAAACGATCATTCAAGCGACTATGGAGTGTTACCTGAGGGCACGATCGCGAGCGTGCGTTCCTCGATGTCTGTCAATGAACCGAGCCTCTTTGGCTCAAATTACTCTCTCCGAATGAAAGAATTACAACGACAGATGTTGCTGCAAAAGACGGATTCGGTTCATGTGTGTGAGTCACACACACATACAATAAGAGGGAGGGTCAATATCGCGTTGACATGTGAATTGAAACTCTTATAATCTCTTATAATATGTGTGTGAGGCCCACACACATAACATATTATAAGAGGATCAATACACGTGTCAATGCGTGATTGGCCCTTTTATTGTATGTGTATGTGGCTTATAGACATGAATCGAACCCCTACAAAGCTGCATAAGATAAAAACGGAATACTAGTCAAACTCGCCAACAGAGAATGTTCATTAGGTAGATCTCCAAACTAGACAACTTCTTTGTGTTACTTATGATAAAATTGATATCAGATTTCCTTATTTATATTCCTCTCTCTTATATATCCAATTTTTTGTTGAATATTCCTCTCCCTTAGTAACATTTTTGTTGAATGTTCACATGGTTTTCGAAAAGGTCACTGTAGTCATTGATACAGGTACCAAAAGTTTTTTATTTGAATTCGTATCTTATAATTGATTCCGGATGCGAATATGGTAAAACTCATATCCAATGCGTATTCTAACCATTTACAATGGACACTCAGGATACTTCTCACTGCAACAATCAGATGCCAATTTGCTTATTTTATTTTTCTAGTTTTTAAGAATTAAGAGGAAGGAAAAAAATCATTTTATTGTTTGTTTAATTATTGACTTGTCCATATAAATTAGTGGTTGCTCTTTGTCAAACCTTTTTTTGTAAAAATTGCATTTAATTTTTGACTTATGTAAAATATTAAAGAATTACATTAAATGTTTCTTATTGAATAAGTATCATGCAGGCGAGACGAAACGCTCAATGCTTACATGGCGCTACATTGCGTGTTAGAAGTCAATTCTTATAAGAGCTTGTTTGCTTCATGGAAAATGGTTTGAAAAGTGCCCATTTTCTCTGAATTTGTGGACCACATGGTTTTTTTCCCAGCATGGTGTGTTTGTTTGGCAAAAAATAAGATGAAATTTTTTTGTCTCTGCACTATTTCAGTTTACCTCTCCAAATGCCCAGAAAACTGACAACAGTGGACTGAGCTTTTTCAATTTGAGTTTTTCTTACCAAACATGCCTTAATTAAATTTTAGGGTTATTCTCATATATACTCCCCACATCTTACATATTTCTGAAATTATCACCCAAATCTTTATATTTTTTAAATTACCTCCCCCAATTCTTTAATTTGATCAAAATTGTCCCCACCGTCAATTAGAAAGCATAATAAAGGAATATCCTCATGATATTTGTTAAAATTTTATCAAATTCCAATTTTACCCCGACACGATCTGGGGACCACCAATGGTCCACAAACCACCAATGGTCTTCTCCGTCGCCTTTAAATCCCTCTCCTGCTCTCGTCTTCTCCGCTGACCCCCTCTCTTCCCCTCCCCGTAAATTCCACTCTTATTCTCGTCTACTTCTCTTCTAATCTACCTCCTCCCCCCTCTTGTCCTCTATTATTTCACACCTCCGACGACTATGCTGCCCTTTTCCACCGCCACAAGCTTTCACTCCTCCACCGCAGACAATATTGCATATTATAAAACAATAATACAATAAAATTAGTTTTTCAAGCATGCACAAATACAATACATCATTACTTACCATTACTGTATAAAGTCTTTACTTCTCAATTCTCAATTACTAACAATATTGTATATCATATCTTTGAATACAAATATCAGTATAAGTTAAACTAATATTAATTGGGCATGGATCACAATTTGAAACAAAATCCTATAGAGAGAAGTTAAATTATTTCAAGCCAATTGTAAGTAAACACTATAGATTGACACAATGAATCTCCAATTACACAACAAAATCCTCCAATTTGACACCAAATCCTGCTATATAAAGGTCTTAATGCATCATAAATACTAAACAATCGACCAAACTACAATTATTTCAACCAAATTACAAATTCTGAGAGTATCTAACATTGTTTGTACTCCTATTAAATCCAATTTACAAGTTACAATGGAACTAAACCGAAAATGGCTAGGCAGAATCACCAACCTTGATCCAAGAGCCAAGATTTATTGTCTGGAGCTTTCGCCACCTTCCATTGTTGACCGGCAGTTTAAGATCTGACTACGAAAGAGACAGTAAAGAGAGAGGAACGCATGGTGGAGACATCAAAGAGAGAGGGTTCGCCGCCCGTTGGGGATGTCAGAATTAAGAGCTAGAGTTAGAAGAGAGCGAGAGTGAGAAGAGAGAGGCGAGTGCGGCAGAGACTGTTAGAGAGAGGGAGTGCCGCGAATCTAGGGTTTGTACTATTGTGGGAAAGCCAGGGTGAGTTTGAGAGAGAGAGAGAGAGAATTGAAGCAAAGAGCCATATATAAAAAAAAGCTTCATGGGGAAGTTAAAAAATAAATAAATTAAATAAATTAAATAATGAGGGTAATTGGGTAATTTTGATGCAAACTAGTTAAGTTTTTAACAACACTGTGGGTGCAATTTTGATCAAATTAAAGAATTATGGGTAGAAATATGAAGATTTGGGAGTAATTTTAAAAATATAAAAGATTTGGAGGGTACATATAGAAATAACCCTAAATTTTAAAGATGTCTATTCTTGGAGTGCGACTATTCACACTCACAGAATTGCTTAACACACTTATATACTTAATACACCCATAAAATTTTTAAACATACCCCCTCACTTTTCCTAAACTACCCTTCACAATTTAAATCAAATTAAAATTTTAAAATATCAATTCTGCCCTCCCTCTCTCATCAGAAAACTCTCTCTCTCTCAATTCTCTATTTATGATTCTCAACATTCTTAATTACAATTTTTGAATTTAGATGCTCGGCATTTATTGATCTCTTATGTTTCATTTGATTCATGACACACCCATTTGGGCTCCTTTTCTTGAAAAAATTATTGAGTGGAGAAATTTTACAGTTTAGAGGCAGCTTCTTTCTTTGCAACGTTCCTCCGGAAGAACAAGGTATTCTTCCATGATCTCTTGCTTTTTCAGTTATTACTGCAGTTTCTCATGTGAATCACACAACACAAAATGTCACTCTTTTTCATTTTTTTCTTATAGTTTAATGACTAACTCCTCATATTTTGTTTAATTAAAATAATAAATATAATCTTCATTTAGTACTTAAAGACAATTTAGAAATTATATAAAAGTAAAAGAAGTACCTTTGAGAAATCAATCTATGAATCATAGGTAAGCTTATTGAACTTTTCATTCTCATCCTTAGTGAAGACGTGAGAAAAAAATATTATCAAATATTCATAATCAACATAAAATACTTTTTAAGTAATATTTGTCTTTTAATTATATATATATATATATATATATATATATATATATATATATATATATATATATATATATATATATTATTGTTTGTTGTGTTTTTAGGATGTGCTTTGATTTTGTGTTCTTGTTATTTTTTCTTTTTTTTGGAAATACAAATGAAAACTATAAATTAAAGATTTAATTGTTATAAACATAGACTTGTGGAATTACTTGTGAAGGCGTTGTCAACATAGTTATGCAATTTGTTGCGCGCGAGGCAACAACCAGCGAGGAACCTAATAGATGCAGCAGAGAAGTACCCAAGAATAACAAGAATAAGAAACAAGAGAGAAAGCAAACACAATATTTTACGAGGTTCGGCAATTTGCCTACGTCCTCGGGGCAAGGAAGAGAGATTTTATTGATTCAATAACCAATACAATTTGTACCTTGCATACAATTTAAGAGGGATATGCCCCTTTATTTATAGCCAAAGAAACTGGGACTTTAGAAAACCCCAATTGAATTCGTCTCCAATTTCGAAAAAAAAGTCTGAATCCTAAAAGGAGAGACAGATCTGCGCTCAGATATGTGTCGGTCGACAGGGCGGTCGACCGACCTAAGCACCCGGTCGACCGGTCGATCAACCGTGTTCAACCGAGAGTCTCATCATGTCAGTCGGTCGACCGGGCAGTCGACTGGTCGGGGGAACCGCGCACGAAAAGTGTATGTTTTGAAGTCGATATTTAAAGTGTGTGTGCTTTGTCTTCCTCAATACTTCCGTTATAGCATAGAGGCTAAAACGAGTCGAATCCACAAGGACGGGAGGCGATAGAAGCTTACACGGTATGTTCACGTGTATGTTAACGGTTCTTCAAAGTTTTAAAGAATGAAAAGAAAAGAAATAAAGAATGAAAATAGAAGTACGGTGAAAAATAAAGAAGTGGGAAACATAGAAGAAATAATTTTTATGATTTTTGATATTGTTTCTAAAATAAAGTGAAAAAGAAAGAAAACCCATGGCTACTAACTACTAATGACTCCACCCACATGCTAACCTCTTAGTGATAGTTGCTTCACATGTATCATTAGCCATCACTAGTCCTTAGTTCAAGAGCGTTACAAAGCATGGCTCATATGTTAACTTTCACATCCAAATTCAACCAACAAATGCAAGCTACACTTAAATCATCAAAACCCAATAAGAGCAAGCATGAAGTAAAGATATATTAGCTTGTTAGAGATTTAGATGTTATAGTGTTAGATCCATCATCATGAGCCATCAATGGCTCTTACAAGAGCAAGTCCAAGTAGAGGCTATTAGATTCATGTGGATTATCAAGTAAGAAGTTAAACTAGTTAATGGTTGGTAGTTAGTTGCCATGAGAGAAAAGATTAGCTAAACATGTAAAAGGAGTTAGAGAAGAAAACAAAGATAAGGTAAGAGAGCACCTTTTATAGATTGTCACCTTCTATTACAAGCACTCTTACTTCCCAACATGTACCACTCTCTCTCCCTATTACAAGATCTACAAGAAATGAAAAATACAAAGGAGGAAGAAGAAGAACACTAACCTAAATTACCCTAAACTACAAAATGGAGATGAAAACTACCCAATTCTCTGCATATTTTTTCTCTGGAAACCCCAAGGGGTATTTATAGGCACTAGGAGAAAGGGGGGCCAGGGGGCAAACCCTGGCCCAAAGTACGGCCGCGAAAACGCGGCAAAAGCTGCGTTTCTACGGTTGTCCTTGGGCGGCGCGTGCAGCGCCGCCTGCTGCGCGCTGCCCGGTTGTCCCCCTATCGGCTGGAGCTCCTGGTTTCTGGTTTTGGGCTTCTGGTTTTGACAGAATCAGCCTCCTAGGTCAATGACTATCTTTTAGGCCTTCAATCACCCATTAAATGGGGGTCTTCTTCTTCATTGCACACCATGGACCTAGAAACATACAAGAGAGGTGTTATTAGAAGAATTTAATATTAATTAAATGTGAAGATGTGGTATGAAATATGCAGTTTTAGAGACTAATCACACCCCCACACTTATCTTTTGCTCGTCCCGAGCAAAACAAAAAATTAAGGAAATTATTATACCACTTTCGCAAGTGACGCGATTGCACTGAGCATGTGCAATAAGCCGTTAAACCTCTAGGTTTCCCCTAGAGAAGGAGTTTTGTCTCCTGAGGATTTTCAGCAGATACACCCAAAAAATCTATAAAGAAAGAAATCAAATGTTAGTATTTTGAAAACGCATTTTGAAATAGAGAAAAGTGTCGAAGTATTTTTGTCAAAATATAAGTGATCCAAGGTCAGAGGTTAACCAAAAATTATTCTTTCTTAAACTAAAGCGAAATGCAAAATCTTGTTATAAATTAAATGTAAGAATTTAAAATTGAATTGATTCTTTGATCTTTCATAAAACTCTTAGAAAAATATGCGCTTTGTGAACTGTGAAGATTTTTGGGATATCAACTCTAACTTTCATGCCATTTATTTGTGTATTTATATAATATTTTTTCTTCCCTTAGTTTTCTTAGGCTTTCTTATTTACCCAGGTAGTGAGCAATTAGCCAGTGACTCCCAAACCAGATTATCTTAGGGCACCAGATGAGAAAATATCCCTCAGACTTAAGGACTCGAGTAAACAAGGCCACAAAACTAAAGAGGATTATTTTTATTTTGTCTACAATTTTAAGTATGAATAATCATGCTTCCTGAGGCATAATTACCCAACTTCAATAAGTGATTTTTATTATCATCATCATATATATATATATATATATATATATATATATATATATATATATTTTATGATATTTTCAGTCTTTGTTTCAATCCCAAAAAATTGTGTAAGTGTGAAGTGCATAAATCTAAGGCAAAAAATTTAAGATCAAATTATCTTTTCTTACTTTTTATCCTAAAATTTAAACAAGATCTATTATTTTGACTTAGTTTAAAGTTTCATAATTTTAGGTCCTCCTAATTCCTAAGATAATCTTAATTTTCTTAAAAATAAATCAAAACTATTTCCCTTATGTCAAAAAGTTTTGTAAAAAGAGTTTTTATACAAAATTTTTTTAAAAGGTTCCTAAAAAGAAGTGTAAAAGAAAGAAAATATAAAACTAACTATGTTAGTAAATCCTCCCTCACACTTATCTCATGCATTGTCCTCAATGCATCGTGAATGTGTATAGACATGAAACAAATGGAGAGGGAAGGAAAAGTACCTTATGGTGGTGGTTCCGGTGGTGGTCTGATTGGGCCAAGCGTTGCTACCCAATCAAAATATCGTGGATATTGCAGAAACTCACCAGTGACCTCTCTAATACGACCCAGTAAAAGAATGATTGAATGAATGGTCTTATTGAAAAAATTATCACCATCTAATGTCCAATTTTCAAAAATAATTACTGAGTCATTTTCTTCAACATTCTTGTGCAACAATGAAGTGTGATTTTGGAAGATGATTGATTTGGACTCAAATGGATCAGGAATAAAAACTGATACCGACTTGGGAATTTGACTCAGAGCAAGTCGAGAGTCAACAATAGAGTGGGAATTGGTTCAAAAATAGGGTCCAAACTAAAGAATTGATGTTCACACACTTTTCCTATTAATGAAGTGTGATCATAAAATATTGGTGATTCAATTTCACAGTGTACTGGTACAGGATTCAATGTTGACTCCGGAATAGAGAAAAAATCTGGTAAAGATATCGGAGTCATTATTGAATTAAAAAGTGAAATAGAATTACCAACATGAGGTTCAGGATTACTTTCAAGCTCAAGTTCAATTTCAAGAAAATGATAACTTGCCAAAATATCAAGAGGATGATGTTGGGCATGTTCAGGTTGGTATGATAAAATTGAAACTGGATTTCTAAAATGACATGATTCTTGGGTCCAACCAGTAGAGATAGGGATATAAGGATCGTTCAAATGTTGACAAGAAAGACTTTCCTCGCTCTCATTGATCAATTCGCTCATTAGTGAGTCTAACCTACTGATAGGCCAGGTAACAGAATTTGGAGTCGAAATCATGTCTTCCATACTTTTTACAATTGGTTCTTCTTGAAAAGGTGAGTATGGAAGTTGATTTTGAAAATTGTGGTGAAATTGTAAGTCCATTGGATTTTGCGATTGCTGCTCGGACTCACGCAAGAGTTCCATACTCAAGTCCAGTATTGAAGTTTGTTCTTTTTGAATCGGTGAGACTGGAAAAGATGAGTAGGACTCTTGAAAATTTGGTTGAGATGATGAGTCCAACATGTTTTGTATTCTTTCACAAAAGACTTCTAAACGCTTTTTTAACTCAGATTCTTCTTCAATTGGATCCTCTAGAAAAGGAGTATGTGGAGTTTGATGTAGGAAGGATTATGAATTAAGCAAATTTTGAATTTGTTGTAGGGACTCTTCCATACTTCTTTCCAAATCCGATTTTTCTTTGGTTGGTGGAACAGGAAAAGGAGTATATGAACTAAAATCGGGGAATGAAAATTGTGGACAAGGTGGTTGAAAATTAGACTCGGGAGAGTTGAATCCCCATTGACTATGTGAAGAGTTGAAATTATTTTAAAAATTATAGTCATATGATTGAGGATATGGGTCATATTAAGTCGGATAATCCCAACTCGGCATATATGGTTGGTTCATGTTGTACATAGCCGGGGTGGAGTTATCCGAGTCAAATGAGGTCAGGGTGAAATATGGATTCTTATTGGGATTGAAAAAATTGTTGTTGTTAAAATCCATATCGCAATTTACAAAAAACAAACAAAGAAAAAGAATAAGAAAAAGAAAACAAGCCTATGTTAGGGTTGACTTAGACCTAGATGACTCCTAACTGGTTAGACTGTCCATGGGGGGTATATTATCGGAAGCTGACCACAAGTTAATCAGCCAGGTAGGGGCAAGATCAGTGGGAGGTATCCGTGCCGGAGCAACGGGCCTAATTATGCCAAACCACTGTTCTTTGAGGTTTCGCCTCTCAATCCCCAACCTTAGACACCGATTTGACAAGAGTCAAATTCTAACAACTTTCCCCTTAGGTCAATCTCCTAAATGAGTCCGAGATGTCCCTAGGTGCCAACCTCTAGCAAATTTTATTAGGCTTGGGTTGTGTGAGTGGGGAGGTGATTTTTGAGCTAAGAGAGGGTAATGACTTCCCCACCTTATGTTGTATTGGGTTTTGCCCTTAAGTTTAATTCGTACAAGTGTGTAATATAGATAAGAATGAACACACAAAGAGAGTAAATCACCCACGTGTTTGTCCTATGCTATATGCAATGTCATATGTACACCTCCTATCAAGATCACAACAACGCATGAATAAAATACAGTTTATTGGAATGAAAATTGACACGTACCTAGATGCAAATGTCTAAACCGTTTAAAGCATTCAATTTCTATATTTTAGTTCTTAAAATTATTTACAGTGTACAGGTAATATAAACAAAATTTAGCAGCAGAGTATAAGAATATATAAGAATTTACCCAACCACATAAGAGCAAGTGTGAACTTCTGCAACGCTAAAAATTTAACCTGCACACCAAAAAATAAAGAAGAAAAGTTAACAAAAATGTGAAATCAAACCGTTCCCATCCCCGGCAACGGCGCCAAAATTTGATCGGAGGAAAACCGTTCCTCGATACTTCCGTTATAGCATAGAGGCTAAAACGAGTCGAATATATAAGGACGGGAGGCGATAGAAGCTTACACGGTATGTTCACGTGTATGTTAACGGTTCTTTCAAGTTTTAAAGAATGAAAAGAAAAGAAACAAAGAATGAAAATAGAGGTACGGTGAAAAACAAAGAAGTGGGAAACATAGAAGAAATAGTTTTTATGGTTTTTTATATTGTTTCTAAAATAAAGTGAAAAAGAAAGAAAACCCATGGCTACTAACTACTAATGACTCCACTAATATGTTAACCTCTTAGTGATAGTTGCCTCACATGTATCATTGGCTATCACTAATCCTTAGTTCAAGAGCGTTACAAAGCATGGCTCATATGTTAACTTTCACATCTAAATTCAACCAACAAGTGCAAGCTACACTTAAATCATCAAAACCCAATAAGTGCAAGCATGAAGTAAAGTAATGTTAGTTGTTAGAGATTTAGATGTTAGAGTGTTAGATCCATCATCATGAGTCATCAATGGCTCTTGCAAGAGCAAGGCCAAGTAGAGGCTATTAGATTCATGTGGATTATCAAGTAAGAAGTTAAACTAGTTAGTGGTTAGTAGTTAGTTGCCATGAGAGAAAAGACTAGCTGAACATGTAAAAGGAGTTAGAGAAGAAAATAAATATAAGGTAAGAGAGCACCTTTCATAGATTGTCACCTTCTATTGCAAGCACTCTTGCTTTCCAACATGTACCTCTCTCTCTCTCCCTATTACAAGATCTATAAGAAATGAAAAATACAAAGGAGGAAGAAGAAGAACACTAACCTAAATTATCCTAGACTACAAAATGAAGATGAAAACTACCCTACTCTCTGCATATTTTTTCTCTAGAAACCCCAAGGGGTATTTATAGGTACCGGGGGAAAGGGGGGCCAGGAGGCAAACCTTGGCCCAAAGTACGGGCGCGGCCGCGCCCGTACGGCCGCAAAAACACGACAAAAGTCGCGTTTCTGCGGCTGTCCTTGGGCGGCGCGCGCAACGCTGCCTGCTGCGCGCTGCCCGGTTGTCCCCCTGTCGGCTGGAGCTCCCAGTTTCTAGTTTTGGGCCCCTGGTTTTGACAGAATCAGCCTCCTAGGTTAATGGCTATCTTTTAGGCCTTTAATTACCCATTAAATGGTAATTTAGGGCCTTCTTCTTCATTGCACACCATGGACTTAGAAACATGCAAGAGATGTGTTATTAGCAAAATTTAATATTAATTAAATGTGAAGATGTGGTATGAAATATGCAGTTTTAGAGACTAATCATCGACCGTTCTCCTGCTACGGTCGACCGAGCTATCCTGTACCCGTTTGTGCACACCGGTCGACCAGGCAGTCGACCGACCCCTGCTTTGTGCACACTGGTCGACCGGCCCTGCTGCTGGTCTGATATAAATTCAGTCTCCGTTCTCGCGCCGTTCTCGCTCCTTTTGGCTTCCGATCTCCTCCATACAATTCTTCTCTCTCCCTACAATTCTCCACCTCGGTAAAGATTTCTCAAATTTGAGCCGAACTCATCATAGTACCTGTCGACTCAAAAGTGGCTGCACTAGGCACCAATATGGCTGCCTATGTACCTTGCCCAAGGGATCAAGCCATATGTAGTTCATCCAAACGAGCTCCAACGAGCTCAAGCAACTGGAAGGATATGGAGCAACTCTTTACAATGTATAAACTTCATTCCTGACACCACCTTAATAAGCATATCTGTGGGATTCTCTTTTTGTGTGAATTTTTAGTAACTCAATATCACCTTCATCAAGAATCTCCCAAACAAAGTGGAACCTGACGTCTATGTGCTTCATTCTTGCATGATATACCTGATTCTTTGCCAAATAGATAGCACTCATGCTATCACAATTGATCTTCAACAGATCATGTTCAATCCCCAAGTCATCGAGCAACCCTTGAAGCCATATTGTCTCCTTCATAGCCTCCGTCATGACCATGTACTCGATCTCTGTAGTAGACAATGCAACGGTAGACTGTAGAATAGAGCGTCAACTCACCGGTGTTTGAGATAGTGTAAACATATACCCTGTTGTGGACCGGCGTTTGTCAAGGTATCCTGCATAATCGAAATCAACATATCTGATACACTCCTGCTTACCGGTGGAATCCTTCTCGAATACCAATCCAACATCCATGGTACCCTTAATGTTCCATAGAACCCACTTACTGCCACCCAATGACCCTTTATAGGATCATGTATGTATCTGCTAATTATTGAGACAACTTGTGATAAGTCTGGTCTTGTACACACCATTGCATACATCAATCTACCAACTGCACTGGCATATGACACGCGAGTCATGTACTCACGTTCTTCAACAGTAGTTTGAGACATAGTGGCTTTTAACTTGAAATCAGGAGCCAGTGGTGTACTTACAGATTTCGTATCACCATCGATGTTGAACTTCTGAAGCACCTTTTGTAAATACCCCTTATGTGTCAAGCTCATCTTGCCACTCCTTCCGTCTTGCTCAATCTCCATGTCTAGCACCTTCTTCATCAAGATCCTTCATCTCGAACTTGGAAGACAAGTCTTTCTTTAATTTATCAATTGTGGATCTGCTTTTAGAAGCGATAAGCATATCATTTACATATAATAGTAGCTAGATGTACTCTCCTCCAGGTAACTTGTTGTAATACACACATGGGTCATAATGGCTACGTGTGTACCTTTTTCCTCTGATGAAGCTGTCAAAATGCTTGTACCACTGTCTAGGAGTTTGTTTTAATTTATACAGTGATTTCTTCAACTTGCATACCATATTCTCTTTGCCTGTAGTTTTGAACCCCATCGGCTGAGTCATATAGATCTCCTCATCAACATCGCCATGGAGAAAGGCGGTGTTCACATCGAGCTGATCAAGGTCCAACTCATACTGTTCTACCAGCGCCAGCAAAATTTGAATTGACGAGTGCTTTACAACAGGGGAGAATACCTCGTTGTAATCAATGCCTTCTCATTGTACGTAGCCTTTCGCCACCAACTTGGTTTTATAGCGTACAGTATCTGATCGGTCACATATATTGCATATATATTGTCACATTACCGTATTTATTATCTAATAAATCCTATTAATTAATGTTATTTTTTTTTTATAAAATGCAGGCCCATTGCTAAAAGAAAGGGGAGAGAAACGAGCCCAAAAGCCTATCAGAATTTTGATTTAATTCAGAATTAATTTGAAATCAGAAAATCAGGGCAGATCATAGCAAATCAGAGAAGTTAAAAACCGGTTAAAATAAATCTTTCCAAGTCAATCGGTTAAAGCCAAAGATCAAAGGACGTTTTGTCGAATTCAGGAGCTGAAACGGGGAAACCAGCATGAGATAAAGGTGAATCACCAAACAAGGCATCACCACCAACCAGGTGTGGCCATCTGGACACACCATGGCCGCGGAAACGCGGCCAAAGCCGCATTTTCGCGGCTTGGTTGGATTTGTTGGGGGAGCGTTTGGTCCCCCTATCTTTGTAGCCCTCCCTTGTTTTGTTTTTGCCTATAAATACTACATTTTTTAAAGAAAAAGTGACCGAAAATTTAGTTTTAGTTTTTCTCTTTATTTTTAGGGTTTAGGTTGTTTGTTAGATTGTATTGAGAAGTTGTATCTCTATTTTTTAATTTGTCATTCAGTCCAAATACCAGTAAGAGAGAGAGGAATAGAGTGATTGTACTCTGAAGATTGAAGTGACATCAATAAAGGTTCAATGCTTCTCTTCTTCTCTAATTTACGGGTATGTCTTATTTTATTTCCATGTCTTGTTTTAAATTATTTATGAGTAGCTAAACTTGTTTTCTGGGCTCACTATTGTCGACACTCGAAAAAGACAGAACTCCCGCATTCATCTTCAACCGGTCTGAACGATGTCTAACTTATTAACATCTACAAAAGATAAGTCGAAGACAAGCTGATGACCAGAGATAAGGCAGCAACATGGATATTACTAATCCAGTAAAGCAGACAGTAAGCCAAAGTTGCCTTTAAAGTGACCCAAGCAGGCCTAAGACGCTAAGTTAGCTCAATACTTAGCCTGGCATAACCCCGAGGTAAGCTTCATAGCTCCACATGGAACTAACAGCTTCACCTAAGCTTGGTTGGTAGCCTCGATTTAAAGCTAACTATTAGCTTCGCCTGAAGCTTCTCATTTAGCCCCACCAGAGGTTAATGCAGGAACTTCGCGCCAGAAGCCTTATCCCTAACTGAGTCATAGCTCCGCTATGGGCTAAATCTTAGCTTTGCACGAGGCTCTGAAGGTAACTTCGCCTGAAGTTATGAGCTAAGTCTTAGCTTCGCGTGATCTAGCTTCGCATTATCTAACTCCGCAGTGGGCTTTGCCAAGTCATCAATTGACCGTTTCACACGGATGATTAATGGGTAACCCCCACTAATTTAGTGGGATTAATGCCACTTTAAGTGGGCAGTTACATCCGCCCACTTCGTCCCACATTAAGTGGTGATAATTAAGCCATAACGGCAAAGAGGGCGTTCGCACGAACCCTCTAGCTTCGCTAGAAGCTCGCAAAGAGCTTTGCGGCAAGGTCATTTGTGAGTCTCGCGCGAAGCAAAAGACTTATTCAACTTTGCTAAATTCAAGGGGGCGGTTACACCCCACATTTGCTATAAAAAGGTCCCTTGCTGAGCCAAGGAGGGAGGGAGATGTTGGTCCCGAGATGATGCCAATTGTAGGATCTACTATACACGTCAACACTCAAACAAAGATATTAGCGTAAATATAAAGTACTTGCAATAAAGGAAAATAAATCACAGAAAAGATAACAAATGCAAATACAAGTGATTTATCCTGGTTCGGTCCTAGAGACCTACATCTAGTCCCCAAGCCACCCGCTTGAGATTTTCCTTTATCCTTTGACTTTGTACACCCAAAATCAACACCTTGCACACCACTTGACAAATCTCCTTTGCCAAATGTGTACAACTTTTCTTACAACCAAGAAGACCACAACACCTTGTACAACCTCTCTTTAACCCGAAGACACTCTTGTATATTGCTCCTCTTTGAGTGATTACAAACTTTCCTATAAGCCTTGAATCTGTATGTGATCGTGAACAAGGGCTCCTATAGGTGGACTCTCAGAAATCTTCACTATAGAGTAGGAATTTGAGTGAAAAACTGAAAGTGGAAACAGTTTTCTGAAAACTAGAATTTTGAACAGAGTTTTTGGGCAGAAAATTATTGATATGAATTGGTGTATTTAGCTTAGGATAACATACCTATTTATAGCTGAAATCCATAGTCAGTTAGGGTAGTTATCAGGTCAATTTTGAATATTAAAACGTTGGATAACGTTGGATAAAATACCAGAAAATAGAAATTGTCCAACAGTCAGAAACTGCCATTAGTCGACTAGGGGTAGGGAGTTAGTCGACTAGGTTAGGCAATTTACACTGGGTTAGTCGACTACAAAAGGGACCAAGTCGACTAGGTCAAGATTGAAACACAGGACAAGTTTTTAGAAACTGAAACTAGTCGACCAAAACAATATGATTAGTCAACTAGGTCATGTATTAGTCGACTATAAAGTCTGTTAAGTCGACTAATAATGCATATATATAAAAAATAGAGAGTTGGTATCTTTGCAGGATAAGGTTAGTCGAGTAGGGAAATTGTCAAGTCGACTATACTATGCATAAGTCGACTAATAGAAGATATAAGTCAACTAAGTGGGTTATGATGTGTGTGTATTTCAAGGCTTTTAACAAACTATTAAACATTACAATACACATTCATAACCACTCTCTTTGGGAAGTCTTGATCATGTAGAACTCTTGAATAGGCTTGTAAGATGGAGCTCCATTGAAATGGCTTCACAAATGTATCATCAAAAGCAAGTTCCAACATTCTCTCCCTTTTTGATGATGACACTTTGTGTGCACGAATACTCCCCCTGCAGAGAATATGTTATATGTTCTCCCCCTGCGTAGAACAGGTTATAACAAATATATAAAAATTGTAAAATCACCTAGAGGGGGGGTGAATAGGTGATGGCTAATCTAATGGTCACTTAATGCCAAATAATGCGGAAGCTAAAACTAATTATGACCTAATAAAACTTTTACACTAAACACCACGTATAACGCAAGAGTGTTGCCGAATTCCCCGTGAAGGGCTCTGGACAAACTCCTCTAGATTCCCCTTGAATGGGTTGAGGTGCCGCGTTGGCTCTCTTGGTTGAATACAAGTGTTAGCAAACAATCCCAAGCAATATAACAATTAAGCACAAATGAATATATCAAGCATATAAAGATAGACAATAAATGAATGCAAGATATAAAAGAGATAGAGAGAGAGAGAGAATTAAGCACACACGAAGGATTTCCACTATGCAAGATCCCAACGGATCACTCCTTGGTGCCGCAACACCTACAACTCTCGGACTCCCTAGTCCGTACACACGCAAGCTCACTAGCTCGCCGAGGCCGCACCTCAAACCACCGAGTTCACACAAGAACTCTAAACCACCACGAGCACACTTGCCCGTTTCCTCAAAGTACAAGAATGAAATCTCTTGGTGATCTAAACACTTTGATCACCAATAAAAGCTCTCACTACAACACTCCTACAGAATGAATAATCAATGGATGCTCAAGTGTAGTGTGAGAAAAACTAGGATGAGAAAGGTGGAGGAAAACTCAAAGAATCACTTTAAACTCTCTTGATAAAATCTTCCCTTTAGATTGGAAATATTTGCTCTCAAATATGTGGATAAAACCTTTTGAAAGGATCAGAAAAACTGGCTTGAAAGCTCTCCTAAAATCTTGTGTGAAAACAATGACCAAACCCCCAAATTTATAGGCCAGAAAAATATAGCCGTTGGGGTCTGTCAGGCCTGCCGGTCGACCGGGTCGGTCGACCGCCAACGGTCAAGAATCCGACCGTTGGAGCCTCCAGTCGACCGCTCGGTCGACCGAGCAACTGGATGAGAGAGTAGAACTCTCTGTCGGTCGACCAGTCCGGTCGGCCGAAATTTCCAGAGAGCAGAGCTCTCTGGAGCGGTCGACCGTCCGGTCGGCCGTCCTCAGTGCACAAAGGTGTGCACGTTTGTGCACGTCGGTCGGCCGATCCGGTCGACCGACTTCAGAGTAGTCGACTAGCTGAAGCCTGAAAACAGTTTTTATGGGATTTAAAACTAAGTCTATTGGTTCACATAAAATCCCATAAAATACAAAGAATTTCTACAAAAATAGTTTAACCAATATACTTTGATATAAAAACATGCTTGCACAAAATCAAGGCATGTTATAAAAGATTGGACTATTTTTGTAACTTGAAAATATTTGGCTCATGATAAAAACTGTTTTTCCAAAACATGTTTTTCCAAATCTTCATCAAATACAAAAACAAGATATACTTTTAAAGCATAGTGTGTATGGATATGATCCACTACACAATCAAGATGAAATATCTATGTTTTTGACAATAAGCATAAACTTGGTTTTGGTTGAAAGATGTAAACATGAATACCAAAAACCAAATAGTATTTTGTCACAAAGAAAAATCTTTTCTAAACTAAAAAATCTTTTATGAAAACAATTCTATCAAGAGTGTGTGTGTATATGTACTTGAGCAATCCACCACTATTCTATCCTTTACATTTTTAACTAAAACAAAAACAAAATCTTATACCTAGACACAAGTCTTCATCTTCTTGAAGTCTTCACTTGAAGGCTTCTCATCTTCTTGACTTGGTCCAAACTCCGTGCTAGCTCCAAATCTTGACTTTGAATCTATGTTGAAGCTATGCACCTACTAAGATCTTGATCAAAGAATCTGTCACTAATTAAACACAAGATCATTAGTAATATAACTACATGAGTTAATCATCATCAAAACTAGAGTGATGGGCCTTTGGGCCAACAATCTCCCCCTTTTTGATGATGACAAAACTCATGAAGTTATTTATGCATGGATTAAAGTAAAGCTCCAAAGAAGCTCCCCCTTAACTCATGCATAACAAATAAATAATAGATATGGCAATGAGGCACATGAATATGTATGCAAGTATGGAGATTAAAACATGCAAATCTTTTTCTCCTATTTGCAATACAAAAATATATATGCATAAACATAAATCTTTATTCAAACATGCATATAAACTCAAATACTTCTCCCCCTTTTTGTCACTCATCAACAAAGGGTTCAAAGTAAAATCAAATCAAACAAATTTTTCTCCCCCTTTTTGTCAAAAACAAAGAGATCAAGAAGGGGTAATACAAATCAATCAATAAAGATTTATATGCGATATACATTCATGAAGAGGAAGACGCTAAGTTAACTTCCCTACACATATGCATTACATGAAGAAGGGATGACAAGCCCTAACTCATATAACACATATTATGTAATGCATAAGAGGAGATGTGAAGCTCCCCCTACACACGTATATCATATAAAGAAGAGTTGTCAAGCTCAATATACTCAACATGAATCTATACGTAAGAGAGATGTTAAGCTCTCCTTGCATATAGGAAATACAAATCAAAAATTTTGAATTTTTCTTTATCAAAACAAAATTTTGAACTTTTCTCAAGAAACAAATTTTGAGATATCAAATCAACATAATTTTTTTTTAATTTTGATGCCAATTGCAAATTAGCAATTGAAAGTATGTGATATCAAATAAACATTGCAAAATCTTTAATTTTTCTTAAGTTAAAACATATTGAGATACCAATTGAGAGTAAAGTTTTAACCCAAGCTTAGCATAAACATTGTGCTTTAAGAATGTGAATCAATTTTAACTCAAGCACAAATAACACATATATATGTATGAAAAGAGAATACCAATAGAAATTGATACTACTAGAATTTGAAAGCATACATACATATAATCAAAACATGAGTATATACAAAAATAATCATATTGATACCAATTGAAATGATCCAATGATACCAATTGAAGCAAGGTAAGATCAAGTGTATATCTCATTATAAAATTTGAAGAATAAATAACTAGTTTAAATTAATTTTTGAAAAACTAGTTAAAGATCCTTCAAAAACATGAAATCATATGTTTTTCATGAATTATACTAAATACATAAAAAGTTCAAGCACTCATAGTCCATAAAGCTCAAAATTATCTTGAAAAGTAAAAGATGAGTGTTCAAAGGTTATGTAAATGGCATTTTTCATGAAAGTAGTCATTGAAGCTTAATTCAAACATGAATATCATTTTTTTATTATAAAACAAAAAAAATCATTTTTCATCTTAAACACAAACTTCTAGGTATATGTATGATTCATCCAAATCTAGCAATATGCATACATATCCCAAACATAAAAGAGTCTATCAAAGGTATTTGCATGAAGGCAAGAGACTCACGGGTATACATGTATATTTATTAGATTTGAATTCAAAATATATATACATGAAGTAAAACATGAAAATAGGCAAAACATGTATAAATGAAGGAATCATCAAAACTAGGCTATACATGTGCATATAGAGAGTACAAATGAACTTGAAGTGCAAATATATATGAATCAATTTGTAGTTCACTATTTGTACATGTATAAATGCAAGTTTTGATAAAAACTACATTTAAACTAGTTCATACCACAAGAAGCACAAAAGCACATGAAACTAAAACATGAATATGCTATATGAAATTAAAAGCATGTAAATATAATTGGAGTTTTAGAAATAGTTACCAAACTAGGAACTATGTTCCAAATCTCCGAACATGGTGGTTGTCCCACCAAAACTCTTTGATAGCGATGCATCCAAATGTATGTCCATCAAGTCCATTGCATCCACTACCAAGGCACCAATTCTCTCACGTTTTGTGAGAGCCCTCACCTACATCAAATACACATGGTGGGGGTTTTGGTACCCATTTTTGCTTGGGTCCTTTGGGGTTAGTACTATAAGGAACCCAAAATCTTTTATTAGCAAAATTGAAAGCATTGATCTTATCATAACAAAATTTTGCTAAATGGCTTTTGCGGCCACAATGTGTATATATGTACACCTTAGTATGCTTATGTGAGTGTGTATGATCATGGTGTGCAACATAAGCATGATGATGTGCATGAATGGATGGAGTTTGTTTCTTGGAAAACATAGACTCCAATCTAGTGTGATTGAATGCACAAGAGTTCAAAGTTGAACTCAAATTATTAATTTTATTTTTCAAAACATTTATCTCATTTGTGGTAGCATGTAAAGCATGATGAGATATGGAATCATTTTTCTTATTCTTTTTAAAAACAAATTCTTTTTCTTTTTCAACAAATTTTCTTTTTAAAGAATTATTTTCTTGAAAAACAACTTCCTTTTGTTTTTCCACCAAAGCAATTTTATTTTTCAAAATAGTGTTTCTTTCACATAAATCATTTAATTTGGAAAGCAAGGAAACGTTTTCATTTTTCAAAACCTCATTTTCTTTTTCTAAGCATGCAACCTTATTTCTAAATGAATCATTTTCATTTAGCATGCAATCAAATTTCTTTTTCAAATTTTTGTTATCTTTTTCTAAACATGCAATGTTACTTCTAAATGAATCATGTTCTTTATGCATGCAAGCAATGTTCTTTTTCAAATTTTTATTTTCTTTCTTAATTATGTCATATTTTTCAAGCACAAGTTGACAAAAAGTAGTAAGCTCATCATATGACATGTCATCATCATCTAACTCGGATTCGGTGTTTACCTCAAGGGGGTTATCCCCTTGGACCATGTAGCACTTGTTGGAGGTGTTGCTTCCAACATCCGAATCGCTCCCGGCATAATATAGATCTTTTCGCCAAGGGAGATGATGATGTTCCAAGCTACAAAAGCCGAATCAATATTAGAAACCCTAGATAAATAATCATCATTTAGGGTAGATCTTAAAGCATATAGGGCTTTTGCATTAGCCTCACTATTCTTACCATTTAAACAATATGCATTATTAGTAGTGGCAAGATAAACATTAATGCCTAAGGCCTTGAGGTACAATGACATCTTAACCTTCCAAATTTGGATGTTAAGGATGTCAAAAGTGGGTGGTGACATGAAGTCCATGGTGTGTGTACAAATATTGTGATTAGCCTAAAATGAGGATCTTTAACTCTAGGTTGTAAGACCCAAATCAAGAGCACTTGGCTCTGATACCAATTGTAAAATCACCTAGAGGGGGGGTTGAATAGGTGATGGCTAATCTAATGGTCACTTAATGCCAAATAATGCGGAAGCTAAAACTAATTATAACCTAATAAAACTTTTACACTAAACACCGCGTATAACACAAGAGTGTTGCCGAATTCCCCGTGAAGGGCTCTGGACAAACTCCTCTAGATTCCCCTTGAATGGGTTGAGGTGCCGCGTTGGCTCTCTTGGTTGAATACAAGTGTTAGCAAACAATCCCAAGCAATATAACAATTAAGCACAAATGAATATATCAAGCATATAAAGATAGACAATAAATGAATGCAAAATATAAAAGAGATAGAGAGAGAGAATGAGCAATCGCAAACACAAGGGTATGTTTCGAGGTTCGAGCACACTTGCTCTACATCCCCGCCTTCGACACACGAAGGATTTCCACTATGCAAGATCCCAACGGATCACTCCTTGGTGCCGCAAAAATATGTGTTCTCCCCTTGTAGAAAAAGGTTATAACAGATATAGAAAAAACATGTGTTCTCCCCCTGCAAAAAATATATTATAACAAATATATAAATGTTCTGAAAATATTTTTCTTATCAAACTTCTTATATGGTACCTGAAAGATAGACATTAGAATGGTACCAATAATAAGATCAAAGCATTAACCTTTAGGAGATCAAACCCAATTTGAATTTGGTTTCCATCTGTTAGTATACACATAATTGCATGAATTACATATATCATGTATGTATGATGCAATATAAGTATTTTTTATCAACAATGCTTAAGTTTTTAGGAATCCATATGAACTTGTTCTTAATTCTTTTTGAAATAATATCAGTATTTCTTTTCACAAAAAAATTATATGGATTACTACCATATGTAGATTTTCCAAAAAATCCAAGACCATAATGATTATGTGACTTCTTTTGATATGATAACAAATCATTCAACTTTTCTTTTCCTTGATTAAATATAGTCACATTTTTCAAAATCTCTTCATACTTCATTTTGAAAATTGACATGTCTTTATCTAAAACAGAAATTCTTTCATTTAAAGCATAGTTTCTCTTTTCAATAAAACATTATTTTGTAATAAATTCTCAGTATCCTTTTTCAATGATGATATCACTTTTTCAAAATCATCTTTTTGAGAATTTATAGAAGAAATTTGGGAAGCATAATAAGAATTTTCTTTGAAAAGTTTTTCATTTTCTTTTGTCAAAAATTTATTCTTTATCTTTTCATTCTTAAGATTATTGTATAATTCATGGAATGCATTTGAAAGTTCAGTATATTATACCTCATCTTCTTCTAGAGTCATGTAACAGATATTGGCATGTTTAGTGGCTTCTTCTTCGTCAGAGGAAGAGGAATCACTATTTTCCTATGAAACTTGGTAGTCTTTCTTCTTTTTGAACGTTTTGCTCTTGAATTTACCTTTGTTTTTGAGCAATGAGCAATCCTTCCTCATATGACCTGTTTTATTACAATTAAACATTTAAACTTATTTTGCTTCAAGAACTTTCTGAATTTTCTTGAAAGCATTGCCATCTCCTCTTTATCGTTATCTGAATTTTCCGTGTCTGAGGATGCATGGAAGGTAAGTTCTTTCTTTTTTGAGAGAGATTGTTGTTCATCCTTCTTTCTGTCTTCGAGTTGCACTTCATATGCCATTAAATTACCAATGAGGTTTTCTAATGACATAGTGGAGTGATCGTTTGCTTCTTCGATTGTAGTTGTCTTCTTCTCCCAATCTGGTGTGAGTGCACAAAGGATCTTGCGAATTTTTTCGACTTGGGTGTATTCCTTTCCAAGGGACGCTAAGGAATTTGTTATATCAGTGAATCTTGTAACCATTTCTGAGATAGTTTCATTCTCCTTCATTTTGAAAAGTTCAAACCTGTGGAAAAGAATAGAAATTTTAGATTCCTTAACCTTATTTGCGCCTTCATGTGTTACCTGTAGTATGTGCCATATTTGATTTGCAGAAGTGGCTGTAGACACGGTTGAATTCTTCTTTGGTTAAGGTACAGAATAAAGCATTTATTGCTTTGGCATCAAGGTTCGCATTCTTCTTTTGATCATCACTCCAAGCTGTATAGTTGGTACTCGGTTTGGTGTACGCTGCTTCTACTATATTCCATAGTTCATAGTTGATCGATTGCAAGTAGATCTTCATTCTACACTTTTAGTAGTTGTAGTTCGATCCATCGAATAGCGGTGGACGTTGTGTAGAATGTCCTTCTTTGAATTGTGATGAAGGGAACTCTGTTGCCATCCTTGTATGTTGTTGACTGGGTATGCAGGGCTCTGATACCAATTGTTGGTCCCGAGATGATGCCAATTGTAGGATCTACTATACACATCAACACTCAAACAAAGATATTAGCATAAATATAAAGTACTTGCAATAAAGGAAAATAAATCACAGAAAAGATAACAAACGCAAGCACAAGTGATTTATCCTGGTTCGATCCTCGTGACCTACATCCAGTCCCCAAGCCACCCGCTTGAGATTTTCCTTTATCCTTTGACTTTGTTACACCCAAAATCAACACCTTGCACACCACTTGACAAATCCCCTTTGCCAAATGTGTACAACTCTTCTTACAACCAAGAAGACCACAACACCTTGTACAACCTCTCTTCAACCCGAAGACGCTCTTGTACACTGCTCCTCTTTGAGTGATTACAAACTTTCTTATAAGCCTTGAATCTGTATATGATCATGAATAAGGGCTCTTATAGGTGGACTCTCAGAAATCTTCACTATAGAGTAGGAATTTGAGTGAAGAACTGAAAGTGGAAACAATTTTCTGAAAACCAGAATTTTGAACAGAGTTTTTGGGCAGAAAATTATTGATATGAATTAGTGTATTTAGCCTAGGATAACATACCTATTTATAGCTGAAATCCATAGTCAGTTAGGGTAGTTATCAAGTCAATTTTGAATATTAAAACGTTGGATAACGTTGGATAAAACACCAGAAAATAGAAACTGTCCAACAGTCAGAAACTGCCATTAGTCGACTAGGGGTAGGGAGTTAGTCGACTAGGTTAGGCAATTTACACTGGGTTAGTCGACTACAAAAGGGACCAAGTCGACTAGGTCAAGATTGAAACACAGGGTAAGTTTCTGGAAACTGAAACTAGTCGACCAGAACAATATGATTAGACGACTAGGTCATGTATTAGTCGACTATAAAGTCTGTTAAGTTGACTAATAATGCATATATATCAAAAATAGAGAGTTGGTATCTTTGCAGGACAAATGTTAGTCGACTAGGAAAATTGTCAAGTCGACTATACTATGTATAAGTCGACTAATAGAAGATATAAGTCGACTAAGTGGGTTATGATTTGTGTGTGCGTTTAAAGGCTTTTAACAAACTGTTAAACATTAAAATACACATCCATAGCCACTCTCTGTGGGAAGTCTTGATCAGTAGAACTCTTGAATAGGCTTGTAAGATAGAGCTCTATTGAAACGGCTTCACAAATGTAACATCAAAAGCAAGTTCCAATAGGAGAGACACACGGACAGAGAGGAGATCGGCTACAAATTGCCAGAAGAAATTCTTTGTAAAGAGGGTTCTTCGGTTCTCCTGCTTCCAAATCTTAGATTTTCAGAACCAAGCGAGAAGGAAATCCTATCAGGAGGCAGTGTGATTGTCAGATCGATTGCATCGTCAAAGGGATAAAGTGATCGCGCGCTGATCAGATTCCTACTGGCACATTTCCCTAGAAATCTCTGAGGAGATCTACCTGTAATTTCTGTTTAATTACTTGTAATTTTACTCCTCGATCTTTTTTTTGTAAGTTTTCCTACGAATAGTAATTTTCAATGGAGAACAAGATGGCGACTCCGTTGGGGAAATCGGTCTTTTGTGGCAACAACGAGATAGTGTCGCAATGTAACGATCAGAGTCTTGAGCCCGTCATTTTTGAAAACTTAGTCATTCATTTTGACCAAGAAAAATTCAAAGAATTGCTCTCTAAAGGTAGTCCAGTGCTCCACGCTCGGAAGCACAGGAAGATCTCGGTAGCCAAGACTTCTGAGCACAAGCCAGCATTAGCCGGGCGAGCAACTGGAAGAGCCTCGTTCCAACTCCTCTCAGCCTTCACTGAGGCTACAGGTGCCTTACGCAAGGCTAACCAGGTTCCCTGCGAACATAAAACTTCGCTTCCCAAGCAGATGTGGAGGTCGAAGCAGAAAGGTCCTTGTGAAGCTTTAGGCTAAGTTTCACCGTAACTTCACCTATCAAGCAAAGACAAAAGCAAAATGCCTATCCAGTTTGGCAGCATCGCCGAGGCTATTAGCCACGAGGCTAGTTTGGAATCTTTGCCTTCGCCTAATCTGAGAGCAGTGACCCCTTGCGCCAACCTCGTTCTCACAAGCGAAGTTACTGATGGCGTGGCTAACACAGCGCCAGTACCTGAGGGTATGAACAAAGTTTTCAGCTGCAAGGCTGGAATTGAAGTACTCAGCAGTGCTAGCCACCTTCGCTACAAGGCTGAGAACAAAGCACCACAGCATGCTTCGCTCTCAAAATCTTCCATCACTAAGTTCGCTCTTCGGAGCGGAGTTAAGGGATCATCCCTGGGCTCTAATAGTGGTGCTTATGCAGCTTCAGCGCCTAAGGGTCTACCAGAATTCTCAGCCGCGAAGCTGGGACTAAAGCATTATGCAGTACTAATTGCCTCCGCGGTAAGGCAAAGGACGAAGCATCGTCCCGAGCTTCGCTTCCAAAGCCCTCTGGTGCTAAGTCCACTCCTGCAAATAGAGCTATAAGTAAAAAGGTGATTTCAAAATCACCTGAACAGAACAGTGCACGATCCGCTCGAGGCTCCACACTGGATCGCTTAAACTCGGTTAATCCCGACCTGCGAGAGTTCTTAACTAACAAGCAGAAGTTAGAACTACTCCATACTTCTCCCTCTTGTTGTGAACAAGTGGGATGTCAGTTGGTGACGGTCCATTCAGTCCACTGCCGACTAGGACCAGTCCCCGCCACCTTTCCAAACCGATAGTCAGTTTTTGATCGACTATCGGTGCGAGCTCCTACAAAGCATCACAAAAGGAGCAAATCGCGAAATCTACCAGATCTGCCCTGTACATCCGTCAACATGATAGGAAGGGGACATGAACCGCATAGGGGCAAATGAGCGCCGCGTGGTGCTAACTCCGCTTCGTTCAGTTCTCCAGACCCGGACTATAGCCCTGCCTTAGGCCAAGTCTTGGTAGAAGAAGGTGTGTTCTGAAACACTAGATCTAGGGTGAAAATACCCTAAAATTATGAGCAGCCATCCTCTTCGACTAGAATAACATCACTAGAACCAATGAAAAGGTTATTCCAATGGTCTGATGATGAGAGGGAAGATAGTGGGTATGCCTCTTCAGCAACAGTCAGCTCGGTACGAACGGAGAGAGTGTCGGTGCATATGGTTGATAACGGTAATGATGACATCCGTCGATGGTTGGAAGCTCAAGAGTAAACTTCCAAGGCCCAGCAAGAAGCCTTGGACAACATTCAACAGATGCTCGCTCAACTCCTCATCAACTGAAATAACAATGATACCGGGAGTAATCATAATGAGGAGGAACATAATGATGATGAGCAACCTAAGACTGAGAGTCAAAGAAAAGTCCTTCCATTGATGCTGAAGTACTTAAAGGCATCCAAGCTCAGATCGCATCCCTAACTCAGAGGGATGAACTGAAGAAGGCAGGCATGACTCGTTCTTACCCACTTGAATGGGATTCAGTACCATACCCGCCAAAATTTAAGCCACCTATGTTACATATGTATGATGGTAAGAGCTCTCCAAACCAGCACATCTATTACTTCCAGTCCCAGACCGATAACGTTATAGATAATGATGTTATCATGGCCAGGCTATTCATTGGTACCTTGAAGGGGTAGCAATTGACTGGTTCCGAAGCCTTCCTCCAGGCTCTGTCAATTCTTAGATCGACTTAGAAACTCGATTTCTTTCTCGTTTTTATGAGGACGACACTGAGGTTATTGAAAAATGAAAGAGCAAGAATTTATCGTGTAGCTTTGGGCTAACGAGTCGTGTTCACGAGGAGGAATGCGATAGAAGTTTTTCGGTATTTTTGTTAAATAAGAGTGAAGTTGGTGTCTTTCTTTTAAGTTGAAAAAGAAAATGGAGAGAAGGGAGATGATTAAAAGAAAAGTTGCAAATTTAGAGAAAGCTTTGAAAAAGGTAAATTTTGTATAAAGTTTGAAAAGTGATTTGTTGTTTTTTAATAAAGAAGAAAATCTGGGCTCACTATCTCACTACTCAATGATATGTTCTTCTATTGAAATCCTTAGTACCTCAACTTGATCATAGGCAAAAACTTAAGATTGATTTTAGAAAGTTTTAAGTAAAGCACATAAGATGGTTAGAAAAGTTAATTCTTTTCTTTAAGAAATCATCTCGAATTGAATGTTAAATCATCAAGAAGTTCAAGTGTAAATAAAAACAAGTTCAAGAGACGTTTTTTTAAAGAAGTAAAAACTTAAAAATCCAAATCCATCCTCATGTGCCTTCAAGAACACTTTCAAGAAGAAAGGCTTAAGTTAGGCTTGCAAATGATTCATTGGGTCTTTTCATCAAAACCATTCGAAAAGAAGAGGGGTCAGAGAGAGGAGTAATAGTGAGCCCAAAAAACCAATTTAGCTACTCATGGAAGACAAAGACAATGCAAGTAACTAAAGCACGACATACCGTAAAATCAGTGAAAGAAAATGTAGCTTGATCCTTGTATTGATGTCACTTCAATCTTCAGAATACAATCACTCAATTCCTCTCACTCACTGGTATTTGCACTGAACTATAAATTATAAAACAAAGATACAACTTTTGTACTATCTAACAAAGAGCCTAAACCTTAAAGAATAAACAAAAATTCTAATCCTTGTCTTTGCTCCTTTCTTCTCTGTTGAAAACAGTATTTATAGGGAGAAACCAGAGGGGAGAGGTCGTAGGAAGCTTGGGGGAGCAAACGCTCCCCCAATAACCCCAACAAGGCCGTGGAAATGCGGCTAGGCCGCGTTTTCGTGGCCCTGGTGTGGCCAAATGGTCACACCCAATTGGGGGATGCTCCTGATTTGGTGATTCTTCCATATCTTCTGCTGGTTTTCTCGTTTCTGCTCCAGAATTTGACGAAACAACCTTTGATTGTTGGCTTCAACCGCTTGATTTGGGAGGATTCATTTCAACCAGTTTTTAACTTCTCTGATTTGCCAAGATTTGCCCTGATTTCGAATTTATTCTGAATTAAATCAGAATTTGATGGGCTTTTGGGCTTGTTTCTCTTTCCTTTCTTTTAGCAATGGGCCTATATTTAACAAAGAAGAATAAGACTTATTAATAGGATTTATTAGATAAAAAGTATGGTAATGTGATAATGTATATGCAATATATGTGACTGATCACACCCCCACACTTATTTTTGCTCGCCCTCGAGCAAAACATCAGACTTATCCTAATCAATTATTTAGACCACTTTCGCAGGTTACTCGATTGCACTGAGTATGTACAACAAGCCGTTAAAGCTCTAAGTTACCCCTAGAGGACGAGTTTTGTCTCGTGAGGATTTTCAGTGGATTGCACCCACAAAATCCATAAAGAAAAAAATGTTAGTGTTTTCGAAACGCATTTTGAAACTAGAAAATATTTGAAATATATTTGTAAGGGTTCAAGTAATTTATAAGTTATAGGACTATCAAACTTTTCATTTTTAAACTTAGTCTCTATTAAAAAATATGTCATCAATCAAAGTAAGGATTCAAATTGTGTTTCTCATCTAGTTTATTACTTTACTCTGAGTCATATATGCACCATCGTCACCGTGAATTTTGACTAAGGGTTCTTTAACATTAACTCCTATGCCTTATTTTTATTTATTTTTGGTGGTATTTATTCCTCAATTCCATTAGGCTTTCTAATCTGCCCATGTAACGAGCCTTTAGTCGGTGACACCCAAACCGGATAGTTTTAGGGCACCAGGAGAGAAAACACCCCTAAGGACTTGAACACTCGAGTAGACAAGGCCACAAAACTAAGGTTTTTATTTATAAAATGTACCCCTTTTAGGCGTGAATACTTATGCTTCATGAGGCACAAATTCCCAGCTTAATCAGAGGATTTATATATATATTTTTCTCAAACTTATCTAATTATCTTTTGCATAAATACCAAGGCTTGCTTAGCCAAAGCACCTAGCTAATCAATAATTAGATTTGTTTATTTTTTATACACATATAATTTTTTTCTCACTTTTTTTTATAAGGCATAAGAGTCTTTGTTTTTTGAACCCTGAGCGTGTAAGTGTATGAAGTGTGCATATTTCATCAAGGTAAAAATCAAGACTAAATTACTTTCACAAATTTTCTTCCTAACCCTAAAAATCAAACAAATCATCTTATTTTGATCTAGTGTAAAAAATCCTAATTATGATTTTCCTATTCCTTAAAATTGACTTAATTTCTTACAAAAAATATATCAAAATATTGTTCTTACCTTTTAAATTTTTTTTAGTTATATTAGTCATGTTAGAACCCTCCCCCACACTTATCTCATGCATTATCCCCATTGTATAAAAGAAATATATAGATGCATGAAATGAAATGTAAAAGAGGTGCATATATTATACAAAAATATGTACAACATCAAGTTTCTCCCACACCTAGATCTTTTTCGGTCTCATCCCTCTAGCTCTCTTCCCATCATTCCAATGGGTCCTCTTTATAGGACATAGTGGGGAGGCCAATTTTTTTGTCTTAGCTCTCTTCCTCCCCAGTCTCACCTTCTTTAGGTGTTTCTTCATCATATTATTACATTCATTATTTAAAAATTGATCTCCACCACATTTCTCAGTTTGAACTTCTTCATTATGAATGCCTAAGAATTTTAGCTCAGTTCCATATATCTCCTCAGAGCTTAGGTCAATACTTTTCCCTGGAGATGTCTAATTAACCAAAATATTCCTAGTTGGTTCATCCAAATACATGAGTTCTTCTTCGAAGAGGTTTTCAAAGAGTATGTCAATCGGATGTTCTTGAATTATATTTTCATGCGATATATCATTGGTTGGCTCATCGAAAGTGAAGATATTCAAATCGAATTTCCCTTTTATAAAGGGTACTCTAATATTAGGATCTCCGACGTATGCCTTTTCATCAAGATAATCGCATTCATTCTTAAATAATTCATTAAGAAACAACGACTCATTCTCTATACCTTCACTCTCTTCATCATAATTGTTTTCAACAAAGTTTACCTCAAATGTTTGGTCTCTTATCTTACGAGGTTGTTTTTCTAGGTTGAAGACATTGACTTCTCTAGTCATTTCCCCAAAGGTTAATCTCATAGACCCATTCTTACAATTGATAATAGCATTAGCAGTAGTAAAGAATGGGCGCCCTAAGATAACAAGAGTTTGAGCCCTAGGATTGGACACAGGTTGTGTCTCAAGAACTATGAAATCAACTGGGTAGATAAATTCCCCGACCCGGATAAGGACATCATTAATTTTCCCCTTTGAAACTTTCACAGAACGGTCAGCCAGTTAGATAGTGACTCGAGTTGGACTAAGATTACCCAACCCGAGTTGTTGATAAACTGAGAATGGAAGCAGGTTGATACTTGCTCCCAAATCAGGAAGTGCATGACTAATCTCGGCTTGTCCTATAGTGCAGGCAATGGTGGGACAACCCGGATCCTTATACTTGACAGGGATCATACCCGATAGTAGTTCACTAATATTAGTGGCTAAGAAGACTTTCTTGGGTACATTAGTCTTTCTCTTCTTGGTGCACATGTCCTTAAGAAATTTAGCATAGGATGGGACTTATTGGATGGCATCAAGGAGTGGCACATTTATCTTAACTTGATTAAATATCTCAATTATCTTATCCATGTGCGGATTTTGCTTGTTGTTCTTTAGCCTATTAGGAAAAGGTACTATAGGCTTGTACATCTGACTGGTTGACTTATCTATTTCAAATTCGTCAGATTTGGAAGGATTGGGACTACATGAGGTGGATACTGGAGTGTGATTGTGCTGACTGGGATTGGGTGGTGTTGACACTTGGTTATCAACTTTCTTTCCCGACCTCAATGTATGAACATCATTACATTGATTCAATGATTGATCCTCAACCAAATTAGCTTGTTGTGAATTCTTAGGATTCATAATTAGTTGACTGGGCATGGTACCCTTTTGCCTCTCATGTTGTGGATTGGCTAAGTGGCTCATTTGACCCTCTAACCTCTGTATTATTTGCATGAGGGAATCTTGGTTCTTCATGTACCTTTCCATATTTCTCTCAAAGTCAGTCATTCTCCTTTCAAGATGAGGATTCTGAAAGGAGGGTTATGGAGCTTGGTTGGGAAAATTTTGTTGATAATGTGAAAAATTGTTGGGAGAATTATGAGGGTGATTTGGAAAGTTGGGTTGATGATTGAAAGAGTTATTAGAATGATGGAAGTGGCTTGCATGGTTTGACCGTGGGTGGTCCTTATTTTGTTGCTTCCATGAGAAATTTGGGTGATTTCTCCAGCCAGGATTATACGTTGGTGCGTAAGGATCATTGTTTGGCCTTGAAAAGGCCGCATTCATCGGTTCACGATATTGTTGCTGAGCTTGAAACACGGGACACTCCTCAAACACATGATTCATGGCTTGACAGTATGTACAGCCCGGAGTTGAAAATTGGTTTGGGCTGACTTGATTGATGGGACTTGGTTCCTTAGTTTCTAAAACTTCCAGTCTTCTCGCTGTTGGCCCAAAGGCCATTAGCCTGAAGTTTTGATGATAACAAACCATATATAGTTATGTTTTTAACAAGTTTGTTTAAATGAGTTTCAGGTAAAAATCATAGGGAAATTGACGGCTCCAAACACAAGACTCACACATTTGAAAGCCGCAAAGATTTGGATCCCAGAGCCCAGCACAATAGAAGAGCTCCAGGATCAAACAAGATTGAAGACTATACAAGATTTGTATTTTCCATTTTTAGTTAGGATTTATAGTCTATTTTGTCAAAACCGAGATGATAGAGGTAGATAACTTTGGGATTGTCACACACACACATTTCATATTGCTTCATGCTTACAAATAAATTTTTAGTACAAAATTTCTAACCTAGTTTCGGAAAAACAAAGTTTGGAAAAATCGTTTTTGGCAAAACAAGTTTTTGGAAAAAACTGTTTTTGTTTAGAAAAAGGATTTTTATCAAAATATAGTTCAAATTATTTTGGTGTTGATCTATGATCACACCCTGGTCCTAGAACTCTATTTTGTATATACCCAATCCAAAGAATTTTTATCAAAAAATTCCATCTTCAAAATCCCTTGTGAAAATCTGTTTTTGGTCTGAGTCCGTCGACCTCACGGTCGACCACTGGCAGAGCTGAATTGCTCTGTCAGTCGACCGGGCGGTCGACCGACATGCACCATTGTACATGTGTGCACTTCGGTCGACCGACCGGTCGACCGATAGAGAGAGAGAGCTGTGCTCTCTGTTTTTTTCGGTCGACCGGACCGGTCGACCGACAGAGAAAACTTTCCTCTCTGTTTTGACTTCGGTCGACCGTCCCGGTCGACCGGTTTCCCAACGGTCAGAAATTCGACCGTTGGCGGTCGACCGGCCTGGTCGACCGACAGCAGTCAGATTTTTCTGACAGTTTCCAACAGCTATTTTTTCTGACTTGTTTTGTGTTGGGTTTCTCCCCAACGACTCTCTTGACCCTTGTAACCCAGTTTTCATCCCCTATAAATAGAGGAAGTATTCTACAACTAAAAAAAAAACAAGATTTACAAGTAAAAATCAAAAGTTTTTCAAAAGTTTAGCTTTTAGCAAAAAGTTTCCATTGAGCCAAAATTTCCAATCCTTTTACCTTGAAGCTTTCCTCTACTTCTCTTCTAGATTTGTGCACTACACAATCCCAAAATTTATCATCTCCTCATCTTGGTTGTAGGTTTATGCAAGTGAGCCATTGTTTATGGTCAAGTGTTGATCACCTTTTTCTTCATATTGAGAAGTTGTAGAGGTATCGGCCTCAAGCGAGCTAGTGAGCTCCTAGTTGGTGTTGCGGCACCGCGAGAGAGGACAAGTGTGTCCAAAGAAGTTCTAGTGAGAACTTGTACTGACGATCCGGTGGGACAAGCATAGTGGAAATCCTTCATCGTGTTGAAGGCGGGGGCGTAGAGCAGTGGCTCGAACCTCGAAACATATCATTGTGTTTGCGATTGTCCACCTATCTCTAAACTCACTCTCTCCTTTACTTGCTCTATTACTTGTCTATATTCTTGCAAGTCTATTTATAATTGTTGGTTATTGTTAAATAGTTTTTAAATCCGCATTATTTGTCACTTAGTTTAGCCATCACCTATTCACCCCCCCTCTAGGTGATTTCAATTGGTATCAGAGTCTAACCCTACCATTTGGTTTAACCACCTTAGGGAGATCCTCACTTTTGGCTATATCTATTTGTTGCATTTTTATTTGTTGTGCATTATACTTGTATTCATGGCATCTGTTGACTTTTCTAGCATCAAGTCCCCACATAAATTTGATGGATTGAACTTTCCTGTTTGGAAGGTCAAAATGAACCTTTTCTTAAAATCCCTAGGAGTTAGAGTTGCTAGGTCCATTACCAAAGAATTTATTGGACCTCTCACTGATGAGAAAACATGGTCCGAAGACACCACTAAGGACTATGAAGTCAATGCTAGAGCCCAATATGCACTCACCCAAGCTTTAAATGAAGATGATCTTTCACGCATCATTAACTGTAAATCTGCTTTTGAAGTTTGAAATGTTCTAATTGTTACTCATGAGGGAACGTCTCAAGTCAAGAGATCTAAAATTGACTTGCTCCGTTCTCAATATGAGAATTTTTATATGCTTGAAAATGAATGCATAGATGATATGCTCACCCATTTTACCAAGATCACTAATGCTCTATCTTCTTTAGGTGACACCATCGATAATGACCAAAAGATCCGGAAGGTCATTAGAGCTCTTCCCAAGTCTTGGGAAGTCAAGGCAACCACCCTCAACGAGCTAAATGATAGGGAGGAGATGGACTTCTCCGGCTTCATCGGCAATCTCAAAACCCATGAGATGGAGATGAAGGTTAGAGAAGAAAGGGAGGCACCAAAGAAGAAAGGCCTTGCTTTCAAAGCCGTTCCATCCACCCATGATGAAGAGGATTCATCGGAAGACTACGATGAAGACTTTGCCATGCTTATAAGGAAGGTGGGCAAAATGTTCTACAAAAAGGGTAGACAAAGCAACTTCCGAAGAGGGAAAACTCAAGGAAGATTTGAAAGGAAAAGAGAGGAACCGGGTCCGTGTTTTCATTGCAAGAAGACGGGACACCTAATTGCCGATTGCCCCTCTCTATAAGCTACTACCTCCAAGAATGGGCAAAAGAAGAAAAAGGCGATGGTGGCTACGTGGGATGACTCGGAGTCGGAATCCGAAGAGGAGATCGACGCCGCTCACATGTGCTTCATGGCACATGGCGAGGATGCTACCAAGGTATGTCTAGAAAACTCTCTAGATGATGATGACCTAACTATGGATGAACTTGCACACTTTCTTGAAGAGTTACAAAGTAGGTATGAAATTTCACAAGCTCAAATAAAAAATTGAAAAAGGAAAATGATTCATTAAAAAGTAAATTTGAACTTGTTTTACAAGAGAAAAATGAATTAGCAAATTCCATTGAAAAGATGAAAAAGGATTTTGAAAAATATTAAACATCTTGTAAAGGAAAAAGCCCTATTTCTACTTGCAACAAAAACGAATTTTTAGAGATCCAAAAACGTGTTGAAGTTTTGGATACTACTTTAAAGAAATATGCTTTTGACATGACTAAACTTGCATCTAGGTTTCCTAAAGGAATATCCCAAGGGAAACACACTCATCATCATCATGCTTCAAAATCACACAAGCGTGCACACTCACATAAACATGCTTTTATGTATGGTAGGATTTATACTTGTGCTCATTGTGGCCGCAAAGGCCATTTAGAAAAGTTTTGCTATGCTAAGCTAAATTTATTAAATAAAAATGTTTGGGTTCGAGAAAACACTAACCCTATAGGACCCAAAAAGATTTGGGTACCAAAAGACACACCAAACTTAATTAATGCAGGTGGATCGTCCTCCTCCAAGACTCAGGGGGAGATGGTGCCCGGGTGGTGGATGCATCAACGCTCAACGAACACATTGTCGCTTGGATCACTATCATAGAGGCACCCATTTTGAAGAAAACCTATGGTTTGGTAACTTCTCCACATAAAGATTTCTTTTTATATATACATAGGATTGCTAGTTACATTTTGTGATATTGTGCCATATGTGAACTTGCATTTCTATTTGTTTGTACCTTTGACATGATTGAGTATATATTCATGTTTCTTTGCCATATGATATTTGTCCATATATCAAGATTTTGTTAACTTGATGTTTTATATGATTTTGTCAAAAATCAAAATTTATTTAATCAAATTAAAGCAAATAAAAAGAGATGGCAATTACGCGCCTCAACTCTTATCTAGAGGAATCTCGAGGAGAAGTTCAGAACCCTTAACAGGGTATTCGACTTCAACATCTCTTATTTATCGCTTTTAAAAAAATTAAATAATAAATAAAAAATAAATAAATTTGTTGTTGTTTTTCATGCCAAGGAAGATTTAAATTGTTTCTACATCATTTTTATGATTTTACAATATAGACATATTTTTTAGGTTAAAAGAAAATTAGTTTAAAAATCCTATTTTAAAAAACTGGTCTATTCTCTGCTTTTCACCTTATACGGTCGACCGGATTGGCCTGGCATAGGCCCGGTCGATCGACCCAGTCGACCGATATAACCTGGCAGTTTTTAGCCCGTAGCCGGTCGACCGACTGAAAGAGACTTTGGTCTCGGTTTCTGCCGGTCGACCGGCCCGGTCGACTGGGCGACGGGTTTTCTGTGTTTTTACCCGCATCTATATAATGCCCTAACTCTAAAATCCTCTCATCTCACCGCCTCCTCTCCTTCTTTCTCACCCTCTTTCAACCCTAAAAACAGATCTACACCCTCTCTCACTCTCTAAACCCCAAATCAATTCAAAAATTATTGGGATTCAGCGTTTTAGGCTTCAGATCTTAGATTCTACCTGTGTATTTCTCTTGTTTTCAAGGTATAATCTTCCATATCCTTTGCTTTAATTCCATATCTAGATCCTTAAATTTTCTTTACTTCAATCTCATATCTTTTGCTTAGATCTAGCCTTAACCTTAATTATACTTTCACCATGTCAAAAAGGACCAGATCTGAGAAGGGGAAAACTTCTCAATCCTCATCTCACTCATCCCCTTTTGTTTCACCTAATGCTTCATATAGATACATAGTTATTTCCCCTAAAATTGTTAACTCTGGGAGATCTGTTGTGTTGAATGACTTTAAACATTTGAACCTAGCTTCTATTTTGAGGACTAGTTCCTTGGAATACTTTGTCTCTATTAGGGAACCCGTATATCCTTCCCTAGTCCATTATTTTTACTCTAATCTCACATTCAAATCAAATCATATTAGATCTAGAGTTTTGGGCAGAGACATTGACATCTCTCTTCAGGAATTTGCTCATCACCTTCACCTCTCCTGTGAGGGGGAAGATATTTATAATCTTGATATACATGACTTTGTTTATCCTGACGGTGAGTCTGCCCAGACCGCCTCCACTTTGCTTCATGGGAATGATAACCCCGGTCTAGTTAGGAATGAGGATGTGAAGTACTACACTCTCACCGCCTAAGTCCTAGCAAAGATCGTTTTCTATAATATCCTACCTAAATCAGGAGAGTATAGTCATGCTAGGGATCAGTTCCACTTATCATCTACTGCCTTTTACGAGGCATTAGAATCAACATCCCCAAACTTATCATCAGTTACATGGTTTCGGATCATCTCCTTGTCCCAAACCGGCACTTGCCTTTTGGGATGATGATTACCCATCTGTTGAAGCAACTAAACTTTAATCTTTCCGCTGAACAGTTGGTTGAACCGTCTGTTGACATAAACAGCTCCCTCCTCAAGAGGATGCGTGTTAGGGAGCGTCCTCCTGCTCCTCAGCTGCAACCTATCATACCTGCTGTCCATGTCCCTAGATCTTCTTCTAGCTCTTCTGCTCCCTCCGATCCCTATCTTGCTCAGCTTCGGGAGCACCACGAGCAGATTTCTGCTGAGATGGCTGCACATCGCCAGCAGATTTCCGAGGAGATGTCCGCTCATTATCAGCGGATGGAGCAGCGCTTGGATCATGATCTCAGCTACATCTGTGGTTCCATACGCTATTTGGAGACTTACCTCGGCGGCATCTACCAGAAGAATGAATGGTCGATTCCTATTCCATCTGCTCATGCTCGGCCACTTCCTTCTACCGGCCCCCCATTTCCCGCCAGGACTCCTTCTGCTACTCCTTCTGCTCCAGAGCCATCTACTGCACAGGATTCTGAGTCTGATGAGGAGTGACCCCTTTTGATGATGTCAAAAAGGGGGAGAGATATTTGGGCAGTTATTTTGTTATTTGTGTTATTTTGGGTTGTTATCTTTTCTGCATGTATTTGGACATGTGGACATGTGTTATGGTTTTGAGGTTGGCATGAACCTCCTATTTGTATGAACATGTGTTTTACTATGTTATGGCAGTTATGTTTTCTATCTCCTTGTGGCATATGTGATTGATTGTATATTGTGTTTATGCTTTTATTACCCCAATCACCTATTTGGAGGATGGAGGAATTTTTGGATGGATGGAGGTAACCATGTGTACATACACTTTCTATATTTCTGTATCTTTGGTATGCATGGATGGTTGGCATGTGTGTCATTTTCATATCATATCTATATGCCTGTGTTATGCTTATGTATCTCTTATCAGATCATTTTATATGCATGTGTTGAGGGGGAGCTTCACTTGAAGTCTCCACCCAAAATATTTGTAATAACTCTATATGTTTTGTCATCATCAAAAAGGGGAGATTGTTGGCCCAAAGGCCATTAGCCCGAAGTTTTGATGATAACAAACCATATATAGTTATGTTTTTAACAAGTTTGTTTAAATGAGTTTCAGGTAAAAATCATAGGGAAATTGACGGCTCCAAACACAAGACTCACACATTTGGAAGCCGCAAAGATTTGGATCCCAGAGCCCAGCACAATAGAAGAGCTCCAGGATCATACAAGATTGAAGACTATACAAGATTTGTATTTTCCATTTTTAGTTAGGATTTATAGTCTATTTTGTCAAAACCGAGATGATAGAGGTAGATAACTTTGGGATTGTCACACACACACACATTTCATATTGCTTCATGCTTACAAACAAATTTTTAGTACAAAATTTCTAACCTAGTTTCGGAAAAACAAAGTTTGGAAAAATCGTTTTTGGAAAAATAAGTTTTTGGAAAAACCGTTTTTGTTTAGAAAAAGGATTTTTATCAAAATATAGTTCAAATTATTTTGGTGTTGATCTATGATCACACCCTGGTCCTTATAAGTCCTAGAACTCTATTTTATATATACCCAATCCAAAGAATTTTTATCAAAAAATTCCATCTTCAAAATCCCTTGTGAAAATCTGTTTTTGGTCTGAGTCCGGTCGACCTCACGGTCGACCGCTGGCAGAGCTGAATTGCTCTGTCGGTCGACCGGGCGGTCGACCGACATGCACCATTGTGCATGTGTGCACTTCGGTCGACCGACCGGTCGACCGAGAGAGAGAGCTGTGCTCTCTGTTTTTTTCGGTCGACTGGACCGGTCCACCGACAGAGAAAACTTTCTCTCTATTTGGACTTCGGTCGACCGTCCCGGTCGACCGGTTTCCCAATGGTCGGAAATCCGACCGTTGGCGGTCGACCGGCCCGGTCGACCGATAGCAGTCAGATTTTTCTGACAGTTTCCAACAGCTATTTTTTCTGACTTGTTTTGTGTTGGGTTTCTCCCCAAGGACTCTCTTGACCCTTGTAACCCAGTTTTCATCCCCTATAAATAGAGGGAGTGTTCTACAACTAAAAAAAAAACAAGATTTACAAGTAAAAATCAAAAGTTTTTCAAAAGTTTAGCCTTTAGCAAAAAGTTTCCATTGAGCCAAAATTTCCAATCCTTTTAGCTTGAAGCTTTCCTCTACTTCTCTTCTAGATTTGTGCACTACACAATCCCAAAAATTATCATCTCCTCATCTTGGTTGTAGGGTTGTGCAAGTGAGCCATTGTTTGTGGTCAAGTGTTGATCACCTTTTTCTTCATATTGAGAAGTTGTAGAGGCATCGGCCTCAAGCGAGCTAGTGAGCTCCTAGTTGGTGTTGCGGCATCGCGAGAGAGGACAAGTGTGTCCAAAGAAGTTCTAGTGAGAACTTGTACTGACGATCCGGTGGGATCAAGCATAGTGGAAATCCTTCATCGTGTTGAAGGCGGGGACGTAGAGCAGTGGCTCGAACCTCGAAACATATCATTGTGTTTGTGATTGTCCACCTATCTCTAAACTCACTCTCTCCTTTACTTGCTCTATTACTTGTCTATATTCTTGCAAGTCTATTTATAATTGTTGGTTATTGTTAAATAGTTTTTAAATCCGCATTATTTGTCACTTAGTATAGCCATCACCTATTCACCCCCCCTCTAGGTGATTTCACTCGCTAGGTTAGTTAACTTTGCCTCGTTAGCTATGGATGATTCAATTAAATGGAGACCTCCTTTTGAAGAGATGGAGTTTGAATTCCTAGAGCTTTCACTAGTTGGTTCCCATTGGATGGTATTTTCAGCTAGATTCTCATATAAATCACATCCTTCATTCTCATCCTTCTGCAAGAATCCCCCTTAGCACATGCTTTCTAAGAGGGTCTTGGTTGAGTAATCTAAACCGTCATAAAGAATTTGACATTGTCACCATTTCTCTATTCCATGATGAGGACATTGGACAAGGAGGTCTTTGAAGCGTTCAAAGTACCTCCAAAACAGTTCACTAGATTCTTTCTTAAACTGCATGATGTTTTTCCTAACGAGAGCGGTCTTATGATTTGGATAGAATTTCTTCAAGAAGATCTTGATGAAACCATCCCAGGATGTGATAGAGCTGACCGCTAAGCTGTATAGCCATTTCTTGGCTAAGTCCTTAAGAGCGAAAGGGACAAATCTCAACCTAATAACATCATCTGCAAGGTGTGGGATTTTCATCATTAAGCATACTTCTTCAAATTTTCTTATGAAGAAATAAGCATCTTCGGACTCTAAGCCATGGAACTTAGGGAGTGTGTTGATGAACTGTGACTGAAGCTCAAAGTTGTGTTCACCAACCGATGGAAGTTGGATGCAGGATGGAAGTGAGGTTCTAATGGGATAGAACCTATCCTGCAATGATGTTGGTTGAGCCATAACCGGATCTGATCTTGGTTCAAACTTGGGTGGTGATGTGTTTCTTGTCAACCTAGATGAATTAGGGTCTCTTGACCACGCTTGCATACACAATCACAATCACAAACAAGTTTACCAATGGTCAACAAGAGTAATCAACCAAGCCTAATCTATGGTAACCTTGACCTAGATAACTCCTAACTAGTTGATTGTCCACAGGAGGTATAATGTAGACTTTGACCACAAGCTAGTCAGTCAGGTCAGGGCAAGATTGGTGAGAGGTATCCGCGCAAAAGCGATGGGCCTAATTAAGCCAAACCACCAGCCTTCAGAGTTTCGCTCCTTAAACCCTTTCCTAGACACTGATTTGGCAGGAGTCAAATTTCAACACCTTCCCCCTTAGGATAATCTCCTAATAGTTCGAAATGTCCCTAAGGCCAACGTCTATTAGATTTTACTTAGGCTTAGGTTGTGCGTGCTTGGAGATGATTTTTAGGCTAAGGAAGGGTAATTACTTCCCCACCTTATCTTGAATTGGGTTTTGCCCTTAGAATTTATTGTGCAAAGTGTGCAAGATATAGAAAAGTAACATTCAAAAAGCAAATATCACCCAAGAATATTTTCTAAGCTATATGCTATGCATACGTACCTTATCTCCAGTTATCTTCAACAGTAATTATAAAATAAACGTAATTAGACAAATGTCTAAAATGCAAGTCTAAACATTTTTTAAACAATTAACAATCACTCAAATTACTATTGGATTAAAACAGGGATTGTGAATAGCAAATATAGAAAAAATAATAGCACACAAAAACTTTATTTTTGCAAGCAATATGTCCTACAAAAAAGAGTTTTAGTAGTCCAACAAAAATTTCAAACTTGCGCTGCAATTTCTTGAAATTCTGTTTCCTACTTTCGAGAGTAGGGGCACAGAATAGCAAGTCTTCTCCTGCAAAGCTTGAATGCTAGATCTGAATCTTGATGTCCCTGAAACAAGACACCAAACTTGTTACTAAATAATTACACCGTTCCCTCCCCGGCAACGGTGCCAAAAATTTATTGAAAAATGAAAGAGCAAGAATTTACCGTGTAGCTTTGAGCTAACGGGTCGTGTCCACGAGGAGGAATGCGATAAAAGCTTTTCGGTTTTTGTTAAATAACAAAGAGTGAAGTTGGTGTCTTTCTTTTAAGTTGAAAAAGAAAATGGAGAGAAGGGAGATGATTAAAAGAAAAGTTGCAAATTTAGAGAAGGCTTTGAAAAAGGTGAATTTTGTATAAAGTTTAAAAGTGATTTGTTGTTTTTTAATAAAGAAGAAAATCTGGGCTCACTATCTCACTACTCAATGATATGTTCTTCTATTAAAATCCTTAGTGCCTCAACTTGATCATAGACAAAAACTTAAGATTGATTTTAGAAAGTTTTAAGTAAAGCATATAAGATGGTTGGAAAAGTTAATTCTTTTTTTTAAGAAATCATCTCGAATTGAATGTTAAATCATCAAAAAGTTCAAGTATGAAATAAAAATAAGTTCAAGAGACTTTTTTTTAAAGAAGTAAAAGCTTAAAAATCCAAACCCATCCTCATGTGCCTTCAAGAACACTTTCAAGAAGAAAGGCTTAAGTTAGGCATGCAAATGATACATTGGGTCATTTCATCAAAACTATTCGAAAAGAAGAGGGGTTAGAGAGAGGAGTAATAGTGAGCCCAGAAAACCGATTTAGCTACTTATGGAAGACAAAGAATAATACAAGTAAGTAAAGTACGACATACCGTAAAATTAGTGGAAGAAAATGTAGCTTGATCCTTGTATTGATGTCACTTCAATCTTTAGAATACAATCACTCAATTTCTCTCTCTCACTGGTATTTGCACTGAACTACAAATTATAAAACAAAGATACAATTTTTGTACTATCTAACAAAGAGCCTAAACCTTAAAGAATAAACAAAAATTCTAATCCTAGTCTTCGCTCCTTTCTTCTCTGTTGAAAATAGTATTTATAGGAAAAAACCAGAGGGGAGAGGTCGTAGGAAGATTGGGGGAGCAAACGCTCCCCCAACAACCCCAACAAAGCCGCGAAAATGCGGCTAGGGCCGCGATTTCACGGCCCTAGTGTTGCCAGATGGCCACACCCAACTGGGGGATGCTCCTGATTTGGTAATTCTTCCATATTTTCTACTGGTTTTCTCATTTCTTCTCCAGGATTTGATGAAACAGCCTTTGATTGCTGGCTTCAACCGCTTGATTTGGGAGGATTCATTTCAACCGATTTTCAACTTCTCTGATTTGTCAAGATTTACCCTGATTTCGAATTAATTCTGAATTAAATCAGAATTTGATGGGCTTTTGGGCTTGTTTCTCTTTCCTTTCTTTTAGCAATGGGCCTTGTATGACCCGGGAAAGGAGAGGACAAGAATTTGCGGTAAAAGTTTTCCTTGAATCAAATGAAAAGGATTACAACAAAAACTGTTCCTTCCGGTTACAAGGGAGGGAGAATATTGAATCTTGAATTCCCCCTTTGTTTAATGCTGGGTTCTTCGTGTGGCGGTGGAGAGTGAATCTTGTTCTCCGTTGACCAGATGACCGTCCTTCTGGGATCTCCTCTTCGGCCGGTAGAAAGAGTAACTCAGCTCTGTCTACCAAAACTCTCAAAGAGAAGGTAGGCGAAAGCTAGCTCGTACGCAGCGAACTTGCTGAAGAGTTGATCTGCTTCTTTTCTCTCTGTGTCGCCCTCTTGTTGCCGATTGCCAAAAGTTCGACCCCTTCTTCATAGCGACGGGGCTATTTATAGAGGTTAGGGGGTGATCGTGCCCCCTAAAAGTGCTCCACAATGAGGGGCCACTTCCCGCTACCTGCGCGGTGACTGGCCCCGTAATCCGGGTGGTTACAACTGAGGCGTGGGTGTCGAGCCAACGCGCCTTGATGCTGAGACGCGGGTGTCGAGCCAACGCGCCTTGATGCTGAGACGCGGGTGTCGAGCCAACGCGCCTTGATGCTGAGACGCGGGTGTCGAGCCAACGCGCCTTGATGCTGAGACGCGGGTGTCAAGCCAACGCGCCTAGAGCTTGAAACTTTCCTTTTCAATGGCTTGTCCTCCAGTAACTTTTGGACAGCCTACAGAACCCCTCCAAAGTTTTCGATATTTCGCAGTTAACTGGAATGGATGTCGAAATACTTTGGATTCTAGTTAAATTCACCTTCATGACTGGACTGTTGATGCTCCGGGTTTGATCTTATCTGGAGTTGGTCTTCGTGAGTGTACTGTTGAACTCTTTGAAACCACCAGGGTTGATCGTGTTGAGTGTCTAGATACACAGTCTAAACCTCCCCGATTGCTTTTAGTCTGTCACGGGTGTGCTTTAAGCCAGGAGTGGTTGGTCGTCTGTTTGCGTCAGTGTACTGTTGAACTGATTTTGCAGAAGCAGGAGGCCGAACGCAGGTTCCTTTTGAAAAGTCGAGATGGTACTGCTTTAAAGACGCGAGTTCTGTAGGGTGCGTCTTTTGGCAATGGAAACGCGCCCGATCTTCCATGAGGCAGACACGATGTTGGGCCCGCTGGGTCGGACGCGGATTTCGTAGAGAGACGCGACCTTCCGAATGCATTTATGGAAATGCTGACCGGGCATGTCCATCGAAGAGGTGCGTCCCTTGGGTGCGAATCTGTGCCGTGTCATGATTACGCCGCCAGCTGGCCTGGGGAACCGGCGGGATTTCACCTTTTGGCGCGCGGACTTCCCGGTTCATTAACTGAACCGCACCACGTGTCGAATGATGACTCGCTGCGGAGTCACGGCGCATGATCTTCTCTGTTCAAAAATGATTTGGTTCCACGCGTCAAGCGGTGACTCGCTGCAGCGCCGCGTATCTTTGCGTCTTATCGGGCCACACGCCGCGTATCTTCGCGAATCCTTGTGCCTATAAATAGCCACAGTTGGAGAGATACCTCTTCTTCTCCGAGCGTTTTATTTTAGGGTTTTTAAGAAATAGAGTTCTTCTTTTCCCTGTTCATCCTTACATCAGATTCTTGATTAACAATGGCACCCAAGACCAAGCCAACCGCATCTTCTTCTCGGGCGACCGTCGACGAGGCCCGGAGGGGTGCTTCTTCTGCGCAGGACGCTGCTCTCCCAGGTATAATGCCTTTTAGGCGTGGATTTTGCCATTAATGGAAGCCCATAGAACCCTAAGAATTTTTAACACAAGATATAACTCGTGTTTGATTCTCAGACGCGGTCTCAGACGCAGTCTTTGAGTTGATAACCGTGGCGCGGGTTTGGACCCTCGCGCCATTGGGTCCTGCGCTTCAGATTCTTCACTTAGAATATTTCTAATTGTGAAGGGTTCAGACGCGGACTTGGTTTACAGAACGCGGATTTGATCCTTGCGTTCTGTTTCATCAGCTGCCGATTTTGATGAATCTGGCACCCGAGTCCAAGCACTTAGACATCTGGGGATGTGAAAGGAAGGGAGTTACCATTGAAGCCAGGGAGACTTCCACTCTGCAGGATTTGCCCAAGGATTCGGCATCTCTGGACCTCCCAGATGGTAAGGAAGTTCTGATATTTTAAATATTTCGCTTTTCTCCTTTGTGGCTAATATCGTAATAATTTGCAGAGGGAACTGAGAGGGCTCAGGTGGAGAGTTCGGCGGTCGGTACTCTTCCAAGAGGCCACACAGCTCAGGTCTCAGCTGAAGCTTCTGAGGAGATTGCGCTTGCTACTCCATCATTAGCTGTGGAGGTTCCTGCAGAGATAACACCTCCGGAAGCGCCAGTGGCCAGTCTCGCTCTTGACGTATTGACGGTCAGCACGACTCTCGTGCAAAAAGAGCCGGCTTGCACCCCTTTCCTCATGATAGAAAGGGGGTCGGGGAGTACCTCGGGTGATGATACAATGGATTTCCTGACAAGCAAGACGGTGCAGCAGTTCCTTGACGCGATGCGATCGTGCATCGATTTTATCCTGTCTGGGCGTAGCTCTTTTGACTTTGCCCGGACGTTTCTTGGAAACATGGTCAGGAACATCGAATTAACTGGAGGCTCCTCGCTTGCCAATTCGTGTATGCTGTTGGTGGAGCGATTGGGAAGTGACTTGAAAGAGCTGAAGTCTTTGGACAATACTAGCTCTTCTCAAGAAGCCCAGGTCATCTTGACTAGGCTCCTAGCCACCCAGGAACGAGAGCGACAGGAGGTGGAAGCACAAGTTGCTGAAGAGGTCCGCAATCTCGAGCGTTCCCAAGCTGAATGTCAGAAACTGGCTGACGATTCAATGGAATCCGAGTTCATCTGGCAAAACGCAGAGCTCGCCATTACCAATGCTCGTTCTGCCATCGCTAAAGCGGAAGCCATGATCGCGGATAATGAGAGGACGTTTGCCACCATCCGGAAGCGGCTGGAGGAGCAACAAGCTGCGAAGGCTCGAGCTGAAGAAAGCCAGACCATTCATTCCTCTAGGTTGGAATCTCTGCGAGCACAGCTGGCTGCAAAACCCTTTTTATCTGAAGAGGAGCTGCGGGTCCAAGCCATGATGGAGGCTGAGAAGGCACGTCAGCACGAGATGCATCGCCTCAGGGAACGTATCCGTTCTTTGCCGGATCAAGACTTTTAGCCTTTTCCCCTTCTCCCCTTTTTTTGTAAAGAAGAGGACACTCTATTAGAGTGTTTGTATCCACTTTTACTATTTTCGATATAATAAAAGTTTTTGAAGTTTTTGTTCCATCTTCTTTGTTTAGCTGTGGATGAATTCAACTCCCTGCTTTTTGATGAGACGCGGCGTCAATCACAGGGTGAGACGCGGTCATCATTCTATAGGAACTTAGATTTCACTAAGTCCTTTTGATGAGACGCAGCGTCAATCACAGGGTGAGACGCGAATTTGTCTTGCTGAGAAAGACGCAAACAGAGCAGACGCGAGGGACGCAGCAGTGTTTGCTGAAGGGACGCGACGCAGACATTCTTCTGGAACGCGGGTGGACGCCATTTAATCTGAAAGGGAGATGCGGATTCCTGGACGCGACTTTTACGCCTGCGTCTTGGTGCAACTTCTGAGGCGTTACATGCAGCCTGTCATAAAGATTTTAGGAGATCTTTGAACGTCAAGTCTTTATTGTCGATTGGGAAACCGGGTCATCCGTTGTTTTCCAAGGCAGTTGTCCACGCGTCAATTTTTCATTGGACTTGGGCGTTTAATGCCCTTTAATGCAAAACCGGCGCTGGCGGTTGGAGACCAGTGTCTGCGACGGTTCCCAAAGCGACGCTCCACGCGTCAGTCTCTCATTGGACTTTGGCAGTCGTGCGGCCATCAAGGCAACGGTTCCGATTAGCGCACCATTAATGACAGTTATTAGGGTCTGCCTATAAATAGGGCTAACCCTCTTCCTCTTTAACAATCTAGACTTTGGACTGTTCTTTCTTTGGTTTGCTCTAAGAAGTCTCGCTTCCTTCAAAGTCTCTAAAAGAGATCCTGTGCTCATGGATGAAGATGGCTCTGTGGATGAAGATGACCCAGGGCTTTTATGCTCCTGTTTGGTCTCTTCAAGAAAAAAACGTCTCTTGGATCATCTTGCTCGTCCGCGTTTGGATGCAGAGAGCCCAACTCTTGGTAGAGGCCTCTGCTGGTATGTCATACCGACTTACCATGATGTCTTTAGTCCGTCCAGGCCTGCGCCTTGGCCCTTCTTAAGGAGAGTCACCATCTGAATGAAATCTTGGTGCATTCCTTTTCTGGAATTTGTGCCATTGATTTGAGCTTCCCTGAATGCGGGTATTGAAGTCCTTGGCACTTGACGCGGGCTTTGCTCATGAAGTTCGCGTTTTAAGGCCATTGACTTAGATGAATTCCAACTTGGGCTGAGGGGCTCAAACTCGAATTTTGCAACTCCTGTTGATTCGACAGGGAGATGGCAATTTTCGGCGTCTGAGTCTTTTCGCGTCTTGCGTTTTTAGGTGCGGGCGCAAAAATGAGACGCAGTTTTGATTCGCGTCTGTCTCTGCTGACGTAGTAGTTTGGCTCACCGCGCGGGCTTATTCCCGCGTTTGCAGTTTCTCCATAATAGCCGCGTTTGTTACTTAGTATTCTTTAAAGTATACCAAGTTCCAGATTTGCTAACCCTCTTGTTTATCTTTGCAGGTAGGCTTGATTGTCCTTTTTCAGGTTCGCTGGGCCCCTGGAAGAATACTTCAGCCGGCGGACTTGCTCGATATTCGTCCACAAGGGAATATATTATGGTCCTCGTCGTCCACAAGGGAATATATTATGTCCCTGACGAGGAATCGACTCTCGCTAAGGTCTCTTCAGATCCAATGCACCAGTCATGCCTGCTGGCAAGGGATGGTCAGGGTGAGTACGGCGGCGAGAGGGCTACAGTGGGTAAGGTGGCAGGTAAGATCCTCTTCCTCTCCCACCCCAGAAGTGACATCAAGGACTCGTCATGTCTGCTGGATGGTCTGCTGGGGAAAGAGATGTTCATGAACGAAGGGTTGCAGGACTTTTTGCTGCCACCAGACCTCAAGAACACCATTGCTCTTAGCTCAGTCAGCTAGGGCGCTTTCGATGTTTACATCATGCATCGTGGTGTAACCAGCTTCTATTGTAGCCACAAAACATCGCGCACTTGGAATCAGACGCGGCTTATAAGGAGTGAGTGCAACCTCTAAGAGAGAGAGGGACTTCTTTGTACTCCTTAATTGTAACACTCAATCTTATTGTATAAGAGAGCGTTTTTACTGTAACACTCCATCTTATTGTATAAGAGAGCGTTTTGTATCACTTTCATATGTTTGGAAATAAATAAAAGTGACACTTTTCTTTTTGCCTCTTTCATTGTCTTGAACTTTTTGTCTTAGACTCGTAGAAGCAAAGAATCTTTGACTTTGTTAAAATTATGATGGTAACTTTAATAAGTCAAACTTTGTGGAGAAAGATCCTATTTCAGGAACTTTCATAATACTGTCAGAGGTGTAATACTAACTTGACAGAGATAAAATTTTTGATGGACCTGTCACTTTATAAGAGAAAGTGACAAGTAGAATTGGTACCCCCAGGGAGGGTGAACTTTTATCAAGTGTTGGGATTAACTTGATTGAGCTCAACTGGGGATTTGAGGGAAACACTGTTGATGGTGTAGTATTAACCGAACAATGTTTTTAGGTAGACTTGTTATTCTGTTGAAGAGAATAACAAGTGGGACTAGACTCGTGGGGAATCTAGGAAAGTTTGTTACCGTCAGAGGTGTGATATTAACTTAACGGGTTGAAAGTGGTCTTGTCAGAAGTGTAATGTTAACTTGACAAGGATGTGAGTCAGAGGTGTGATATTAACTTAACTCAGAAGTGTCACTGTCATAGGTGTAATGTTTAACTTGACAGTGAGAGTAATGCTAGAGGTGTAATGTTGAACTTAGCATTGGTCATCTCGGCTTGGATAAGGAAGTCGAGGAAAAGGTCAAAGCCATAGGTGTATTGTTGAACTTAGCAATGACTTGGATGCTAGAGGTGTGGTGTTAACTTAGCATCATCCATTTCAGCTTCGATATGGAAGTCTGAAGAAAAGTGACTGTCAGAGGTGTAATATTAAACCTGGCAGAAACTTGATTACTGTTTAGAGGTGTGGTGTTGAACTTTAACAGCAATTTGTCAGAGGTGTGATGTTAACTTGACAAAGATTGCCTCATGATAAGAGCAATTTTGAGGACCTGTCATTCTATTGGTGAGAATTGACAAGTGAAAATTTGAAGTGCCAGAGGTGTAGTGTTAACTTGGCAAATTTGAAAATTTGGTACTCCGTGTAGAGTTGACAAGCAAAATTGTACTCGACAAGGAATATTAAAAAGTTTCCATTACCAGAGGTATAGTGTTAACTTAGTAATGGTTGTATTTTGTAGACCTACCATTCTGTGGATGAGAATTGGTAGGAGATTTTGGAGGAAAGAGTGGAGCCAAGTCCACTTTAGGATTTTTAGCAAACCCTCAGCTATCAACGGATTTGAGGTGCCTTTACCAACTACCGTTTGAGTTGGGCTAGCCATGCTATTCCCCTCAGCATGATGAGTTGTCGAAGACTTATGCTGGGCTTGGAAGCCCACATTTTCTTCTATCCTTAGCTGTCGGAGGCATTGGATATTAATGAAGAAGCTCTTCTTGTTTTGATCAGAGGTGTACTTTTAACTTGATCAGCGGAAGAATACCACCTAAGGATAGTATTTCTTCAGGAACCTGCCATTGATCGGCATCATGAGTGTATTGCCATTTGAAGTTATGAGGCGATACGATCCATTTGAGTAGACTGACTCTACTACAAATGGTCCTTCCCATTTGGGTTAGAATTTGCCTTTTGTCTTGTGCGTCATTACCATGGGTCTTCTGACGGCTAAGACTAGGTCGCCTTTCTTGAAAGTTCGCATTTTAACTTTCTTGTTGAAGGCTCTGGTAATTCGAGCCTGGTAGAGCTCGATTTGCTGTTGGGCCTGCAGACGTTTATCATCTAAGGCCTCCAGTTCTTGGAGTCGCTGTCGATGCTTCTCCTCGGTTGTCATCTCTGCTGTCAAGGCGACGCGTAGAGATGGAATTTGGATTTCCAGTGGGAGCACGGCTTCGCATCCGTATACCAAAGAAAACGAGTGGCTTTAGTCGGGGTTCGCACAGTTGTGCGATAAGCCCATAAGCATTCACCCAACTTGTCGTCCCAGTCTCGTTGACTTTTCGAGACGAACTTTTTGAGAAGCTTGCCAATAGTCTTGTTGAAAGCTTCTGCGAGGCCATTAGCGGCAGGATAGTATGCCGTTGAGGACACACTCTGGATTCTGAACTTGGCACAGAATCTATGGAAAGCCTGGCTGATGAACTGGGGTCCATTGTTATGGACAATTCGCCGAGGTACGCCGAAACGGTAAATAAAGTGATGTTTCACGAACTTGATCACGTTCGACGATTTGACCTCCTTCAAGGGAATGGCCTCAGCCCACTTAGAGAAATAATCGGTTATTGTCAAAATGAACCGATGTCCTTTTGATGATGGTGGGCTGATGGGGCCAACCACATCCATCCCCCACATTTCAAATGGCCAAGTAGAGGTCGTAGAGTGGAGGTAGCCTGGTGCTTGATGGATGAAATCCCCATGCACTTGGAAAGCGTGACATCTCTTGGCATAAGTGACGGCATCGGCAATCATCTTGGGCCAGTAGTAACCCAATCTTTGGAGTCGATGTGCCAGTTTTAGGCCAGGTTGATGGGCTCCACACATACCGTCATGGGTTTCCCTCAATATCTCTTGGGCTTCTTTTGGTGAGAGGCACCGGAGTAAGATCCCGTCATACGATCGACGATACAATGTTCGTGTAATCGCATTGTAGTAAAATTTAGGGGCTTTCCTTCGAATGGCAGCCGCTTCTTTGGCGTCCTCAGGCAGGATGCCATACAAGACGAAATCAATGTAGGGGAACCGCCAGTCTCTAGGCTCTGGACCGGTTGACGCTTCAAATGCTTCTTCGCGGTGACGACCTCCCGTTGACTCCTGACAATCCTCGAGAGCATTTCTCGGGCAATACAGGTCGTGGCTGTAGACGAATATCTTCTCCATTGCTCCAGCTGGAAGAGCTAAGGAGGCAGCAAGGGATGCGAGTGCGTCTGCGTGCGCATTTTGCCTGCGCGGTACATGGTCGATGTAGAAGCTTGTAAACCCCTCAGCCATGCGGATAGTTACGTTGTGATAGGGTACCAAGTCTTCATGTCTGACTTCGTACTCCCCGCGAACTTGGCTGACGATGAGCTTAGAGTCGCCGTATGCCTCGAGATTTTTAACGCCAATCTCATCGGCGAATTGCATCCCAATCAAAAGAGCGTTGTACTCCGCTACATTGTTGGAGCAAGGCTCGGTTAACGAGACAGCTCGAGGAATCACATAGTTCTGTGGGGAAACGAGTACTACTCCTACCCCTGCTACTATGTGTCCCTTCGGGCTTGTTCTTGATGCACCGTCGAAGAAAAGTTGCCATACTTGACTTTCGAATGACGTCTGAGTCAGACAGACTTCGGCGACCTCGTCTGGGAGATCCTCGTAGAGTTTGGCTGTTCTCGGATCTGGGTGTTCAGCTAAGAAGTCCGCCACCGCTTGTCCTTTAATAGCCTTTTGTGGCAGAAAATGCATCTCATATTGTGATAGCAATATGGCCCATTTTGCCAGCCGGCTGATTGGTAGTGAAAAGTGCATTTTTATCATCATATTTACCATCACATTTTCATATTTATTCATTTAATTCTGCACATTTATTAATAATTTGTAATTTATTGTGTGCAGGCCTCGAATTATTATTTTAACAATAAATAAAGCTTAAAGAGCCCAAAAGCCCAGATCCAAGCCCATATTTGAAGCCCAAGAGTCAAAGTGCAAATATCAGATTGTCAAAGTGCAATTATACAAGGGCTAAAGTTGCAATTATCAAAGATGAGGGAAGGATAGAATTCTACCCAACCCTAAACTCTTGCAGGATGTGCATAAAAGCCAAAGATGAGAAGGAAATTCGTTTAAAAGAGATTGGGAGAATACAAAGTCTAGATAACTTGATTTCCAAGTTATATCCATATCCCAATATTTAGAGCCAGGATCGAACTTCCAGAAGCAGGCGCCCAGATGGACGAACCAGGAGAGGCCACGCGCCAAAGCGCGTGGCCAGAAGCCACTAAAGTGCCGCGGACCCGCGGCAAAAGCGCGGCATTCTGGATGAGTTAGAATCCCAGATTTCGTGGGCAAGTTCATCCAGGACTCCTCGGCCTTCTGCACCTATAAATATCTCCTGCAGTGCAACGTACAGAGCGCCCAGAGAAGAGCCAAGGGCCAAAGTTAGGGTTTTTAGTTTTCTTTCCACCTTTGTATATTTTTTATTCTTTTTGTAAAAGCTGAGAGGAGATGATGTATTCATGGAGGAAGGGATCTGCTTGTACTGATGGTGACAGTCGGTGTAAGTGTTATTTTTCCACCATTGTTTAATAATCGAATCAAGGCTTGTTTTATTTTATTCTTGTATTATTCTAGTTTCTTTTATTCTTATTTTAATCTTGTATCTACTTTCTTCTATTTGTTCTCTAATGTCTTGCCCACCATGAGATCCAACTGCTTCGAGAATACCTAGCCGAAGAAGGAACCTTGACGGCCCAATGGCGATGAACAGGTCTTCATAGCTTGTTTTTCATTTCGTAGAGTAGATTAAGAAGGCGGACGATCCCATAAGCCGTGCTTGTACACCTTCCAAGAAAAGGGAAATCATCGCAACGGTTCAAACGGCAAGCAGACTAAAGAGATAAGTTTTCTTTCTTTTTCTTTTCTTTTCTTTTTTGTAGATTAAATACAACTCATCTCCATATTCTTTTCTACCACCCATTGTAAATACCACTTCCTTTCTAACTTAACAAATAAAAATAAAAACTTTAGAGAAACTTGCTTAACGCTTCCATCGCAGTCCCTCCCTGAGGATCACGACCCGCATAGCCCTGCTACCGCGGATTAGAACTGAGACTTGCACATCTATTCTTAAAACTAACATATAATATTTTGTGTGCAGGAAAATTCAGTCAACAAATTGGCGCCGTTGCCAGGGAGGGACGGTAAGTTTATCTCTAAAACAAAAATTTAATTTTTAACTAATTCTTTATTCTTTTCTGTTTGCAGGTTTAGAGAACAGGAAACAGAAACATAGCAGCAGCAGTAAACATATTGCTATTCTGTGCCTCTGCCCTCGAAGGCAGAGCACCAGAACCCACTGTTTTGCCGCGGATCCGCGGCCAGAGCCGCGGAAACGCGGCAACAGTGGTGAATTACTGATCCAATTTTTTTGCAGGGTGCTTCAAGTTAAAAATTCTGCTTTCTGCTCTGTTCTGATTTGTTCTGTGATATACCTGTAAATTGCTAATAATTCAACAGTAAATTATTGGTTGTTAAAAATAAAATTTGATTAGACGTTTGCATATTAGGCACGTGTCTTTTCAATTATTTTTATTTACTGTTGAAGAGTGCTGGAGACGCAAGGTACGTACGCATTGCATGTAGAATAGGATTCATCTCTTGGTTGATTTTCTGCATTGAGTGATTCTTATCTATTTATCTTGTACACTTGCACTAATTCATCTTAAGGGCATAACCCATTAACAAGATAAGGTGGGAATTTCATCACCCTTCCTTAGCCCAAAAATCATATCCCGAGCACTCACTAACCCAAGCCTAACATAAAAATTAGTAGACGTTGGCCCTAGGGACACTCGGACTCAATTAGGAGATTATCCTAAGGGGGAACGGTGTTGGAAGTTGACTCCTGCCAAATCAGTGTCTAGGAAGGGGATTGAGGGCCGAAAGCCCGAAGTGTGGTGGTTATTTAATTAAGGAACGTCTTTGACGGAAAACCTCCCACCACTCTTGCCCCGACCTGGCTGATTAACTTGTGGTCAAAATCTACACCCTACCTCCCGTGGACAGTCTAACCAGTTAGGAGTCGTCTAGGTCTAGGTCTACCCTAACTTAGGTTAGAAATTTTTCTTTTTTGTTTGTTTTTTTTCTTTTGTTTGTGATTGTGTGATATGGCCTATAACAACAATTTTTTCAATTTTAATGAGGATCCATGTTACACACCAACCTCTTATTCGGATATTACCAACCCGGCATATCATAACTTTGACCAACCTAGTGTGCCAGATTGGTCTTATCCGAATCATTACATGCCCCAGTCCCAATACTATGAACAAGATTGGAATAATCATCACTACTCTTCACAGAGTCAATGGGAATTCAACACCCCTGAGCCATATGGTCAACCACCTGTTCAACCATTTTCTTCATATACGTCTTTTCCCACATCACCAAGGTTTCAGTCCACCATTGATCTATTTGATGGGTTAGAAGAAAAAGTGGATCGGTTGCAAGATATAATGAATGATCAAATTTCTAGACTTTCAAACATTCTTGAGCGAACCAACCAAGTTGATAGGAACCAAGAATCATTCTGTCTAGAAGACCTTGATCAAAATTCAATTTCATCACATCAATATGAACTTGCTCAACCCCAATCCTTGGACAAGTTGGCTAGTTTTAATTTCAATGAGATTGAATTAGATTGTGAATGTGAACCCGATCCCCAACTTTGCGATTCAGTTTCCATTTTCGAATCTATGTTGACTCCGGTATCCTTACCCAATTTGGACCAATTTTCTGAGCCAACATTTATTCCCATACCCATAGATCATGAAATTGAATCACCCATTTTTGATGATCATATTGAACTTGACCAATTGTGCAATTTTGAAAGTCCCATGGAAAAATTGGCAAGTTCCCATTTTTATGAGATTGAAACTAATGAGATATGTGACCTAGATTCCCAAATCTATGATCAAGTTCAAATTCCCGAATCATTATTGACTCCTGTTTTGTTACCCGACTTGGTAATATTTTAGAGTCAGTTTCGATTCCCACACCTATCATTCCTGAACTTGAATCACCAACATTGAGTCACATTCCATTGTGGGAAAATGATTGTAGACTTGAGTTTCAATTTCTTGACTTGGACCCACTTCTTGATCCTAGCCCGACTCCTGAACCTTTACTTGATTTGAGTTTTCTTTCCTGAGTCGGTATTAGATCCTGAACCTATCATTCTTGAGTCTAAGTCAACCATTTTACCAAGTCACATTCTTTTGTTGGACATAGGTATAGACCATGACTCTGTGATGATTTTCCAGGACTGGTCATGTAAAGGGAGTAAGTTTCACGAGAGGATCTTCCATGATCCTATTCATTCTGGGGACTGTAAATATGTAAATAAAAAAGAGGTCAATAAAGGTAGGTCCCGTGAACTACCACGTTATCTTGTTTGGGCCGCATTCGTGGACCAATTAGACCACCTCCGGAACCACCACCCTAAGGTAACTTCCGCCTTCCCTTGTTCTGTTTCATGCATACATGCATACATTCATACATTGAGGACAATGCATGAGATAAGTGTGGGGGTGGGCTTTACTAACATACTAACATAGGTAGAAACTAACAAAAATTTGCTAAAAAAAAAAAAAAACAAAATCTAAAAAAAAAATTTTTAAAAAAAAATTGTTATAAAAAGAATAATACTTTGACTTATTTTTTGAAAGAAATCTAAGTTAGTTTTAAGAATTAGAAAAATCATGATTAGGATTTCTAAAAACTTGGTCAAAATAAATAAATTGTTTAAATTTTAGGTATAGGAGAGAAATTGAATAAATAATTAGTCTTGATTTTTACCTTAATGAAATGTGCATACCTAATGCATATCTAGGATTCTAAGACAAAGACCTTGTGCCTCATATAAAAAAAAATATATAAATAAAAAAAAATATCGCCAATTAAGCTGATACATGTGCCTCAAGAAGCATAAGTATTCATGCCTAAAGGTGAGTAAATAAAAATAAAGTCCTTAGTTTGTGGCCTAATTCATTCGAATTTGAGTCCGCGGGGTGTTTTCTCACCTGGTGCCCTAAAGCTGACCGGTTTGGGAGCCACCGACTTTAAGTTCGCTACATGGGTGGATTAGAAAGCCTAAGAAAACTGAGAAATATTATACATGTATTAACACATCTAATAGTCAATTAGTTAGGTATGAGGGCCTCAAGAAGCCTTGATACTTATACGAAAGAAAATAAGATGAGTTATACATGCCAAAAAAAAAAATTATATTAACACATCTAATAGTCAATTAGTTAGGTATGAAGGCCTCAAGAAGCCTTGATACTTACACGAAAGAAAATTAGATAATGTTATAAAAATAATAAAGAGGCATGAGAGTCCAAGTTAAGGAATTGCTAGTAAAAATTCATAAGGATGCATATGATTTTGGTAACGAAAAAGACTATATTAGAAATTCAATTTTAATCCTTACCTAAAATGAATAACAATTGACTTTATAAATACTAGGTTTGAAGAATGAATAAAAATGATAATCCTAAAACTTATAGACTACTTAGTCTCTTCAATAATAATTCAAATATTTTCCTTTTTATGGATTTTGTGGGTGCAATCCGCTGAAAACCCTCACGAGACAACACTCGTCCTTTAGGGTAACCTAGAGGTTTAACGGCTTGTTGCACGTGCTAAGTGCAATCGTGATTCCTACGAAAGTGAGTTAGGTTAGATTAACTTTTTCTTTTTCTTTGTTTTTACTCGAGGACGAGCAAAAAGATAAGTGTGGGGGTGTGATTGGTAGTGAAAAGTGCATTTTTATCATCATATTTACCTTCACATTTTCATATTTATTCATTTAATTCTGCACATTTATTAATAATTTGTAATTTATTGTGTGCAGGCCTCGAATTATTATTTTAACAATAAATAAAGCTTAAAGAGCCCAAAAGCCCAGATCCAAGCCCATATTTGAAGCCCAAGAGTCAAAGTGCAAATATCAGATTGTCAAAGTGCAATTATACAAGGGCTAAAGTTGCAATTATCAAAGATGAGGGAAGGATAGAATTCTACCCAACCCTAAACTCTTGCAGGATGTGCATAAAAGCCAAAGATGAGAAGGAAATTCGTTTAAAAGAGATTGGGAGAATACAAAGTCTAGATAACTTGATTTCCAAGTTATATCCATATCCCAATATTTAGAGCCAGGATCGAACTTCCAGAAGCAGGCGCCCAGATGGACGAACCAGGAGAGGCCACGCGCCAAAGCGCGTGGCCAGAAGCCACTAAAGTGCCGCGGACCCGCGACAAAAGCGCGGCATTCTGGATGAGTTAGAATCCCAGATTTCATGGGCAAGTTCATCCAGGACTCCTCGGCCTTCTGCACCTATAAATATCTCCTGCAGTGCAACGTACAGAGCGTCCAGAGAAGAGCCAAGGGCCAAAGTTAGGGTTTTTAGGTTTTCTTTCCACCTTTGTATATTTTTTATTCTTTTTGTAAAAGCTGAGAGGAGATGATGTATTCATGGAGGAAGGGATCTGCTTGTACTGATGGTGACAGTCGGTGTAAGTGTTATTTTTCCACCATTGTTTAATAATCGAATCAAGGCTTGTTTTATTTTATTCTTGTATTATTCTAGTTTCTTTTATTCTTATTTTAATCTTGTATCTACTTTCTTCTATTTGTTCTCTAATGTCTTGCCCACCATGAGATCCAACTGCTTCGAGAATACCTAGCCGAAGAAGGAACCTTGACGCCCAATGGCGATGAACAGGTCTTCATAGCTTGTTTTTCATTTCGTAGAGTAGATTAAGAAGGCGGACGATCCCATAAGCCGTGCTTGTACACCTTCCAAGAAAAGGAAAATCATCGCAACGGTTCAAACGGCAAGCAGACTAAAGAGATAAGTTTTCTTTCTTTTTCTTTTCTTTTCTTTTTTGTAGATTAAATACAACTCATCTCCATATTCTTTTCTACCACCCATTGTAAATACCACTTCCTTTCTAACTTAACAAATAAAAATAAAAACTTTAGAGAAACTTGCTTAACGCTTCCATCGCAGTCCCTCCCTGAGGATCACGACCCGCATAGCCCTGCTACCGCGGATTAGAACTGAGACTTGCACATCTATTCTTAAAACTAACATATAATATTTTGTGTGCAGGAAAATTCAGTCAACACCGGCCATTTAACGAGGAAGGTTTTGTCATGAGTAACCTCAGAGGGTTGACTTTTGATATGACATTTATAGTTTGGCCTACCAGATAGTGTCGCATTTTCTGGATAGCGAACACTAGTGCCAAACATTCCTTCTCGATCGGGTTATACCGATGTTCGGCTCCGATCATTGTTCTACTCAGATAGTAGATTGCTTGCTCACGTCCTTGATCGTCATTCTGAGCTAGTAGAGCTCCCAAAGAATGATCCATTGCCTGAACGTACACCAGAAACGGCTTTCCGGATACTGAAGCTGCAAGGACTGGTGGTTGGGTGAGGTATTGCTTGATTTCCTCGAACGCTTGTTGGCAAGCGTCATCCCAAATGAATGAGACACCCTTTTTCATCAATTTGGCGAAGGGCTGGCATCTTCCGGAGAGGTTTGAGATGAACCTACGGATGTACGCCAATCGTCCTTGCAATCCCCTGAGTTCCTTGAGGCTTCTCGGGGGTCGCATCTCCTGGATAGCGCGGATCTTTTCCGGGTCCAAATGGATTCCCGTGGAAGTTACAACAAATCCTAGGAATTTGCCACTGGCCACCCCCAGGAAGGACTTTGTGGGATTCATCTTCAATTAATGAGCCCGCATGATGTCGAAGACCACCTTCAGGTCCGCTATGTGATCACCTTTAGTGCGGCTTTTTACCGCGATGTCATCATTATAACATTCCACCGTTTTACGTATTTGCTGATGGAAAATGGCGTTCATGGCCCTTTGGTATGTTGCCCCTGCATTTTTCAGTCCGAAGGGCATGACGGTGTAGCAATATACCCCTAGAGGTGTTCTGAAGGAGGTATGCTTTTCGTCATCAGGATACATTTTGATTTGATTGTATCCTGAGAATCCGTCCATGAAGGACATTCGTTCGAATCCACAAGTATTGTCAATCATGATATCTGTGATCGGCAATGGGAATTCGTCCTTGGGGCAGGCCTCGTTTAGATCGCGGAAGTCGATGCATATCCGGATCTTCCCGTTCTTCTTGGAGACGGGGACGATGTTGGCTACCCAGTCGGGATGTTGTTCTTCCCTGATGAAGCCAGAATCAATAAGTTTTCTGACTTCTGATTGAATTGCCTCCATTATTTCTGGGCGAAACCGTCGCTGCTGTTGTTTGACTGGCTTTACGTCCGGATTGATGTTAAGGCGGTGCATGGCCACTTGCGGATCAAGTCCTGGCATGTCCTCATAATTCCAGGCGAAGACGTCTATATACTCTTGTACAAGAGATATTAGATCCTTCTTCTCCGAAGGTGACAGGCCGTCACTTATGAAGATGGGCTTAGGATTGGCCTCATCTCCTAGATTGACTTGAACAACCTTGTCTTCTGTGGGTGGCTCGCGCTGTTCAAAGCGGGTATCCCAAAGAGCATTTAAATGTTTGATCCAAGGGTCTGTATCAGATTGGATCATTTCTTCGTTTCCATCTTCCAGGTGGCTTGTCGAAACCATGTTCACTGAAAGTTCCTTGAAGATGTTGCCGACACTGACATCTGACTCCCAAGATGATGTGTCTGAAGAGTAATCGTTGCTCGACGATTCTTGAGAATCGGAGGCTGATGGGACCGGAGTTGATACGTAGCCTAACCCCCGGCGCGTCCGATGATAATAAGTGGGGGCCTTCCCTTTCGGCACAAAGGATCGAAGTAGCGTTCTCCTTCCTTTGCCGAAGTTCAACCCGGGTCTGTTGGTTAGATCGTACCCCATACACTTCATCATTTTGAGCGCTTTTGGTTCATAATGACTGAGCTGAGGGGATTCCTCTTCACTTTCCGAGTCTTCGCGGGGCATTGGCTCAGACGAGATTCTCCCAAAAAGAATTGGTTTTTGGCCTTTTCGTCTGGCTGGAACCATGAATATAGATTCTTGCGCATTACCATTGTCTCGGTATGTCTCGAAGGACGACTTCACTGGTACATGCAACGATATCAAAGCATCTACTGCCGACCAGGGATCGTCATCTATATCAGTGCTAGTGTCTGACGGTATTGAATCAGAAGCACACACAGGAAAATACGTAAAATCTAAATCTTCATTAATATACCAACCTCCTACATCATCGGTGGTATTATCGACATTGGGCTTATTAGTGCCTGTTACAAGTGGTTCTAACTCCCACAGGCACTCCTCTTTCTCGGGCTCAATGTCAGCCTCATTACCAGAGTCTGGCTCCTCTGGTTGCGGGGTTTCATTTGACTCCTCAGGATCCTGATATAGGAGGGAGTCCGTGAAATAATTTTCGACCCCTTTAAACGGATACCTCTCGGCTATCAACGTTTGAATCTTTCCACTCCCGTCAATGTATTTCATGACCTGGTGGAGAGTGGATGGAACGATGGAATTGCGGTGAATCCACGGTCGTCCCAGCAATAGATTGTAGGAAGTGTCAGCGTCGATGATGTAGCATGTCACTTCTGACTTGAGGCTTCCAATCTGACACCTGAGCTTGATTTTTCCCATCGGACGGGTCTGGTTGGCATTGAACCCATAGATAGTCGTCTGGGTAGGGCTCAAACGATGGGTAGGAATGCCGAGATGTTGCATGACCCGGCGAGGCATGATGCTCAATGCGGACCCTGGATCTACCTGGATGCGGTTCACCTCAGACGATCCAATATACCCTGTGAAGTACAGGGGTCGATCATGCTTCCCTTTAACCTGCATATCATCTGCCGTGAAGGTGATGCAGGGGGCATTCTGGGAGGTGTGGAGGCAATCCTCTACATCTTCCTCCTTCGGCACCTGGGTCATAAAGACCTCAGCATTTGCCAGGGCTTCTTGCAGAGCTTCCCTGGTAGACTTTGATAGTCTAAGAAGTTCATACAAGGTAATGCGTGCCGGAATGTTGGCCAACTGAGCCAGGACATCAAAGCGGTAAGGTGCCGTAGATCCTTCCGCGATGCCCTTTTGAAGGGCTCGAGAAAATCGAGTCTCCTTCTACTTCTCCACAGGTGGCTTTGTGGAGGGCCTGACTAGCTCCGCAGTTGGTTGTGGAGGGGCTACTGCCGTCTCGCCGTACTGTTTCAAGTACGCCTGTCCTGAACGGGTTCCCGTCGTTGGTTGGTTGGGCTCTGCGGCCAAGACTATCATTTCCTCCTCTGAGTCGGTCAGTGAAAGGATATCAGTCTCCGCTTCTCGGGAAGAGGCGCATACCACGTTGCAAGATGAGGCTTTTGCCTTGCCTTTGGATTTCCTGTTGGTCACAGTAGTCCATTGCCGTGTATCGACAAGGTCAGGGTGGACCCACATGATTTCCCCTTGAGGTGTAGGGACGGGTACCAAGCCTTTCTCTTGCTGCTGGTGAGGGTCTGTGTTGACTATTCGCAGTTCTCCTCTTGGAATAGGGACCACCCCCGCAGGCGTTGGGGGTTGTCTTCCGAACTGGAGAGCTGACGTCACATTGGCCGTCACCTTCTTCTGCTCTGGTCGGAGCTTTAACACTTCCGCGTCAATCAGAGCTTGAAGGACGTCCTTGAAGACGTAGCAGCTTTTGGTAGGGTGTCCCAACATTCTGTGGTATAGACAGTAGTTGGGATTGTCGGTCTTGCCGACTTCCTCTGGGCGCCTAGCTTCAGGGAGTTTCAGTCGATTGCTCTTGTTAAGTAGTTTGAAGAGTGAATCGACATGTTCCTCCTTGAAAGAATATTGCTTGTTGGCGCGAGGCTGACTTGAAGAGCCACTCGCCCTGCCTGATTGAGGTTTGGCGGGAGATTTGGTCTCCGTTGCCAAATTATCCTTCCGCTTTGTTTGGAGGGATGTGTCTGGCGCACGCCTGGTCGACCTTTCCGGCCTAGGCTTACCTTCCTCCGCTCTGACGCGGGCGACAATCTCCTCAGCCTGTTCACCTTGTTGGACCAATTGCTTCCAGGTGCGGCTTTCAGCAACTCCTATTTGAGCAAGGAGTGAGGTTTGGAGATTGTGGCGGCATGTTTCCACCAGGGTGGCCTGGGTCATACCGCTTGGACACCGGAGTGCCATGTTCCGAAATCTTTCCACGAAAGATTTGACGGACTCCCCTTTCCGCTGTTTGGTAGCCAAAAGGGTGGGCATCGTGACTTCGGAGTCATCTTCGAAGAAGCGTGTTAAGAACAGCTTCTCCAGATCGCCCCAGTTCTTGATAGAACCTTCTGGGAGCTTCATAAACCATTCAAAGGCCAACCCTTTCAGGGTGCCGATGAACAGACGCGCCAGAATAGCATCATTGTCTACTACATTCCCGGTTTGGGATTTGAAGTAGTAGATGTGCTGGTTGGGTGACCCCTTCCCGTCGAATGCTTGGAGGGTTGGAGCCTTGAACTTAGGAGGGTATGGAACTAAGTCCCACTCAGCCGGATAGGGTCGGACCACTCCTACTTCTTGGAGGTCTTTGCGATTGGCAAGGGCCTCGAGGCGTCGCTCCAATTGACTCATTATCTTAGCATGAGTCTTTTCCTGGTCTTGGTCGCCTTTTACTTGCGACGAGGGTTTGGACGAATCCGAAGTAGATTGATGTCTCTCTTCAGAAGGTTCGGAAGATGAGTTTCCTCCCTTTCTCCCTTTGCCCTTTGGCCTTCTAGGAGGATATTTCTCCCTTTCTTCGAGCAACTACTCAAGCATCTGCTTGAGGGAGTCAATAGATTTCTGCTGAGACATAATTATGTCCATTTGTGCCTTCTGGACCTGGGCTTGCTGTTCGAAACGTCTAGCCGTCTCCTCAGGAGTGCCTACCATGTAGGCGGCAGCCTCCTTCTCGGCGGAAGAGTTTGAAGCCCGTGATTCAGCTACGGCGGAGTGGGAATCGTTCACTTCAACGCCGTGGGCTAAGGCATTATAGTTAACTGGGGGAATGGCCCCCGTCCGGGTGTGAGTGTGTCGGTACACCCCTTCCGGTTCAGAATCAGACTCATCTGAGCTGACTGCTGGTTGTTTTCCCTTGCTCCTGCTTGTCATATTCGCAGTGAGCTCCGGGTACTCAACGTCAGAGAAGGTTCTCCTTCTGTGGGAGCGTCTTCTTTTAGCTGACGGGAGAATCAGGGTCAGCTGTCTGATCAAAGACTGCTGGTTCACGCCTGACTCGCAATGGCATCCAGAGAGTATGGAGATAAGCCGTTGGCAGCAGCATGACGAAGTGACCTGATTGGCACTTCTTTTCTTTGTCAAGTAATCCCTCAAATCCATGGGAGGGGGATTGAAAAGACTAGCCTCACAACGTCGGAGACGGAAGGCATCCATGTGCTGCACAGCCTGGACACAGGCTTCAGGGACGCGGTTCTTGTGATGCGGCTGTGTAACGCGCGTCTGGCGTCTCTGCTGAGATGAAACGCGAATCTCGCGTTGGTGCCTGGTGTGTCTGGGCAGAGACACTTCAGAGAGGATGGACTGCTGGGCCCCACGCCTGTGGGCGCGTGCTTCTTGCATTGGACGAGACGCAGAAGCTTCGCCTTGGCGTTTGATGAGTTGGTCTTCAGAAGACTCAACTTGAGGAATCTCGCGTTTGGGGCGCCAAACGCGGATTTCACGTACTGGACGTGGCGCGGGTAAGGCGCGAGATTGTACGTCGCGTCCAGCCTCAGTTGGACAACCAACGGTTCCAACTTGCAGTTGACGCGCACGTCTCCTCTGTCGACGCTCAGCGTTTCGATTGCGTCGAGGAGGTGGAGAGAAACCAACAACATCCTGATGTTGAACATCAGAGATTTTAACCACGCGGGTCTCCTGAGAGACGTTGACGCGGGTCTTTTGTGCGCCGGAGTTGGTCGCAACAGCAACTGTGCTTGGGATCACGCGGGCCTTCTGAGAAGCGTTGACGCGTGAACTTTGCTGGGCACAGTGGGCAGCAGCAGCGGCGCCCAAGAGAGTTTCTTGTCGGGCTTCGGGGCCATTCCCCGTCGAGACCCTGCGACAGACGCGGGTCTTTGGGCTCTTGGAGCCAGAAGAGAGAAACTCTTCATATTTCTCCTGGTCGAACTCGACGACGAGTGATTCGACCATCTTCCCCTTACGGAGGACGTCATCCTGCGCCACGATCTGTTCGTCAGTGACGAAAGTAGTCCCCAGCGGAGTCGCCATCTCTTGTATGACCCGGGAAAGGAGAGGACAAGAATTTGAGGTAAAAGTTTTCCTTGAATCAAATGAAAAGGATTACAACAAAAACTGTTCCTTCCGGTTACAAGGGAGGGAGAATATTGAATCTTGAATTCCCCCTTTGTTTAATGCTGGGTTCTTCGTGTGGCGGTGGAGAGTGAATCTTGTTCTCCGTTGACCAGATGACCGTCCTTCTGGGATCTCCTCTTCGGCCGGTAGAAAGAGTAACTCAGCTCTGTCTACCAAAACTCTCAAAGAGAAGGTAGGCGAAAGCTAGCTCGTACGCAGCGAACTTGCTGAAGAGTTGATCTGCTTCTTTTCTCTCTGTGTCGCCCTCTTGTTGCCGATTGCCAAAAGTTCGACCCCTTCTTCATAGCGACGGGGCTATTTATAGAGGTTAGGGGGTGATCGTGCCCCCTAAAAGTGCTCCACAATGAGGGGCCACTTCCCGCTACCTGCGCGGTGACTGGCCCCGTAATCCGGGTGGTTACAACTGAGGCGCGGGTGTCGAGTCAACGCGCCTTGATGCTGAGACGCGGGTGTCGAGCCAACGCGCCTTGATGCTGAGACGCGGGTGTCGAGCCAACGCGCCTTGATGCTGAGACGCGGGTGTCGAGCCAACGCGCCTTGATGCTGAGACGCGGGTGTCGAGCCAACGCGCCTAGAGCTTGAAACTTTGCTTTTCAATGGCTTGTCCTCCAGTAACTTTTGGACAGCCTACAGGCCTATATTTAACAAAGAAGAATAAGACTTATTAATAGGATTTATTAGATAAAAAGTATGGTAATGTGATAATGTATATGCAATATATGTGACTAATCAGTAACCATGGACAAACTCCTCTCCATCGTGCAGAGGAAAGGCGAATCTGTCCATGACTACATTGAGCAGTTCAGAAACTTATCTTTGATATGCCCAGCAGCGATGCCATTGCCCATGCTCTTGCAGACATGTAGGCATAATTTTCTGGACCAAGTAGAGATTTGTATGGGAGTTGTCAAAGCCCATACGTGGAAAGACTTAGTCGAGCAAGCTGAAATACCCGAAAAGTCGGCTAAAAAGTGTGAACCATCTACCCCTAAAGGCAAATGGGGTATGAACAATAAAGGGCGTGGCGATATGGCGCAGTCTTCCCAAGCCAAAGGAAAGAGACTATGTTCGTCGAATTGTCAGGGAACGTTCATCCGAAGACCAAGAAGAGCGGCGTCACCAATCAGGAGTTTAAGTTTCCTCTGAAACAATACTCCTTCAACGACGAGCAGATGGTTACAATATTCCACCTACTCCAAAAAGGGAATAAATTGAAGCTGCCAGAGGCTCGACGCCCTAACGAAGTGGGATGCATAAACGATCCCAACTATTGCCTTTTCCATAGGATGGTTCATCATTCTACTAACAATTGCTTTGTCCTCAAGGACAAAATTCAGGCTTTGGTCGATGCGGAGTCCTGACTCTAAAGTCAGAATAAAAGAAAGTCACTGCAAACATGGTGACCCTTGAGTTTGACAAGACCCTAAAAGTCACAGTTCCTAATGGGTCTTTTCCAATCCCTGAAGCATGGCTGGAGATAAATGATCCTTCAGCTAAATATCAGGAGATTAAGGGTCTCGTTCCCCTAACATTAAAAACAAGGGAAATCATGTGGATACACCTAGACCTTGCCCAAGACGAACAATAGGATTCGAAGAAATCCAAGTCAAAAGGCAAATCCTGCAACTTATCTCTGTCCTACCAAATGACGGCAATGTGACAACAGCTTCTCTTAGCGATTCTAAAAGTGAGAGGCATGCTTGCACATCACAGGCTGATGTATCTCAGCCGACAGGTACTCGATCCGAAAAATCATACTTGAAATAGTATGAAAGAATTACTGATTAGACACTACAGCAAACGACGTCAGTACAAGTACCCATGCCAGCTTCAGTCCTGACCTCGGGAAAAGAGAAGCAGAAAGAAGTCCGGTTTGACCATGTCCTGAAGAAACCTTCAGGCCCGGGACTTAACATCCCTTTTCGCTTTGACATATTGGCCCAGCTGGCTAATATCCCCACTCGTATCACCATGCACGAGCTACTTCGCCTCTCAAAAGAGACAAGAGAAGCACTCAGAGATGCACTGGCTAATTTAGAATCATTTCTGACACACATGCCAGAAACCCGTAGGGACAACACTCAACCTTCGTGTTCTGAATATCATCATGTACAGTTGAAAGTACCTGCTATTACTTTTACAGCTGAGGACATGTTCCTCAAGGATAACAAACACGATCAACCTTTGTACTATACCGGATACATCGATTCGACATGCATTGAAAGAGTACAGGTTGATCCAGGGTCTGCACTCAGCATTATCCCCAAAAGGCTCCTCTACTTTCTTGGCATACCACTGTATCGGTTGTCCGCAATCACTAGTACGATATACAGTTTTAACGCAGGGAGTAGCCACCCACTAATAAAATTTTGACTCCGTTGCCGAATCGAGAACCTGAGATCAGAAGTGACGTGTTACGTCATTGACGCTGACACTTCATACAACTTGTTGTTAGGACGATCTTGGATTCACGCTAACTGGATTGTTCCCTCTACTCTGCACCAATGTTTCAAATACGTGGAGGATGATACAACGGTACAAACGGTGTTCGCTGAGAAACAACCGTTCAAAGGGGTGGAAAACTACTTTACTGATGCTCTCCTATATCAAAAAATCGGTAAAACATCAAAAGAACCATCGCCTGACAACGACGACAGTGGCAATGAGGTAGATTCAGAGTTTGAAGGAGACACGCCAGCTACTTTGATCGGTGAACCAATTGTAGCATGTTTCAATAATCCTCGATGTAATAATCCCTCTGAGGATGATGATGAATGGGTGATTAATGACAATGTTATCTTTGATTATCTTGCGAGTGTCGAATTGTTTGAATCTGTCGCCAATAGCTCTCTACACATGCCCTTGCATAAATCAAGCATACCAAGTACATCTATGGAATGTGTGGAAGGGTCCGTCTTCGTGATCCCTCCATCCAAAAGGAGTCAATCACCAATAATATTTGGTAGAGCCCAACTACGAAGGTCTACGCGGTCACAGATACGAGTTCAGACTCAGAGCCCCCGCAATTTTTTCATTATATACGATCAGCATAGCATATGATGAGAAAAATGGGATACAGCCTGCAGCATGGGAGTGGCCTAAATTTCAGAAAAGGACGACGTGGTTTTCTATGTAATTTCGTGCCAAAAGGGAAACTGACAAATTACTATGATAAAACACGCAGGGGGTTGGGATATGTTACACCTCCACCTTCTACATCGATTCGATCCGAAGACGACAGACCGATCCCGTCACGCTCCGCCTCTTCCTCCGAGTGGGAGTCAGATGTTAGTTTGGGGACGATGTTCGAGAATCTCTCCGTTAATATGACTTCAAGTAGTCAGTTGGAGCATGCGAAAGCTATTGATGTTGAACCATGGGCTCAACAACTGGATTTCTAGTGGGAAAAGCGATTCGAACAACGCGAACCACCTACTGAAGACAAGGTGATCCAGGTTAACTTGGGTAGTCAAGACCACCCTAAACCCATCTTTATAAGTGAGAGCTTGTCACTTACAAAGAAAGAAGAATTGATAGTACTCGTAAGAGAGTATATCGATGTCTTTGCATGGAACTACGAAGATATGCCCGGACTTGATCCGCAAGTAGCCATGCATCATCTGAATATCAAGCCCGACGCAAAGCCAGTCAAGCAACAATAACGACGATTTCGCCCAAATATTATGGAAGCTATTGAAGCCGAAGTCCATAAACTCATCGCATGTGGTTTCATACGGGAGGAACATCATCCAGATTGGGTTGATAACATTGTTCCCGTTCTTAAGAAGAATGAAAAAATTCGGATCTGTATTGACTACCGCGATCTCAATACAGCCTGCCTTATAGACGAATTCTCATTGCCCATCACCGATGTCATTGATTGAGATTTTACCTGCACACAAAAATAAAGATGTTAGATTTAGAAGTAGTTGTGCAAGGTTCTCAATTCTAATCCGCGGTAGCAGTGGCTATGCGGGTCGTGATCCTCTGGGAGGGACTAGCGATGGAGGCGTTTGTAAGATTCTCTAAAATTTATCTTTTTTTTTAGTTATTAATAAGAAAATATTGGTTAGGTTAGAAAGAGAGCGGTATTTACAATGAGTCGGAAAGAAAGAGTTGGGAAATAGTGATTTAATCTACAAAAATAAAATAAAAGAAAAGAAAAGAAATAAACACTAACCTTGATTGAAGAAAAACGTGAAATCCTAACACTTTCTACCTTGCTTAGGAGGCGTTGAATGCATAAACCATAGGATCGATCTCAGTCTCCTGTTCGCATTATATCATCAAGTCTCTCACAAGCATGAAGTGATACATCTTGAGGAGGAGAACATCTCCATGAAATATCGTTGGCACCCACCAAGATTAGTTATACTTATGCGTTGGAAATCACTTGCATGTCATCAACAACCAACAGAGATAAAAGAGAAAAAGAAAAGAAAGCAAAAAGAAAAGTAAAACAATGCACATAAGAACAATGAACAAAAGAAAAAGATTTCCTTTATTACTTGATACAATGGCAGAGAAGAGAAGCATACATCGGTGTCACGCTCAACATAGCCCTCTCCCTCACTTACATAAAAATTAAAAAAGAAAAGAAAACCTAAACTAGAAAAAGAAGAAAACCTAAAACCCTAGATTTGGCCCTCTGGCTCTGGACGCTCTTCTCGGTTGCACTGCAGGGGGCATTTATAGGTGCAGAAGGAGGTAGAGTCCCAACACAACTCTCCCACGAAAACTCGTATCCAGATATGACTGGATTGCCGCGAAAACGCGGCTTGGGCCGCGTTTCCGTGGCCTGGTAGTGGCGGCTGGCCACGCGCTTTGGCGCGTGGCTTCTCCTGGTCCGTCCATCTGGCTGTTTCCTTCTGAAAGCTGCATCCTGGCTCTTAATCTTTGGATTTGGATATAACTTGGGAATCAAGTTACCTAGATCCCAAATCTTTTATCCACGAATTTGTGATCTTAAATTCTCCTTCTTTGGCTTTTATTCTCATCCTGCAAGTATTTAGGGTTGAATAGAAGTCTATCCTTCCCTCTTCTTTGTATTTGCAACTTTAGCCCTTGTGTATTTGCACTTTTGACAATTGATATTTGCACTTTTGCACTTGGGCTTGAATATGGGCTTTTGGGCTTCTTTTAGGCTTTATTTATTATTAAAATAAGAACTCAAGGCCTGCACACAATAAATCACAAAATATTAATAAATGTGCAGAATTATATAAATAAATATGAAAATGTGATAGTAAATATGATGATAAAAATGCACTTTTCACTACCAATCACACCCCCACACTTATCTTTTTGCTCGTCCTCGAGTAAAAATCAAAGAGAAAAAGAAAAAAAATTAATCTAACCTAACTCACTTTCGTAGGAATCACGGTTGCACTTAGCATGTGCAACAAGCCGTTAAACCTCTAGGTTACCCTAGAGGACGAGTGTTGTCTCGTGAGGGTTTTCAGCGGATTACACCCACAAAATCCATAAAAAGGAAATATTTGAAATACTTTTGAAAAGACTAAGTAATCTATAAGTTTTTAGGATCCTCATTTTTATTCATTCTTAGACTTAGTCTTTATAAAGTAAATTGTTTTCATTTTTAAGTAAGGATCAAAATTGAATTTTGTGTATAGTCTTTTTCGTTACCAAAAATCATATGCATCCTTATGAATTTTTACTAGGAATTCTTTAACTTGGACTTTCATGCCTCTTTATTTGTTTAAAATTTTTTTAATATGTATAACGCATCTAATTTTCTTTCGTATAAGCATCAAGGCTTCTTGAGGCCCTCATACCTAACTAATTGACTCTTAGATGTGTTAGTACATATGTAATATTTCTTAGTTTTCTTAGGATTTCTAATCCACCCATGTAGCGAACTTAAAGTCGGTGGCTCCCAAACCAGTCGGCTTTAGGGCACCAAGTGAGAAAACATCCCGCGGACTCAAATTCGAGTGAACTAGGCCCCAAAACTAAGGACTTTATTTTTTTTACTCACCTTTAGGCATGAATACTTATGCTTCTTGAGGCACATGTATCCAGCTTAATTAGTGATTTCCTTTTTTTTTGTTTTTTTTTTATATATGAGGCACAAAGGTCTTCGTCTTAGAATCCTAGATATGCATTAGGTATGCAAATTTCATTAAGGTAAAAATCAAGACTAACTACTTATTCAATTTCTCCTCCTATACCTAAAAATTCAACAATTTATTTATTTTGACCGAGTTTTTAGAAATCCTAATCATGATTTTCCTAATTCTTAAGATTAACTTAGATTTCTTTCAAAAGATAAGTCAAAATATTGTCCTTTTTATAACATTTTTTTATTAGCAATTTTTTTGTTAGTTTCTACCTATGTTAGTATGTTTTGTTAGTTTCTACCTATGTTAGTATGTTAGTAAAGCCCACCCCCACACTTATCTCATGCATTGTCCTCAATGTATGAATGAATGCATATATGCATGAAAAAGAACAAGGGAAGGCGGAAGTTACCTTAAGGTGGTGGTTCCGGTGGTGGTCTAATTGGTCCACGAAATGCGGCCCAATCTACTTTTTGTGGAATTCGGGGGAACCCACAAGAAATCTTGTTTATATAACCCACTAAAATGTATGTATAATCATTTTTTAATAATTCCACCTCATCAAATTTCCAAATTTCATAATAAATTTCAGAGTCAATTGTGTCAACCGCCTTGTCCCAGAATGGAGAGTGAAAAGATGGAATGATTGACTTGGATGTCATAAGTGCGGGAACGAATACCGACTCAGGAAAGAAACTTAAATCAAGTAAGGGTTCAGAGTCGGGCTAGGTTCAGGAAGTGGGTCCAAATCAATAAGTTGAAGCTCAAGTCCACAATAATCTTCCCACAATGGAATGTGACTCAATGGTAGTGATTCAAGTTTAGGAATGATATGAGTGGGAATCAAGACTGACTCTAAAATATTACCTAAGTCGGGTAATAAAACAGGAGTCAACAATGATTCGGGAATTTGAACTTGATCACAGATTTGAGAATCTAGGTCACATATCTCATTCAGCTCAATATCATAAAAATGAGAACTTGCCAATTTATCCATGGGACTTTCAAATTTGTAAAATTGGTCAAGTTCAATATGATCATCAAAAATGGGTGACTCAATTTCATGATGAATTGGCACAGGATCCAATGTTGACTCGGAAGAAGTGAAATCAGGTGGAGACACCGGAGTCATTATTGAATTAGGAAGCAAAATTGAATCATCAAGTTGGGGTTCATGATCATATTCATGCTCAAGATCTATTTCAGGAAGGGAAAAACTTGCCAAGTTATCAAAATTTGAAGTTTCGGCAAGTTCACATGATGGCACTGAATTAGAATCTTGTTGTCCAAAGCAACTTGGTTCGTCGGCTCTAAGAGAGTGGTCAGCGATATTAGAATTGGCCGGACAGTGAGAACACAAAGATTGAACCATCATATCTAGTTCATGCTCACGAGCTAATCTAGCCTGAGTCATGGCTTCAAGCCTCTTTTGTGATTGGACTTGGAAAAAGGAAGTGTAATCGTGATGAAGTTGTGAGTCGGTGGACTCACGATCATCATGTCTAAGATTGATGGTGGTTGTTGCTTGGACTCGTGCATACTCATCATTTCCCGGATAGATGGTTTTCTATTCTGAATGGGTGGATCTGAGTATGAATCTTGGGAATATTGTGGACAAGGTGGAGACGGAGGACAAGTCGGTTGAAAATTGGACTCGGGGGAAGCGAAACCCCATGAACTCTGTGAAGAGTTGAAAGTATGAAAATTATGGTCATAAGATGGGGGGCATGGGTTATAATCATTCGGATAAGACCATTCCGGCACACTAGGTTGATCAAAGTTGTGATATGCCGGGTTGGTAATATCCGAAAAATAGTTAGGTGTGTAATATGGATTAAAATTGGAAAAATTATTATTATATGCCATATCACACCAACACTACAAAGAAAACAAATAAACAAACAAAAAAAAATTCTAACCTAAGTTAGGGTAGACCTATGACCTAGACGACTCCTAACTGGTTAGACTGTCCACGGGAGGTAGGGTGCAGACTTTGACCACAAGTTAATCAGCCAGGTCAGGGCAAGAGTGGTGGGAGGTTTTCCGTCAAAGAAGTTCCTTAATTAAATAACCACCAATCTTCGGGCTTTCGGCCCTCAATCCCCTTCCTAGACACTGATTTGGCAGGAGTCAATTTCCAACACCGTTCCCCCTTAGGATAATCTCCTAATTGAGTCCGAGATGTCCCTAGGGCCAACGTCTACTAATTTTAAGTTAGGCTTGGGTTAGTGAGTGCTTGGGATATGATTTTTGGGCTAAGGAAGGGTGATGAAATCCCCACCTTATCTTGTTAATGGGTTATGCCCTTAAAGTAAATTAGTGCAAGTGTACAAAATATGTAAATAAGATTCACTCAAAGCAGAAAATCAACCAAGAGATGAGTCCTATTCTACATGAAATGCGTACGTACCTTGCTCCAGCACTCTTCAACAGTAAAATAAAGTAATTGAAAAGACACATGCCTACTATGCAAACGTCTAATCAATTTTTATCATTAACAACAAATATTTTACTGTTGAATTAATTAGCAGTAAGCAGGGTATCACAGAACAAATTTTAACAGAGCAGTAGACATATATTGCAAGTTTCAGAAACCTGCAAAAATTTCAGTCAGTAGTCCTCTACTACTGCCGCGGATCCGCGGCTATTGCCGCGATTGCGCGGCAAAGTAGCAGGCTCTGCTGCTCTGCCTTCGAGGGCAGAGGCACAGAGTTGCTATATGTCCTTGCTGCTTGTTATTTTTCCTGTTCTCCAAACCTGCGAACATAAAGAATAAAAGAATTAGTTAATTTTTTTATTAGAGAAAAACTTACCGTCCCTCCCCGGCAACGGCGCCAATGTTTTGATTGAGAAAAACTTACCGTCCCTCCCCGGCAACGGCGCCAAAATTTTGATTGAGATTTTACCTGCACACAAAAATAAAGATGTTAGATTTAGAAGTAGTTGTGCAAGGTTCTCAATTCTAATCCGCGGTAGCAGTGGCTATGCGGGTTGTGATCCTCTGGGAGGGACTAGCGATGGAAGCGTTTGTAAGATTCTCTAAAAATTTATCTTTTTTTTTAGTTATTAATAAGAAAATATTGGTTAGGTTAGAAAGAGAGCGGTATTTACAATGAGTCGGAAAGAAAGAGTTGGGAAATAGTGATTTAATCTACAAAAATAAAATAAAATAAAATAAAAGAAATAAACACTAACCTTGGTTGAAGAAAAACGTGAAATCCTAACACTTTCTACCTTATTTAGGAGGCGTTGAACGCATAAACCATAGGATCGATCTCAGTTCCCTGTTCGCATTATATCATCAAGTCTCGCACAAGCATGAAGTGATACATCTTGAGGAGGAGAACATCTCCATGAAATATCGTTGGCACCCACCAAGATTAGTTATACTTATGCGTTGGAAATCACTTGCATGTCATCAACAACCAACAGAGATAAAAGAAAAAAGAAAAGAAAGCAAAAAGAAAAGTAAAACAATGCACATAAGAACAATGAACAAAAGAAAAAGATTACCTTTATTACTTGATACAATGGCAGAGAAGAGAAGCATACATCGGTGTCACGCTCAACATAGCCCTCTCCCTCACTTACATAAAAATTAAAAAAGAAAAGAAAACCTAAACTAGAAAAAAGAAGAAAACCTAAAACCCTAGATTTGGCCCTCTGGCTCTGGACGCTCTTCTCGGTTGCACTGCAGGGGGTATTTATAGGTGCAGAAGGAGGTAGAGTCCCAACACAACACTCCCACGAAAACTCGTATCTAGATATGACTGGATTGCCGCGGAAACGCGGCTTGGGCCATGTTTCCGCGGCCTGGTAGTGGCGGCTGGCCACGCGCTTTGGCGCGTGGCTTCTCCTGGTCCGTCCATCTGGTCGTTTCCTTCTGGAAGCTGCATCCTGGCTCTTAATCTTTGGATTTGGATATAACTTGGGAATCAAGTTACCTAGATCCCAAATCTTTTATCCACGAATTTGTGATCTTAAATTCTCCTTCTTTGGCTTTTATTCTCATCCTGCAAGTATTTAGGGTTGAATAGAAGTCTATCCTTCCCTCTTCTTCGTATTTGCAACTTTAGCCCTTGTGTATTTGCACTTTTGACAATTGATATTTGCACTTTTGCACTTGGGCTTGAATATGGGCTTTTGGGCTTCTTTTAGGCTTTATTTATTATTAAAATAAGAACTCAAGGCCTGCACACAATAAATCACAAAATATTAATAAATGTGCAGAATTATATAAATAAATATGAAAATGTGATGGTAAATATGATGATAAAAATGCACTTTTAACTACCAATCAGTCATGATTGACAATACCTGCAGATTTGAAAGAATGTCTTTCATGGACGGCTTTTCAGGGTATAATCAAATTAAGATGTACCCAGGGGATGAGAAGCATACTTCATTCCGGACGTCGTTGGGGGTTGATAGGTAGTTAAAAATGCACATTTATCATCATATTTGTCATCATATTTTCCTACTTATTCTTTTATTAAGCACTACTACTAAAGTTTTATTATTTAATGTGTGCAGGCCTTGAGTAATTAAAAAAAATAAAGAAATAAAGCACAAGTGAAGCCCAAAAGCCCAAGAATCCCACCGCCCACATGCAAAATTAATTGTAATAATTTAGAAGTTTCTACCTTATCTAACCTAATCTAAACTTGAATTTAAAATTTAAGGGAGGAAGAGGAAGGATAAAACTCCCAATTGCTAAAAAGAGGAGGAAAAGGATAAGATGGATCATTATCCTTAAACAGAGATGGACTTCTACTTAAACCTAGTTGCTTGCAATACAAGGATAAAGATAAAAGGGGAGAAAAGCTTAAAGATAAAGAACAAATCCTTTAATAAATTCGGATTTGTCATAACTTGCTTCCCAAATTATCCTGAATTCTCAGGATAGAAGGTTTGAATACAAAATTCAGAAGGAGGAGTCCAGATGAACGGACTAGAAGAGGCCACGCAAGAAAGCGCATGGCCATTGGCCATGCTATTACCGCGAAAACGTGGCTATGGCCACGTTTTCGCGGCCATTTGGATGAAGTTGGTTGCGGGTTTTCATGGAAGAGTTGTACTGGGACTCTACTTCCTATATCTCTTATAAATACCCCTGGAGAGCAACAAAGAGGGAGAATCCAGCGACTGAAGCTTAAGGTTTTCTTTAAATTTTTCCTCTTTCCGAAATTTCTTGTATTTTCGTTTTTGTTATTTGAAGAAGAATATTTTGAAGAAGGAGAGGAGCTTTATAATTGGTCAGTGACATCCAATAAAAAGGTTACCCATTCTTCTTTGCAATTCAATTCAGTTTTTCTGCTTAGATTAATTATTTTTTCTTCTTTTCGTTTTCATGCAATTTTTCTTATTCAACATAAAAATTGAAAATAAAATAAAAAAATGAATAACTAAATTAAACCTATAGTTTGCTAATCTCTCGATCAACCCTAGTTTAGTTTAAAAGGTGAATTGATTGACATCTATTATTCTTAGAAACCCTAGGATTAAAATGGTCTTCTTGAAGATGATCGATGATTAGGTTTACTTAATTCAGGTTGCATTTTTTAAATGATTCTTTATAGTTGATACTTAAAAACTTTGATAGCATAATTTTAAGTAAAAAAAACTTCTCTTATGCTTGCTTTGAAATTAGGATGAACGAATGTTTAATCTTTATTAGTGCACACTAGTTAGGGTTCCAACATTATTATTCATCTTGCTTGATTCTCAATTAATAACCTAGGATGGATGCTTCTTCATTTAATATGATATTCACTCTTTGAGACTAATACCATGGGTTGTGGTAGATGATTAGTAAACTATACTTCTTAAACTTGATCAAATCTAATCAATCTCTCCTTTTCTTTTCCAAGCGAATTATAGAGAAGATCGTTCCGAAATGCTTCTATCGCATCCTTCCCTGTGGATCGACCTGTCTAGCCTTTGCTACGTGGTTGCTTTGAAACGAGACTAAGATTTTCTAAACTATTTATAATACAATTTCCCATTTTAATCAAAATTTTGGCGCCGTTGCCGGGGAGGGAACGACACGATATTCTCAAAAACTAATTCTTTTTTTCTGTTTGCAGGATCAGAGAACAGGAACTATAATTACAGCTAAGGACATATAGCAACTCTGTGCCTTTGCCCTAGAAGGCAGAGCAACAGAGGCTACTATTTAGCCGTGCAAACGCGGCAATAGCCGCATTTCCGCGGCTATAGTAGGGGACTACTAACTCAAATTTTGCAGGTTGCTGCAAATTGTAATGTTCTGTTTATTGCTTTGATAATTTTTCTTTGTGATCACCCTGCATATTGCTAACTAATTAACAGTAACCTATTGGTTGATTAATAAAAAAATTTTAGACTCTTGCATCATAGGCACGTGTCTATTTAAATTTTCTTAATTTCTGTTGAAGAGTACTGGCGACAAGGTACGTTCACATTGCATACAGACTAGGAAACACCTTTGACTTATTTACTGCTTTTGAGTGAATACTTGCCTATTGCTTTACACATGCACTAAATCAATTTAAGGGCAAATCCCATAAACAAGATAAGGTGGGGATTTCATCACCCTTCCTCGGCCCACAAATCATCTCCGTTACACTCATAACCCTAACCCTAAAATAAAAATTGACTAGACGTTGGCCTTCGGTTAATTCAGACTCATTAGGAGATTAGCTAAAGAGGAAGTTGTTCGAAATTAACTCTTGCCAAATCTATGCCTAGGATGGGGATTAAGGGCCGAAAGCCCGAAGATCAGTGGTTACTTAATTAAGGAACGTCTTTGACGGATAACCTCCCACCGATCTTGCCACCTACCTGGCCGATTAACTTGTGGTTAAGGCCGGCATTATGCCTCCTAAAGATAGTCTAGAGTTAGGAGTCGTCTAGGTCAAGGCTTATCCTAGAATAGGATTTTTGATTATTTTTTGTCTTTCTTGATTGATTCGGTGAACTTGTTTGTTAACTGTGCATGTCAGCTTTGTCGAGAGACCCAGTAACATCTAGACTAACTAGGACCAGTTCACCACCCGAACAAAAACCCGATTCACACATGACACAACCACCATCACTATAAGATAAGTTCTATCCTATTAGGATCTCTCTTCCATCTTGCATTCAGTTACCCGATGAAGGTGTTGACAAATTTGAGCTCAAACCACAATATATCAACACTCTTCCCAAATTTTATGAATTTGAATCCGAGAATGCATACATTTTCATAAGGGAATTTGAAGAAGTATGTCTAATGATGAAAATACCCAGCCTTGGAGTAGATGCCATTAAATTACGGTTTGTCCCATTCTCTTTGAAAGACTTAGCAAAGAAATGGCTTTACAGTCTAGAGGTCGGTTCCATATCCTCATGGGATAATTTCGTCAAAGCCTTCTTAAAGAAATTTTATTCCGTTCACAAGACTGCACTAATTAAGAAAAGCATCTTGCAGTTTAAGCAAACAGCTAATGAACCTTTTTGGAAGTACTTCGAACGTTTTAAGGACCTCCTTGTCCAATGCCCTCACCATGGGATAGAGAAATGGCGACTCTGCCAAGCTCTTTATGATGGATTAGAATATCAAACAAAAACCCTATTAGAATTCATGTGCCAAGAAGGATTTTTGAAAAAGAACGAAAACGAAGGATGGTTATTATATAAAGAGTTGGCTGATAACACCATCCAATGGGAACCAACTCTGGAAAAATTTAGGACTTGACCCCTCTTCTAAAGGAGGTGTCCATTCCATTGAGGCTAACATAGCTACCAAAGCTAAACTAGCTACTGTGATGCGAAGACTAGAAGCTCTTGAAACTAAAGAACCAGTCTCAGTGAACCAAGCCAGCCCAACACCTTCGGCGTGTTGTACTTATTTTCAAGACATGAACCATGTGTTCGAGGAATGTCCCGTCTTTATAGCTCATCAAACTTTGCCCAAGCAAATTAGTGCGACCTTCACAAGGCCCGCTAACAATCCATATTCGTCCACCTATAATCCCGGTTGGAGAAATCACCCAAATTTCTCATGGGCCCAAGCAACAATGATCACACAAGGCCCAAATTCTCCAACAATTTTCAACAATCTCCTTATCAACAAAATTATCCCAACCAAAATCCTCCACTTTCTTTCCAAAATTCACATATGGAAACAAGACTCTCCAATATGGAAAGAAAGGTGAAAACTCTAGTTAAGAGCCAAGACACACTAGCTCAAGTCTTGACTAGGATAAAGATGCAGCTGAATCAACAAGAAAGACAAAAGAGAACTCTACTAAGTCAACCATTGCCAAACCCTAGGAATCCTAAGCAAGTCAATGAGGCTCAAGACCCAAACCAGTGTAACTTGGTTCATACGTTAAGGTCAGGGAAACAAGTTGATAATCAAGTATCCATGCCATCGGACCCAGCTCAATTGTCTATTCCATCTAGTTCCACTCCATCTCCACAAAACTCCAAAGAAACTGAAGTTGTTAAATCAGTAAAACAAGTGCACCAACCTATAGCCCCATTTTCAAATAGGCTTAGGAGTAATAATAATGCACATATGGAGAAACTGCTCGAGGTATTTAATCAAGTTCGACTTAATATACCACTTCTTGATGCAATCCAATAAGTCCCTAGTTATGCCAAATTTCTTAAGGACATGTGCACCAAGAAAAGAAAGACAAATGTGCCCAAGAAGGTTTTTCTAGCCACTAACATTAGTGAGCTATTGTCCAACCAGATCCCAGTCAAGTACAAGGACCCTGGTTGCCCCGCCATTTCTTGCACAATAGGTCGAGCTGAAATTAGTCGAGCACTCCTCGATTTAGGTGCAAGCTTTAATTTTCTTTCCTTCTCCGTATATCAGCAACTTGGCTTAGGCGAACTCAACCCAACTCAAGTTATGATCCAATTAGCTGATCGATCAATTAAAGTTCCAAAGGGAGAGATCAATGATGTCCTTATACGGGTAGGAGAATTCATTTACCCAGTCGATTTCATTGTTTCAGAGACACAACCTGTGTCTAATCCTAGGTCCCAAACTCCCGTCATCTTAGGACGTCCATTCCAAATAACCGCTAACGCAATCATAAATTGTAGAAACGGATCCATAACATTGACTTTTGGAGACATGACCAAGGAAGTCAATATTTTTAACTTAGGTAAACACCCTACGATATAAACGACCAACCCTTTGAGGTCAACTTCATTGAAAATATGACTAGTGAGCACAAAGAGGAGATCACACTAGAATCAAAGGATGAAGAACAGTTAGAATCTTGTAATCTCAACCTTGATGAGATTGAGTGGGCAGCAAGTCCAAGTTCTATAGAGATGGAGAATTTAAACTTAACACCTCCACCGATCGAACCACCTCCTTCCTTGGAGTTAAAGACCTTACCTAAACATCTTAAGTATGCCTACCTTGGTGAACAAGAGACGTTACCAGTCATAGTTGCCTCCAATTTGACTAATAGGCAAGAGGAAGACCTATTGGCAACCCTTACGAGACATAGGGAAGCCATTGGTTAGACTATGGCTGATATTAAGGGACTAAGCCCTAAAATAGTCTAGCATAGAATCCATCTAAATGAAGGGGTTAAACCGAAGAGGGACCCACAGCGTAGGCTAAACCCGCTCATGCAAGAGGCTATACAAGGCGAAATAATGAAACTGTTGGATAATTGGATCATTTATCCTATTTCCGATAGCCAATGGGTCAGCCCAGTGCACGTGGTCCCTAAGAAGTCCAGTTTTACTGTGGTGAAAAAAGACAAGCAAGAGTTAGTATAAATACGATTACCTACCAAGGTTCGAGTATGTATAGACTATCGCAAGTTGAACGCCGCTACTAGAAAAGACCATTTCCCCCTACCATTTATCGACCAAATGCTGGAACGATTATCGGACCATGAGTATTAGTGTTTCTTGGACGGTTACTCAGGGTATAACCAAATCCCAATAGCCCCGAAGGACCAAGAAAAGACAATGTTCACGTGTCCATTTGGGACGTTTGCCTATCGCCGAATGCCTTTCGGCCTATGCAATGCCCCCGCCACATTCCAACGTTGCATGTTAAGCCTTTTCTCCGACATGGTCGAGCACTTCTTGGAGATCTTCATGGACGATTTCTCCGTCTATGAAAATTTGTTTGACCAATGTCTACATCACTTAGAGCTAGTGCTAAAAAGATGCACCGAAAAGAACTTGATCATAAATTGAGAAAAGTGCCACTTTATGGTGCAGCATGGGATTATCCTAGGTCATGAGATATCTAGGAAAGGGATCAAAGTGGATAAGGCTAAGGCGGAGATCAAAGCCAAACTCTCAATTTCACGATGCGTGAAAGACATTCGTTCTTTCTTAGGACACGCCGGGTTTTACCGTAGGTTCATTAGGGATTTTAGCAAAATTGCTAGACCCCTTACAAACCTTTTAGCCAAAGACGTGCCCTTCATCTTTGATGACAAGTGTAGTAGCGCATGGGAGAAGCTAAAATTGAAACTTATCTCTGCACCTATCATCTCACCTCCGGACTGGTCCAAACCCTTTGAGATCATGTGTGATGCCTCTGATTTTACGATAGGCGCTGTCTTAGGACAACGCAAAGACAACAAGCAACACTTGATCTATTATTCAAATAGGACACTCAACGATGCCCAAATGAACTATACTACCGAGAAAGAATTCTTGGCCGTAGTGTTCGCATTGGAGAAATTCCACCCATACCTACTTGGGACCAAAACCACGATATTTACCGACCATTCTGCACTTCGATACCTAATGCTCAAAAAGAATGCGAAGGTCCGACTCATTCATTGGATTCTCCTCCTTCAAGAATTCGATCTCAAAATTTGAGATTAAAAGGGTGTCGAAAATGTCGTCGCAGACCATCTCTCTCTGCGTCAAATGCACCTTCTGACAAACTGCCCATCAATGATAATTTTCCCGACGAACAACTTCTAGCCATCTCTATGGAACCGTGGTTTGCCGACATAGTTAATTACTTAGTCACAAACTAAACACCATCTAATTGGTCAAAACAGGATAGATACCGATTCTTATCTCAAGTCCGGTATTTCATATGAAAGGACCCTTACCTCTTTAAATATTGTAGCGATCAAATAATTAGGAGATGTGTTCCCGACGAAGAAACTAGAAGCGTTCTAGCCTTTTGTCACGAATTTGCTTGCAGTGGACACTTCGGTCCCCGCAAAACTGCCAAAAAGGTACTACAGAGTGGCTTTTATTGGTCTACTTTGTTCAAAGACGCACTTGACTTTTGCAAAACTTGCACAAGATGTCAAATGATAGGAAGGATTTTTAAACGTAATATGATGCCTCTAAATCCAATTCTAGAAGTAGAACTCTTTGATGTTTGGGGCATTGATTTTATGGGACCCTTCCCTAATTCATTTGGGCACCAATACATCTTGTTGGCTGTAGATTACGTATCCAAATGGGTTGAATCCATCCCTTGCAAGACAAATGACAATAAAGTTGTTGTCAGATTCTTGAAAGAAAACATCTTCTCACGCTTTGGAACCCCTCGTGCCATAATTAGTGATAATGGTACACATTTTTGCAATAGAACTTTTGAATCTCTTATGCGAAAATATGTCATAACACACAAGTTATCTACACCTTACCATCCTCAAACCAGTGGGCAAGTAGAAGTTTCAAATACGCAAGTTGACTTATCTTGAAGAAAACTGTGAATCAAAACAGGAAGGACTGGTCCACCAAATTGGTAGATGCCTTGTGGGCATATAGGACCGCCTTTAAAACGATTCTAGGAATGTCTCCTTATAGACTAGTCTTTGAAAAGACTTGCCACCTTCCTGTTGAGATAGAGCACCGAGCCTTATGGGCCATTAAGCAGCTGAATTTTGATCTAGATAAGGCCGGTGAACTTCAGAAATTGCAAATTTCTGAACTTGAGGAGTTAAGGAACGAGGCATATGAAAATGCGAAAATTATGAAAGATAGGGTTAAAGTTTTCATGATAAGTTCATCACGAGAAAAACTTTTGTCCAAGGACAAAAAGCTTTACTCTATAACTCTAGACTTCATCTCTTTCCCGAAAAGTTAAAATCAAGATGGACAGGGCCTTTCATTGTTAAGACTGTGTTTCCACATGGAACCATAGAGATATACGACCCTAAAAATGAAAATGTATTCAAGGTAAATGGTCAACGTCTGAAACCATTTTTGGAATCAGTACCGGAAGCAAACGCAGCCATGGGTCTTTTTGACCCAATATATCGGTAACTCTACCTCTCTGCCAATTTATTTCATGTATTTCATACATGCATACATTGGGGACAATGCATGAGACAAGTGTGGGGAGGGTACTAACCTTAATTTCAAAATAAAAAATATATATAATAAAAATATATATATAATAAAAAATTATTTTTCTATTTTAACATAGATTATTTTAACATAGGTTATTAACTTAACAAAAATTAATAAATAAATAAATAAATAAAATTTAAAATATATATATAGTTAAAAAAGGAGACAATATTTTGACTTATCTTTTGAAAGAAATTTAAGTTAATCTTAAGAATTAGGAAAATCATGATTAGGATTTCTAAAAACTTGGTCGAAATAAAATAAATTGTTGGATTTATTTAGGTATAGGAGGAAAATTTGAATAATTAATTAGTCTTAATTTTTACCTTAATGAAATGTGCATACCTACACTTTCACTTCTAGGACTCTAAGATAAAGACTCTTGTGCCTTATAAAGAAAAATAATATAAAAAAAGAGTCCACTAATTAAGCTAGATATATGTGCCTCAAGAAGCATAAGTATTCACGCTTAAAAGATGATTTTATAAATAAAGTCCTTAGTTTTGTGGCCTAGTTCACTCGAGTCCTTAAGTCCGTGGGGTGTTTTCTCACCCGGTGCCCTAAAACCGACCAGCTTGGGAGGCACTGACCTTAGGCTCGCTACATGGGTGAATTAGAAAGCCTAATAAAACAAAAAAATATTATCTATATATGTACTAACACATCTAATAGTCAATTAGTTAGGTATGAAGGCCTCAAGAAGCCTTGATACTTACACAAAAGAAAATTAGATGAGTTATACATATTAAAAAAAGAGAATAATAATAATGATAAAGAGGCATGAGAGTCCAAGTTATAAAATCCCTAGTAAAGATTCAGAAGGATGCATATGACTTAGGGTAACAAAAGAGACTATATAAAAATTCAATTTTAATCCTTACCTAAAATTGATAACAAATTATTGTATAGAGACTAAGTTCAAGAATGAATAAAGATGATAATACTAAAACTTATAGATTGCTTAGTTTCTTCAAATATATTTCAAATATTTCTCTCTTTTTTCAAAATAAAATAATAATAATACATATTATTAATCACTAACATTTTATTCTTTTTATGAATTTTGTGGGTGTAATTCACTGAAAATCCTCACGAGACAACACTCGTCCTCTAGGGTTAACCTAGAGGTTTAACGGCTTGTTGCACGTGCTAAGTGCAATCGTGATTCCTATGAAAGTGAGTTCATAGGTTAGGTTTTATTTTCTTTTCCTTTTTCTTTTTTATTTTTACTCGAGGACGAGTAAAAAGATAAGTGTGGGGGTGTGATAGGTAGTTAAAAATGCACATTTATCATCATATTTCCCTACTTATTCTTTAATTAAACACTACTACTAATGTTTTATTGTTTAATGTGTGCATGCCTTGAGTAATTAAAAAATTAAGAAATAAAGCACAAGTGAAGCCTAAGAATCCCACAAGCCCACATGCAAAATTAATTGTAGTAATTTAGAAGTTTCTACCTTATCTAACTTAATCTAAACTTAGATTTTAAAATCTAAGGGAGGAAGAGGAAGGATAAAATAGAACTCTTAATTACTAAAAGGAGGAGGAAAAGGATAAGATGGATCAATATCCTTAAACAGAGATGGACTTCTACTTAAACCTAGTTGCTTGCAATACAAGGATAAAGATAAAAGGGGAGAAAAGATTAAAGATAAAGAACAAATCCTTTTATAAATTCAGATTTGTGATAACTTGCTTCCCAAGTTATCCCGAGTTCTCAAGATAGAAGGTTTGAATACAAAATCCAGAAGGAGGAGCCCAGATGAACGGACTAGAAGAGGCCACGCAAGAAAACGCGTGGCCATTGGCCATGCTATTGCCGCGAAAACGTGGCCATTTGGATGAAGTTGGTTACGGGTTTTCGTGAAAGAGTTGTACTGCGACTCTACTTCCTATATCTCCTATAAATACCCCTACAGAGCAACAGCGAGAGAGGATCCATCAACTAAAGCTTAGGGTTTTCTTTAGATTTTTTCTCTTTCCGAAATTTCTTGTATTTTCATTTTTGTTATTTGAAGAAGAATATTTTGAAGAAGGAGAGGAGCTTTGTAATTGGTCAGTGACATCCAATAAAAAGGTTACACATTCTTCTTTGCAATTCAATTCAGTTTTTCGGCTTAGATTAATTATTTTTTCTTCTTTTCGTTTTCATGCAATTTTTCTTATTCAACATAAAAATTGAAAATAAAATAAAAAATGAATAACTAAATTAAACCTATAGTTTGTTCATCTCTCGATCAACCCTAGTTTAGTTTAAAAGGTAAATTGATTGACATCTATTATTGTTAAAAACCCTAGGATTAAAATGGTCTTCTTGAAGATGAATCGATGATTAGGTTTACTTAATTCAGGTTGCACTTTTTAAATGATTCTTCATAGATCATACTTAAAAAATTTGATAGCATAATTTTAAGTAAAAAAACTTCTCTTATGCTATTCTTTGAAATTAGGATGAACGAATGTTTAATCTTTATTAGTTAACACTAGTTAGGGTTCCAACATTATTATTCATCTTGCTTGATTCTCAATTAATAACCTAGGATGGATGCTTCTTCATTCAATATGATATTCACTCTTTGAGACTAATACCATTGGTTGTGGTAGATGATTAGTAAACTATACTTCTTAAACTTGATCAAATCTAATCAATCTCTATTTTTCTTTTCCAAGCGAATTACAGAGAAGATCGTTCTGAAACGCTTCCATCGCATCCTTCCCTGTGGATCGACCCATCTAGCCTTTGCTACGCGGTTACCTTGAAACGAGCCTAAGATTTTCTAAACTATTTACAATACAATTTTCCGTTTCAATCAGGGGTATACTGCTATACCATGATGCCCTTCGGATTAAAGAACGCGGGAGCAACTTATCAACATGTGATGAGTACAATTTTCTGCGACCACCTCCGAAAGATGGTAGAATGTTATGTCGACGACATTGCTGTCAAAAGTCGCAATAAGAATGATCATCTTCATGACTTGAGAACAATGTTCGATATAATGCGAGCTCATCGACTGAAAATGAATCCGACAAAATCTTTCTTTGGGGTTTCGAGTGGCAAGTTCTTTGGATTCATTATCACGTCAAAAGGGATCCATCTTGACCCGGATAAAGTCAAAGCTATCCAAAACGCGCATCAACCTAAGAATCTCAAAGAACTTAGGTGTTTGGTGGGGGAAATCGAAGATCGAGAAGTAAATTCTTTATTTGATTGTAAAGAAAGTTACAGCGGATCAATAATCCTCTTACAAGAGAGGAAAGATAATCAAACTTGAATCTCCCCTTTGTTTAGTGCCGGGTTCTTGATGTGGCGATGAAAAGTGAATCTTATTTTCCGTTGACCGGGTGAACGTCAGGACCTTTTGGGAATCCTCTCTTTGGATAGTAGACGAAGTAACACAGTTTCTGTCCGCCAAGGATCTCAAAGAGAGTGTAGGCAAAGGCGAACTTGTACGCAGCAAGTTGTTAGAAGAGTTGAACTCTCTCTTTCTTTTCAGTTAGAAATCTTGGTGTTCCTACGGCTTACAACCGAAGTTCTTTTGACCAAGAATTATCCGACCTTTTTCTCTGTCCCCTCTTCCCTAGCAAACTGGGCTATTTATAGACGTTTCTGGGAGTGAACGTGTCCCCTAAAAACACTCCATAATGGGGGGTTAACTCCCTCATTACGTAGGCAATAATTGACCCAGTAATGAGGGCAGTTATAACTGAGACGCAGATTTTGAGCCTTGCGTTTTGTTGCTGAAGTAATGCTTGAGAGACGCGAGTTTCTAGCTCTGCGTCAAGCTTTGCGTGAGACGCGGGCTTTGGACTCTGCGTCTTGGTACTACAATAATGCTGAGACGCGGGTTTCAACCCTCGCATCTTTGGTCCTCACAGTGATGTCGAGACGCGGGTTTCAACCCTCGCGTCTTGGTGCTGCACTGATGGCGATGACTAGCCTTGCGTCTGGAGTCTGGATTCTATTTTTTTGACGACTTGTCTTCAGTGATTTTTAGACAGCCTATAGAACCCCCTCTAAAGTTTTCGATATTCCGCGGTTGACTGGGACGAATTTTGAAATACTTTGGACTCTGGTTGAATTCATACTTCTCCTGATTGGACTGATAATCATTTGAGATACTCTGAGCTTGATCTTATATAGAGATGGTCTTCGTGAGTGTACTGTAAAAGCCTTTGAAGCCACTAGGGATGATCGTGATGAGTGTCTAGATACGCAGTCCAGACCTCCTCAGTGTTCTAAGCTGGTTGTTGGCGTACTGTTGAACCAGGGGTGAACAGTCATCTGCTTGTGCTAGTATACTGTTGAACTGATTTGTAGAAGTAAAGACTGAATGCAAGTCTTGTAGACGCAGGAGTCATGTTGCTTTAATGACGCAGTCCTCATTTGGAGTGGGGACGCATCTATTAGTTTGCTGAAGAAACGCGGTTCTTGGAGGGACGCGATCTTTGAGATGAAGATGCAGCTCTCGCTCTGTGAACTAGGCGCGACTTTGACTTTGCTGAAGAGGCGCGACTTTTTGGAGGGACGTGGTTTTTGTTAAACACGAATCCGTATTTTACTCGCGTTGCCATCTGTCCGTCGAAATTGAGGGGACATTTTTCTTTTGGCGCGCGAATTTTGCGTTGCATTTAATATGCATGCCACGTGTCAGGCAGGGATTAGGTCTCGAGCCAAGCGCTGCGTATCTCTGTGAATCACTGTGCCTATAAAAGACAACAGTCTTTCAAGAGTCATCATTAGACTCTTCTTCTTCTTCGCTGAGCTTTCTGTTCGAAAGTTAAAAAAAAAACTTAAAAACTCTTTTCAAGTTTTAACGTCTTCAGCACCGATTTCATGGTCGAAATGGCCCCAAAAGCTAAGCATGTGGCTTCGTCCTCGAGCGCTTCTGCTCCTGAGACTCAGATGAGCGTTTCTTCCATGCAAGAGGCCCCTATTTCAGGTAGTAAAACCATCTGATTTGGTTTTGCCATTGAAGGGGCTTAAAGAGTTCTTTTAACTCGTAAGTCTCTTTTGAATGTGAACCGCCATCGCGAGGCTCACGCCCGTGTTTGATCTTCAGACGCGGCTTTTGAATTGGTAGGCAAGACGCGGATTTGATGACCTCTGCGTCTTTGCCTCATCAACTTGAGTCCGTACTTGTTTGTTGAATGCGGGCCTCATTTAGATCACGAAAATCAATACAAATCCGGATCTTTCCATTCTTTTTGACAACAGGGACGATATTGGCTACCTAATCAGGATGTTGCTCTTCCCTAATGAAGCCAAAGTTTATAAGTTTTTGACTTCTGACTAGATTGCTTCCATTATTTCTGGGCGGAATCGTCGCTGCTATTGTTTGACTAGTTTTTGGTCTGAATTAATGTTAAGGCGATGCATAGCCACTCGAGGATCAAGCCCAGGCATGTCCTCATAATTTCACGCAAAAACATCTATATACTCTCGCACAAGAGATATTAAATCTTGTTTCTCGGAGGATGATAGGCTTTCGCTTATAAAGATGGTTTTAGAATTAGCCTCATCTCCCAGATTAATCTTGGCAACTTTATCCTCCGTGGGTGGCTCGCGCTGTTCAAAACAAATATCCCAGAGAGTATTTAAGTGTTTGATCCAAGGATCTATATCAGACTGGATCATCTCTTCATCTTTGTCTTCCAGGTGGCTTGCTGAAACCATATATACTGAAAGTTCTCCGAAGAGCCAACACTAACATCCGACTCCCACGATGACGTGCCAGATGAATAGTTGTGGTATAATAATTTTTTTGACTAAGAGGCTGACTGAATTGGGGTTGACACATAACCCAAACCCCTGCGAGTTCGATGGTAATAATCAGGTGTTTTCCTTTTCGGAACGAAAGACCGGAGTAGGGTTCTCCTTCCTTTGCCGAAATTCAACCCAAGACCGTTTGCCATATCATACCCCATGCTTTCCATCATTCTGAGTACATTTGGCTCATAATGGGTGAACTGAGGAGGTTCATTCTCGCTTTCTGACTCTTCACGAGATATCAGCTCGGACTTGATTTGTCCGAAAAGGATTGGTTTTTGGCCTTTGCGTCTGGCTTGGACCATGAATACCAATTCTTGCGCATCACCGACATCTTGGTACGTTTGGAAGGATGACTTCATTGGTACATGTAATGATGTCAGAGCATCCATTGCCGACCAGGGGTCATTATCCACTTCGGTACTAGTGTCTGATGGCACTGAATCAGAAGCGATCACAGAAAAGTAAGTCAAATTTAAATCTTCATTAATATACCACCCGCCTACATCATTGGCGGTGTTATTAATATCGAGCTTATTAATGCTCGTTACAAGTGGATCTAATTCCCATATGCACTCTTCTTTCTCTGGCTCAGTGTCAGCTTCATTACGAGAGTCTGGTTCCTCTGGTTGCAGGTTCTCATTTGTTTCCAAAGAGTCCTGGTACAGGAGAGAGTCTGTGAAATAGTTCCTACCCCCTTGAAAGGATGCCTTTTATCAATCAACGTTCGTACTTTCCCACTTCCGTCGATGTATTTCATAACTTGGTGGAGACTGGAGGGGACGATGGAATTACGATGAATCCATGGTCGTCCAAGCAGCAAATTGTATGAAGTGTCGGCATCGATCACATAGCACGTCACTTTGGACTTTAAGTCCCCAATTTGGCATTTGAGCTTGATCTTTCCCATTGGGCGCGTACCATTGGCATTGAAACCATAAATGGTAGTTTGGGTGGCGCTCAATCGGTGGGTAGGAATCCCTAAATGTTGCATGACCCGACGAGGCATAATGCTCAACGCAAATCCTGGATCTACCTGAATGCGGCTTACTTCAGATGATCCAATATACCCTGTGAAGTATAGGGGCCGATCATGTTTCCCCTTAACCTGCATATTATCTGCCGTGAAGGTGATACAGGGAGCATTTTGGGAGGCATGGAGGCAATCCTCTACATCTTCCTCCCGTGGTCCAGCGGGTATCTAGGTCATGAAGACCTCAGCATTAGCTTGGGCTTCCCTCAGAACTTCTCTGGTTGACTTTGATAGCCTTAAGAGCTCTTAAAGGGTGATTCTGGCCGGGATATTGGCCAGTTGAGTCAGGACGTCAAAGCGGTAAGGTGTCGTAGATCCTTCCGCGTTATCCTTTGGGAGAGCTTTAGAAAACTGAAGCTCTTTCTGCTTCTCCGCCAGTTGTTTCGTGGAGGGTTTGGCTTACTCTGTAGTAAATTTAGGAGGGCTTGCCACCATTTTGTCATACTTTTTTAAATATGACTGACCCGAATGAGTTTCTGCCACGAGTGGTTTATTAGGTTCTGCAGCAAGAGCTATTGTTTTCTCTTCTGAATCAGTTAGTGATGGAACATCGGTTTCTGCTTCTTGGGAAGAAGCGCACATCACATTACAGGATGAAGCTTTCGCCTTACCTTTGGACCTTCTGTTGGTAACAGTGGTCCATTGCTGGCCGTCCACAAGGTCAGGATGAACCCACATAACTTCCCCCTGAGGTGTGGGGACAGGTACAAGACCCTTCTCTTGTTGACGATGAGGGTCCATATTGACCATTCTTAGTTTCCCTTTTGGGATGGGAACTACTCCAGAGGGTGTTGGAGGTTGTCTTCCAAACTGGAGGAACGATGTCATATTAGCTGTCACTTTCTTCTGCTCTGGACGGAGTTTTAATACCTCTGCATCAATTAGAGCCTGAAGGATGTCTTTGAAGACATAACAGCTCTTGGTGGGGTGTCCCAGCATCCTATAATACAGACAGTAGTTAGGATTATCGGTTTTATCAACTTCTTCAGGCGTCTAGCTTTAGAAAGCTTCAATCTGTTGCTCTTGTTGAGTAACTTGAAAAACGAATCAACATGTTTGTCTTTGAAGGAATACTGCTTATTGGCGCATGGCTAGCTTGAAGAGCCACTTCCCTTGACCGGCTGAGGTTCGACAGGGGATTTGGTTTCTGTCGCCAAGTTATCTTTCCTCTTTGTCTGAAAAGATGTTTCTGACGTGCGCCTTATCGACCTTTCGGGTCTGGGCTTGTTTTCTTTTGCCCTAACCCTGGCAACAATTTCTTCAGCCTGTTCACTTTGTTGGACCAATTGCTTTTAGGTGTGGCTTTCAGCAACTCCTATTTGGGCGAGGAGCGACGTTTGTAGATTATGGAGTCATGTTTCTACCAGGGTGACCTGGTCATACCGCTAGAACATCAGAGTGCCATATTCCGAAATCTTTCTACAAATGATTTGACTGACTCTCCCTTTCGCTGCTTTGTGGCCAAGAGAGTAGGCATTGTGATCTCTAAGTCATCTTCAGAAAAGCACGTTAGGAAGAGCTTCTCCAGATCACTCCAATTTTTAATGAAATTTTCTGGCAGCTTCATGAACCATTCAAAGGCAAGCCCTTTTAGAGTGCCGATGAACAAACGTGCCAAGATGGCATCATTATCTATCACGTTCCCTGTCTGAGACTTGAAGTAGTAGATATGTTGGTTCGGTGACCCTTTGCCGTCAAATGGCTGTAGGGTCGGAGCTTTGAACTTTGGGGGATATGGAACAAGGTCCCACTCGGCCGGATATGGCCGGACCACTCCTGCTTCCTGGAGGCCTTTCCGATTTGTAAGGGCCTCCAGACGTTGCTCCAATTGACTCATTCTTTTATAATGAATCCTTCCATGGTCCGGGTTGCCTTCCCCCTTACATGAGGATTTAGACGACTCAGAAGTAGATTGCTCTTTCTTCTCTATATGAACAGAAGATGAGCTTTCTCCTTCTTTTTGTTTGCCTTTAGACTTTTTAGAGGAGGTTTTATCAGTTGACTTTCTCTTGTCTTCAAGCAATTGTGCCAGCATCAGTTTGAGAGAATCGATGGATTCTTGTTGAGCACGAATCATCTCAAATTGTTCCCTCTGGACCTGGGCTTGTTGCTCAAAGCGCCTGGTCGTCTCCTTCGGAGTATTTGTCATGTATATGAAGGCTTCTTTCTCTATGGAAGAGTTCGAAGCCTGCGACTCTGCAACGGCGGAATGTAAGTCATTTACTTCAATGCCCCGAGCCAAGGCACTGTAATCGATTGGGACAATCGCTCTAGTCTGAGTGCGAGTATACCGATACACTCCTCCTGGTTCTGTGTCAGACTCGTCGGAGCTGACCAATGGTTGTTTGCTCCTACTTCTGCTTGCCATGTTTGCAGTGATTTTAGGGTACTCCGCGTCAGAGAAGGTCCTCCTTCTGCGGGAGTGATATTTTTTAGCTGAGCGGGAAGTTGGGGTCGACTGTCTGAATGTCGGCTGTTTGTTCGCATATGAACTGCAGCGGCATTCAGATAGCATTATTGTGATAAGCCGTTCACAGCAACAAGATGGAGTGATCAAATTAGCACTCCTCTTCCTTGTCAAATAATCTCTTAGGTCCGCGGGAGGGGGATCGAAGAGATTTGCCTCAGATTGTCGAGGGCTTTTCAGCTTTTGAGAGCTATACTTGCTTCGCAAAGCTGAGACGCAAGGTTCTGAGACGCGGAGCTCACGTCCTGTAAGATAAACACAGCTCTCACGTTTTGGCTCTAAAACGCAAGTCTTGCGCCTCTGCTGATAAGAGACGCGGCTCTCGCGTTGCTGATTGTCGCATCTGGGTAGCGGCACTTGAGAAACGCAGGCCTTCTGGGTCCCACGTATAATTGTAGAAGCGTTGGTCTCGTGTCTTGAATAAGGAGCACGGACCTCGCGCTGCTGATCGTTGCGTTTGAGAAGTGGAGCTTTAGAAACACAAGTTTGGTGAACCTCACGTTTGGGTTTTCAAACGCGGACTTCACGTGTCTGCCGTGATTCAGAAGAAACGCGGGCTTGATCCTCGCGACCTATATCTATTGGGCAGACAGTTATTCCAGCTTGTAATTGATGTGCACGCCATCTATGTCGTCGCTCAACATTCCGGTTACGCCGTATGGGTTGATGGGAACCCTCGGTAACTTTGCGCTGAGGAGGGGAATGGTCATGAACGGGCTGAAGATCAGCAACGTTAACCACGCGGGTCTCATGGGAGACGTTGACGCAGGCGTTACGTATGATGCAGTTAGCCAGGACATCCTTCTTGCCAGTCGCGTCTGAGGGGATCTCAGAGCGGACTCGAGAGTAAGTCCCCGAGGAGACTTTGAGGTAGACCCGCGCCTTAGGGCTCTTGGAGCCGGAAGAGAGGAACTCTTTATACTTTGCCTGGTTGAATTCCACGACAAGTGATTCGACCATTTTTTCATATAGGTGATGTCACCATGCGCCACAACTTGCTCGTCAGTAGAGAAAGTTATCCCTAGCGGAGTCGCCATCTCTTGTTTGGTGGGGAAAACTGAAGATCGAGAAGTAAATTCTTTATTTGATTGTAAAGAAAGTTACAATGGATCAATAATCCTCTTACAAGAGAGGGAAGATAATCAAGCTTGAATCTCCCCTTTGTTTAGTGCCGGGTTCTTAATGTGACGGTAAAAAGTGAATCTTGTTTTTCGTTAACCGGGTGAACGTCAGGACCTTTTGGGAATCCTCTCTTTTGATAGTAGACGAAGTAACACAGCTTCTGTCCGCCAAGGATCTCAAAGAGAGTGTAGGCAAAGACGAACTTGTATGCAGCAAGTTGTTAGAAGAGTTGAACTCTCTCTTTCTTTTCAGCTGGAAATCTTGGTGTTTCTATGGCTTACAACCGAAGTTCTTTTAACCAAGAATTATCCGACATTTTTTCTCTGTCCCCTCTTCCATAGCAAACTGGGCTATTTATATAGGTTTGAGGGAGTGAACGTGCCCCCTAAAAACACTCCATAATGGGGGGGTTAACTCCCTCATTACGTGAGCAATAATTGACCCAGTAATGAGGGCAGTTATAACTGAGACGTAGGTTTTGAGCCTTGCGTTTTGCTGTTGAAGTAATGCTTGAGAGACGCGGGTTTCTAACTCTGCGTCAAGCTTCGCGTGAGACGCGGACTTTGGACTCTGCGTCTTGGTACTGCAATAATGCTGAGACGCGGGTTTTAACCCTCGCGTCTTTGGTCCTCGCAGTGATGTCGAGACACGGGTTTCAACCCTCCCGTCTTGGTGCTGCACTGATGGCGATGACTAGCCCTGCGTCTGGAGTCTGGATTCTACTTTTTTGACGACTTGTCTTCAGCGATTCTTAGACAGCCTACATTAGAGGCCTATAAGGTAGACTGGCATATATCAGAAGGTTCATCGCAAATCTCTCGGGCCGCTGTCAGCCGTTCACCAGGCTCATGAAAAGGGTGTCCCTTTTGTATGGGATAAAACCTGTCAAGAAGCTTTCGAGGATATCAAGAGATACCTCACTAAACCTCTGGTTTTAATGGCTCCCACATCAGGAAAACTATTCCTACTTTATGTGAAAGTTATGTACCATTCTCTTGGTGCTCTGCTTGCTCAAAAAAACGATGACGGTCACGAATAGGCCATTTATTATCTGAGCAAGACTCTGATAGGGGTTGAATCTCTCTATAACCCTATTGAAAAAGAATACTTATCTCTTGTCTTTGCTATTCAAAAGACGCAGCATTACTTGGTTGGCAAAACCATACATGTCATTTTCAGAGTAAATCCTTTGCGTCTCCTCATGACGAAACTAGGATCACTAAATTCAAAATTAGCTAAGTGGGCCCTCCTTCTGTCTCAGTACAACATGCTCTTTGTTCCTCAGAAGGAAGTCAAAGGTCAGACACTTGCAGACTTCCTAGCTGCTCATCCGGTTTCGGAAAGCTCAAAACTTCATGAAGATATTCAAGATGAGATTTTCGAATCTAAAATGACTTCAGAGGATGAAGTATGGCAGATGTTCTTTGATGGAGCATCAAGAATAAGCCCTAAAGGCAAGATCATTGCTGGTGTGGGGGTTGTATTTATCTCACCAGAAAACCATGTCCTTCCTGGGGCGTTTTCATTGACGGAACCATGTTCCAACAATATGGTAGAATATAATGCTCTACTCATTGGCCTTCAGCTCGCCCATGAAATGGGGGTACACTATCTCGAAGCTTATGGTGATTCAAAATTGATTATTAATCAGCTTAAAGGAGAAAATGAGGTCCGCCACGGAGATTTGGTATCTTATTATCATGCGGTCATCAAAATGACTAATTTATTTGATGGCTTTTACATTGGTTATGAGTCTTGATCCCAAAATACTAAGGCTGACGCTCTGGCTACACTAGCAGCAACATTGGCCTTACCACTCGACACAACATATCATCTTACAATGGCTACTCGACACCTTGTTTGTCCTAAATATGTGTTGAAAACAAAGGAGGTCCATATCACTTCAACGGATTTCGAACCAAGAGATTGGCGATTTCCCCTCATTGACTATGCATTGCATGATATATTGCCGAACGACCCTAAAGAAGCGGCTTCTATCAGACGAAGGTCTCTCCATATCTACTATGATCCATTAGTAAAGACACTCTACCATGACGCATACGACGGTATCCTCCTCCGTTACCTTTCTAATTCGGAGGCACAAGAAGTGCTCAAAGAAGCACACGATGGTATATGCGGAGATCATCAACCAGGTCCGAAGCTCAAGGATCGATTACACAGGCTTGGATATTATTGGCCAATCATGATAGCCAATGCCATCAAATATGCACAAAGGTGTAAAGCCTGCCAAATCCATGCAAACTTTATACATCAACCTCCGGAACTACTTCATCCGACTGTGCTTCGTGGCCATTCGAAGCATGGGGAATTGATGTCATAGGGCCTATCAGCCCCTCATCAACAAAAGGTCATCAGTTTATCTTAGCAATAACTGATTACTTTTCAAAGTGTGCAGAGGTTATACCACTTGTTGAAGTTAAAACTTCCAACGTGGTTAATTTTATCAAGTACCATGTCATTCATCGATTTGGTATCCCTAGGCGGATTATCCATGATAATGGTCCCCAATTTGTAAGCCAGGTATTCTATCGGTTCTGTGATAAATATCAGATTCAGAATGTGGCATCAACCACTTATAACCCTGCTGCTAATGGCTTGGAGGAAGCATTCAACAAGACAATTATCAAGCTACTCAAAAAATTCATTTCATCAAATAAGCGAGACTTGAATGAGAAGCTCGATGAATGTCTTTGGGCCTACCGAACCACAGTTCGGACCCCGACAGGCAATACGCCTTTTTCTCTGGTATACGGGTTCAAAGCAGTCATACCGTTAGAAATTCAGATGCCGTCATTACGAGTCGCCTTAATGACCAGAATGACAAAAGAGGACAATGAGCGGTTACGTCCTTAAGAACTCGAAGCCCAACTACAAGCTCAACAACATGTTGAGTTATATCAAGCTCGAATCTCAAAGGCCTTCAATAAGAAGGTTAAGCAAAGAGTTTTTCAGGAAGGAGAATTGGTTTTAGCTGTCAGACGACCGATGATCATGACGCACAAAACCAAAGACAAATTTCAGCCCAAATGGGAAGGACCGTTCATGATAGAAACAGTCTACTCAAATGGAACATATCGCCTTATAACCCCAGACGGTGATACGCTCATGATGCCGATCAACAGCAGGTTTAAAGAAGTATTATCCTTGATAGGATCCGTCTTGTGATCAGATTAATGTTACACATTTGATCAGGACCTTCAGATCCAAGATATTTGGAAAGAACGCTCATTTCTTTCTATAACGGGATCATATTGTTATAAATCAAGTGTCGAGCCGATCAAACACCGGTCCCATCAAAGAAGAACAAAGGTTATGAACTTCGATTTTAGCCTTATCACTCTTCTCTAATTCTTTATCGACTAGTGTCAAGCCGGTCGAACACCGGTGACATTGAAGAAGAAACAAGGTGTCAAATTGTTTTAGCCTTGTCACTCTTCTCTAGTATATAAATATGTACCTATCTTCAACTTAGAAGAATAGGTCATATTTTGAAATCAAGTATGCCTAAGCAACAGTTGTTGGCCCAGTGGCCTTCCACTCTAGTTTTGATGATGATTAACTCATGTAGTTATGTTTACTAATAATCTTGTGTTTTTAGTTTCAGATCATTAGCCAAGATATTAGTTGGTGATTAACTTTAACAAGGAGTTTTGAAGCCTTTCACATAGTGATTCCTTAGCCCGAGCATCAAGATCATACATAGCACTCGTTGGAGTCAAGCTCGGTGGATCACGTATTGGATCGAGTCGGCTTGGAGACGGCGCTCTACAAGAAGACATCGGTACCTAATTTAGTTAGTTTGTGTTTTTAGATTCATTTGTAAAGTTTAGATAGTGTGATATGCTCAAGTTCACAACACACACACGTTTTATGTTTTGATATTGGTTTTCGGTTTTTGGTTTAACCGATTTTGGTTTTCATGAATAGTTAGATCAAAATAAGTTTAAATGTTTTAAACATATATTAGATGTATTCTATATACATGCATGCTTAACTTCCTAGACAAACTTATTTTGATATGCCTATTCATGAGTTTTGGTGTTTTGCTATTTTAACAAAACATATTTTTGGAAATAAAGTCAAAAACAATGATATGTATATGTTTCATGTATATTGGATTTCTATCCATATACTATATGCCTAAAAGTTGTTTAAGTATCATGCTTTTGTATTTGAATGAGTTTTGGAAAAATCGGATTTCCTTTTGGAAAATCCAAGTTTGGTAAAATATAGTTTTTGGTTTTTGGCAAAATTTATAAGACACAAAAATTGTTCAAAATGTTTGAAATTTGTGTTGAAATTTTTCACACAAGTTTGTTTATCAATGTATAATGATAAAACTATTTTTGTGGATTTTTAGAAGATTTATGGGAATTATTAGAATATTTTTAAACCCAGTTTTCTGACCCAGATTGCCTTCTGCCAGGCTCTGGCGGTCGACCGGCCGGTCGATCGGACCCAGAGTCGGTCGACCGGGCAGTCGACCGATGTACACAAGCTTGTGCACGTTGCCCAGGCACTTGGGCGGTCGACCGTGCGGTCGACCGGCCAGAGAGCTTTGCTCTCTGGATTTTTTCGGTCGACCGGCCGGTCGACCGCAGGCTTCCAACGGTCAAAAATATGACCGTTGGCAGTCGACCGGGCGGTCGACTGCCAGCCGCCTAGGCTGAAAAGTCAGCCTAACGGCTAGTTTTTTGTTGGAGGCTATTTAAGCCTCATTCCTTTGGGATTTTGATAAGGTTTTTAAGGAAGAAAAATTAGAGCTTCTCCAGAGTTTATTTCTAAGTTTTCAAAAGTGTTTTTGGGCTTTAAACTTCAAATTTGGTTTTGTGTTTTAGGGCTTGAAAAAATCAAAGAAAATAGAAATTTGGGAGATTTGTACTGTTCTTCAATTCTATCATCTTCAAAGTGTTTTCCCAAGTATTTTTCTTTGAGTTTTTATTTTCCAAACTCTTGGTTTTCCACACTTGAGCTATATCTCCTATCCTATCTATTTAGGATCATTTGTTTGTGGGAAAAGGATTTGGTTTGTGGTTGAGATATACCACTTGTTGTACCCTCCTTGATTTGTTGTATCCCTCTTTGGTAGAGGTTGTTTGGAGTGGTGGCTTGCTCCCTCTTTGGTAGAAGTTGAGGTTGTGGCTTACTCCCTCTTGGTGAGGTGGAGTTGGGATTGGTGTTTGTATCCCTCTTCGGTAGAGGTGGATTGTGGTGTTGCCTCAGTGGAGGTTGTATTGGCTGATTTGTGGAGTTCGGTACTCCGGTCTTCGGTAGACCATTTGTATTGCCTCGGTGGAGGTTGTATTGGTTGAGAGAGGAGTTCGGTACTCCTAGTGGATTGGAAATCCTTCTCGGTGAAGGCGGGGACGTAGAGCTCGGTGCTCGAACCTCGAAACACATCTTGTTGTTTGTGTTTGATCAATTGACTCTCAACCCTCTCTCTCTTTATTTTTGCATTGCTTCATTCATATTGCCATATCATATATATGCTTGTGTTGTGCCTTGCATTGTTTCATATTGCTTATTCCTATATGCTTGGTTGTGTTTGCTTGTGTGCCTCACTTGTGCTTAACCACGAGAGCTTCATAGAGCGCCTCAACTCTTATTCAGAGGAATCAAGAGGAGTTAGTCCAGAGCCCTTCACGGGGAATTCGGCTACACTCGTTGGTTGCACTAAGTGTTGTTGCAAATTAGTTTTAATTTTCGCATTTAGTTTTTAGATTAGCCTTATCACCTATTCACCCCCCTCTAGGTGATTTCAATTGGTATCAGAGCCTACGCTCCTGATATTTGGTTTAACCACCTAGGAGTGAGATATTGGTTTGCTAATCTTTCATTTGCATTTGCACGTATATTTGTTTGCATACACCCATGGATTGCTTGTCACCTCCCATGTTTGATGTTTCCAACATTAACACATGAAAACTTAGGATGTCCATGTATTTGAAAACCCTAGGCTTACATGTTTTCCTTGCCGCTACCAAGAAATGCTATCTTGGTAACCGCAATCATATAGGGGCCAATGCACAAGCCCTTGAGCCTATTAGAAGCACGCTAAATAAAGATTATCTTATGCTTGTTTCTAACTATGATTCCGCCTTTGCAGTGTGGAACAAATTGACCACCTCCAAGCTTCAAATGCCAATTCAAACGGAGGACGAATCTAGTGGAGAATCCGAGCCACAATGCTTCATGGTCCAAGGGAATGACTCCCTTGAGGTATATTCGGATCTCAATTAGATTATGATGATAATGCTAGTTCTTCTAATGGTATGTTGATGCCAATGCCTTAAATGAAGAACTATCCATTGTTTGTGAAAAATTGATAGAAAAATATAATATTTTGAAAAAGAAGAGTTTTGAACTTAATAAAGAAAATAAGGATTTATATTCAAGACTTGATTTGGTTTTGCAAGAGAAAGAGGAGATTACTAATGAGAGGGATTCATTGAAATCTCAACTAGACCTTGCCCTAAAGGAAAATGAATCTTGAAATCTAAAAATGATTGTAATGATATTTTAAAGAAAAATGAAAACTTGTCTTCAAAAGTTAATTTTGTTTTAAAAGAAAATGATTCTTTAAAAATTAAAATTGCTTCTATTTCAAAGGATTTAGATGTTTGTTTAAAGAAAAATGAATCTTTGAAAAATGATATAGATTCACATGTTTGCCATGCTAGGATAGCTTCACCTAGTTCACCTATTGCATGCCACACTTCTTCTTTAATTGAAAATGATATAAACTTGTTAAAGAAGAATATGGATTGTTTGGGCTCCACTTTGAGCCATTGTGTTGTGAGTCATACACGTTTGGAATCTTTGTTTCGAAAGAAACAAGTTCCATCTATTCATGCACACCCTCCACGGCATACACATGCTACTCACGGTCACATCCATCACACTATGTATGCTCATGTGTACACTTATACACATTGTGGACGTAAGGGCCACCTTGCTAAATTTTGTTATGATAGAATACATGTTTCTAATTTAGTAAATAAATTTGTTTGGGTTAGAAAAGGTACTAACCCCCATGGACCCAAAAGAGTATGGGTACCAAAGACCACCCCTATTGTATTTGATGTAGGAGTGGGCTCTCGCATGACGTGAGAGTATCGGTACCTTGGAGTGGATGCATTCCTAGCTTCATGTGGACTATTTGGATGCATCACCTTCAAGGGAAGTTTGGTGGGAAGACCACCTTGGTTTGGAGAACTAGAGAGGTGCCCTCATCGGTTTTGGTATCGATCTCTAAACTCCCGTTTATATTTGCATGCTTTTCATATCATTGTTTATAGCATGTTTTGATGTTTATTGATTATTATGATTATGCCATGATAGTTAGATTAGTGATATACATGTTAGTTATTTGAGACACCCATGTTTAATGTAGACTTATATCTTTGTGTTCTTACTTTATTTTAAACTAATATGTATGTCCTAGATCTAATACATATGCATATACATAATGATCATATGGATGTTTATGATTTTTGTTTTGATTAGTATGTTAAATTCCATGATTATTAGACCATTGACATGCATATATAGCATTTGAGATCACCCATGTTTATATGGACCCATATGTTGTGTTCTCACCATTGTTTAGCTATTATGTATATCATAGTTCTAATAACATGTGGATTTACATAATGATCGCTTTTATGTTTATCATGTTGATTTATGTCTAGTTTTATGCTTCATGTTTTGAATATATGTTTAAATGTTAGTTTTCATTAAGACTAGGATTTATACTCGTACATATAGTGGGCCACAAATAAATTTTTATATGTTTGTGCTTGAATGCTTATTTGTACCCATTAGATGTTCTAGTATAGTCTAGTTTTGATGATTCATACATTTTAAACTTGTATTCCTCATCTTGGACATGTTTTATGATCATGTATTTTCTCTTCATGTATATGTTTATTTTGCCAAACTTTAAGATATACATGTATACCCCTTGAATCATTTGCTTTTCATGCAAATCTATATTATGGATCAATTGTGTTTAGGGATATGTATGTATACTTCTTGTTTTGTCAAAACATACATATGCCTTGTATCATAAATTTTTTTTAATAAAAATTTAGTTTTGATGATTTTCATGTTTTCATGTTTAAAGGAATTTCGATCGAGCTTAATTGCCTATTTCCATGACTATGTTTTTCACATTATGCTTATACACTCACATCATTCATGTTTTCTCATGATTTTGTTTTCATGAGTATGATTTATGCTTCATAGATTTTGAGTGTTGGTAATCATGTGATTTACATGTGTTTTATGAAAAATATTTGTGTTTTATTCCTTACTTGAAGAATTTCGTACTAGTTTACAAGTTTTTCATTAAATTAGCTCGTATTCTTCATGTGGCAGGTATTATGAGTTATACACTTGATCTTATTGTTGTTTCAATTGGTATCATTAGATTTTTTCAATTGGTATCAATATTGACATTTCTTGTATAATCATTTATTTTTTATGTATGTATGCTTACACTTCAAATAGTATCAATTCGATTGGTATCTAATTTTTCATACATATATATGTTTTATTTGTGCTTATTATATCCCTATATCTTGGAGCACAAATTTTGTTTATGCTAAAGCTTGAATTTTTATTGACCATCATGTTTCAATTGATTAATTTTCAATTGGTATCCTAATACAAGCTTATGCATCGTTTTAGTTGGTATTTCATAAAGGGGGAGAAAACTCGTATTTCATCTTTCAATTGGTATTTTTTTTACCATTGGTTTTGTATTTCCACTCCCATACTTTATGATAGAAAATGATTTAAAAAAATTAATATTGATCTTTAATTTGGTATCATATGATTATAAGGAACAATAATTTCAGTTGGTATCATATGCTTACAAAAAAAAGGAATAATACTTTCTATTGGTACAAGATTTCATTTGTTTACTTATCAATTGGTATCAAGATTTTGTTTTTACTATCAATTGGTTTATGTTTTCATTTTGATATAAAATGTTAATTAAGATTTGTTTCAATGCCTCATTTACTTTTCAATTGGTAGGCATTTCTTAAAATGTTTTGATTTACATTGCCTATATGCATATAGATTCATGTTGTGTGTATCCTATATTGAGGAGCTTGACAACTCTTCTTTATGCGATGCACGTGTGTAAGGGGAGCCTCACATCTCCTCTTATGCATTGCATATTATGTGTTATGTGAATTAGGGCTTGTCATCGTTTCTTCATGTAATGCATATATGTAAGGAAGTTAACTTAGCGTCTTCCTCTTCATGAATGTATAACGCATATATTCCTATTATTGATTTGTTTAATGTCACCCTTTTATTTGATTCTTGGTTTCGAACAAAAAGGGGGAGAAGAATATGTTTTTATTGTTTTGTCTTTTACCCCTTTGTTGATGATTGATAAAAAGGGGGAGAAGAATTTGAGTTTATATGCATATTTTGTTTGTATGCATGTTTTAGTTTTTGTATGCTTGTTTCATGTTTGATATCAAGAACATGTTTTATTATTGGTATCAAGAGCATTATGTAATGTTTGGTATCAAGAGAATTTATTTTAAGAACATGTTTTATTATTTTATGCATGTCTATTGATTAGACTAAGAAGGTATACGTATTATGAGTATAAAAATGTATTTTATGTACCCTTTCTTGTCTCCGCTATAGCATAAGGCTATACCGAGTCGATTCTCAGGGAGAGCTAGCGATGGAAGCGTTACGAATCGTAGTGAAGAAATGTAAACAAAGATTCTTCTATGCTAATAAAAATAATGAATCAAATGAAAAAGAAACTAAAGAAAGGATGGATATGTTCATGGTGAAAAAGTCGGAAAAGAAATCAAGAAGAGGATTTGGTATTCACAAGAAAAGAAAAGGAAACTTAAAGAAGAAGCATTCCATGACTAGCTTACCTTACTACCTTACCAATACTTACTAAACTCCGTGATAGTGAAGGCTTGCCTCATGTTGTCACTCCATCGGCGTGGATTCGTCTCGCGTGTTGATCTAATTACTTTCTCACTTGTCGAATGAGTGGTTTAACCCATCGGAGAAGAGAAGACCATACAACTTGCAAGATGAACAAAAGCAATCACCCATGAGTTAGTGAAGATGGCAAGGCTAGTGGTTAGCTAGTACATGGAGAAGGAATTAGCTAAAAGCCATTAGAGAAGTAAAACAAAGCATGAAGTAAATTTGCAAGGAATTAAAGAAAGCAATAAAGAAAGCAATTAAAGAAAGCACATAAACTAGAACCAAGCTCAAGTAGAGGAAGGAGAATGGATCAATCCTTGTTGCTTCAAGTGTCACCCTTGATTACACAAGCTCTCTCTCTCACAATCACTCTCTTTTACAATGAATTCTAGGGAAGAAGAAGAGGGATCTAAAGAACTAAACCTAGAGAAAAACTAAACAAAATTACAACAACTAATGAATTCTCCTCTCTTCTCTGTTCAGTCTCAGCTCGCAGGTCCAAGGTCTCATATTTATAGCCCCAGGTGAAGCTTCGAGAGCCCAGGTAGTTACCACAAAATCCGGGATCCTAACTGTTTACAACTGCCGCAGATTCTCCAGATCCCAGAGAACGGGCGGCAAAATCTGGGCCGTTGAGCCAGATTTTCTGGTGAGATCTTCTTATTAGGTGGTTAGCCACGTGGACTATCTGGATTCTTCTTTGAGCGCGTGGATCTTTCTGGATCTGGAATTCAAATCTTGGCTTTATCTTTAATCTTGGATTTAATCACTTTAATTAGTGTTAATTAAAGTGATTATTTCCTTTATCTCCTTTAGAGTGTGTACCTGCAAATATGTAGAGAAGATGAGTAAAAATCATATATTTATTAACTAAATGCATGGGAATTATGAGGTAAAATATGCAATATTGGATTACAATCACACCCCCACACTTATTCTTTTGCTCGTCCGAGCAAAACAAAGAAAAGAAAAGAAAATCCTAACTACCAATTTTTTACACCACTTTCGCAGGTGACGCGATTGCACTGAGCGTGTGCAACAAGCCGTTAAACCTCTAGGTTACCCTAGAGGAGGAGTGTTGTCTCCTAAGGGTTTTCAGCGGATTACACCCACAAAATCCATAAAGAAAAGAAAACAAATGTTAGTGTTTTGAAAACTCATTTTGAACAAGAGACATGTTTACGAACTATTTTTGCAAAAATATAAGTGATCCTAGGTCATAAGTCCACCTATAATTATTCTTCCTTAAACTTAGTCTCTATGCAAGATTTTGTTTCAATTAAGGTAAGAATTCAAAATTGGATTGAATATTTTATCTTTCATAAAACCTAGATAGTATGCACACCGTGCTCTGTGAAAATTTCTGGATTTCAACTCTAACCATCAAGCCATTTATTTATATATATTATTTTCTTTTCTCCCTTTTTTTTTTCTTTTTCTTCCCTTAGTTTTCTTAGGCTTTCTAATTCACCCATGTAGCGAGCCTATAACCGATGACTCCCAAACCAGATGGTTCTAGGGCACCAGATGAGAAAACATCGCTCGGGTTAAAGGACTCGAGTGAAAAAGGCCACAAAACTAAAGGGGATTATTTATAATCACCGTTAGGCGTGAATAATCATGCTTCTTGAGGCACAATTATCCAGCTTAATAAGTGAGATCACCGTTAGGCGTGAGTAACCATGCTTCTTGAGGCATAGTTATCCAGCTTAATAAGTGATCTTTTATTTATATTTTTTTATTTTATTTTTTTCTTTTTTTTTATTTATATGGCATTTTTGGTCTTTGTCTCCATCCCAAGAAATGTGTAAGTGTAAAGTGCATATTATCTAAGGCAAAAAATTCAAGATAAAAATATCTCACCAATTTTACTTACTTAGCCTATAATCTCAAACAAGATCTATTATTTCAACTAGGTTTAAGATGTCATAATTAAGGCTTTCTTAATTCCTAAGATACATCTTAATTTTCTTAAAAATAGATCTAAACTTTGTCTCTTATTTCAAAAAGTTTTTTTTTTTTTTTTTTTTTTTTAGAGGAAGGAGAATGGAATCTAAAAGAAAGTGGAAAATCTAGAAGAAAGATAAAATCTAAAAATAAAAGACCTAAAAATGAAAATCCTAAAAAAAATAAAAATCCTATAAAGAAAATAAAAAGTCCTATGTTAGTACATACCCCCCATACCTATCTCATGCATTGTCCTCAATGTATGCAAGATAAAAATGATGCATGAAATAGGTAAGGTAAAAAGTCACTCCCTCCTCCTCTTTGGACCCGCAGTAGTACTGGGCCCTGCCGACTGTGTTCTCCTCAGCGTCGCCTCAATATCATCTAACCTGGAGGATAACCTGGATGATTCCTCCTCCACCTTCTTCCTCAACCTCACCTGACCCCTAAAAATTTTCTTCATGCCCTTCCAGATGGTGGACATGAAAGTTTGTGACTCTACTGGGGGTTCCTGCCTCCAAAACTCCGGTTCATCTTCATCATCAAGACTCTCCTCAGAAGAGGACTCTACATGCTCGGTATGGACAGTAGGAGTCCAGACTGCGTGTAAACAACAATTATAAGAACTAGTAGGTCTCTCCGGGGCAACAAACACTCTATCAAATGAGTCAAATACATCATCTGGTAGGAAAGTCCTACACAGACGTGTAATCAGGATGGGGTGTGAGTATTTGGCACCTCGTGTGCGTGAAGAGTTGGCTAGAAGTGCATGGAAGATGACCTTGTTCAAACAAACCGAGTGTTGACGTGTCATTAAGTCATGTATAATCTGTAACACTGTGATTGAGAATAAAAATAGAGTTCAGATTGTCTTAGTCTCAATGCGAATCCGCTGTAGCAAGGGCTCGAGCGGGTCGTGATCCTCAGGGAAGGATGCGATGAAAGCGTTTCGACTCGATTCCTCTGTATCTTCAAAAATAAGAGAGAGAGATTAGATCTTGAGATGAAAATATTGGAGAAGAGATGGTTTTGCTGATTTTCTACCACAACCCTATTGCAAATTAAAGAGCTTGATCTTCATCTTAAGATTAATATAATTCACCCTAGGTTATTACAACTATATCAAGAAAGAAAATTAATACACAATTCTAACTAAGTTACATAGATCAAAAACCTAACTATGGTTCCTCCTAACATCTAGGTACAGCCTAATAGAAGACGAATCTCAACTTATGCTGTCCTAGTTCTTAAGTTGAAGTCATGAAAAGGTCCTTTATCATGTAACCTAGATTAAGAATTTTAAGTATTTTTTTAATCTTCTAGAATTAGTTGCCTTTAAACCTAGGGTTTCTAGTGATGTTCATTAATCGGATCAAGATTTAATTGCTTCTAGGGTTGCTTCAAGAATCTCAGCAAACCACTAGGAAGATTAGTTCTTCATCATCATTTTTTTGCTTTTTCAATTATTTAATTTTTTTGGTTTTTATCTAATGAGAAAGACTGCAAAAATAAAGAAAAAACGAAAACAAGAAGAGATCGAAGATTAAAACATGAGAGATTGCAAAAGAAATAAAATAATTGCAGAAATTTAACAGAGAACAAAAGAGTGACCTTTATTGATGGATCTCCGGTTACACAATTGTCTCCTTCTTCTCCACAAAGAACTTGAAATAAAAATTACAACTTTGAATAAAAATGGCTAAAGCAAACCCTAATCGTCTCTGCATGCCCATCCCTGTTGCGAATGCACAGATATTTATAGTGCAGAATGTAGAGGAGTCCCGGATAGAAGTGCCAACAAAATCTGGTACCCATCTCTATCCAAACTGCCGCGGATGCGCGGCTTTTGCCGCGCCTCCGCGGCAGTTTAGTGGCTTCTGGCCACGCGCTTTGGCGCGTGTCCTCTCCTGGTCCGTCCATGTGGGCTTCTGCTTTTATAAGTGTGATCCTGGCCTTTTAATCTAGATTTTCGAGATAACTTGATAATCAAGTTACCCTTAATCCAGATTTCTTCAAATCTTCTCTCCACGAAATTCCTCTTTATCTTGGCCTTTTATCCTCATCCTGCAGGTGTTTAGAGTTGGATAGAAGTCTATCCTTCCCTAATCTCTGATATTTGCAACTTTTAGCCCTTGTATTTGCATTTTGAATCTTTGTATTTGTGCTTCTTCACCTGGGCTTCAAACATGGGCTTGGATCTGGCTTTTGGGCTCTTTAAGCTTTATTCTTTATTAACTTGATAATTTGAGGCCTGCACATATTAAATAAAGAAATATTAATAAATGTGCACTATAATATGAATAAATGTGCAAATGCGATGGTATATATGATGACAATTATGCATTTTTCACTACCTATCACACCCCACACTTATTTTTTGCTCGTCCTCGAGTAAAAATCAAAAAGAAAGAGAAAAATCTAACCTAGCTAACTCACTTTCGTAGGAATCACGGTTGCACTTAGCATGTGCAACAAGCCGTTAAACCCCTAGGTTACCCTAGAGGACGAGTGTTGTCTCGTGAGGGTTTTCAGCGGATTACACCACAAAATCCATAAAAGGAAAATATTTGAATTATATTTGAAGAGACTAAGTAGTCTATAAGTTTTAGGATTATCATTTTTATTCATTCTTCAAACTTAGTCTTTATAAAGTTAATTGTTTTCCATTTTAGGTAAAGGTCAAAATTGAACTTCTAATATAGTCTTTTTCGTTACCAAAAGTCATACGCACCCTCGTGAATCTAGGAATTCCTTAACTTGGACTCTCATGCCTCATTATTATTTTTATAACATCATCTAATTTTCTTTCGTGTAAGTATCAAGGCTTCTTGAGGCCTCATACCTAACTAATTGACTATTAGATGTGTTAATATATATATATATATATATATATATATATTTTTTTTTTTTTTTTTTGGCATGTATAACTCATCTAATTTTCTTTCGTATAAGTATCAAGGCTTCTTGAGGCCCTCATACCTAACTAATTGATTATTAGATGTGTTAATACATATATTATATTTCTTAGTTTTCTTAGGCTTTCTAATCCACCCATGTAGCGAACTTAAAGTCGGTGGCTCCCAAACCGGTTGGCTTTAGGGCACCAGGTGAGAAACACCCTGCGGACTCAAATTCGAGTGAACTAGGCCCCAAAACTAAGGACTTTATTTTATTTACTCACCTTTAGGCATGAATACTTATGCTTCTTGAGGCACATGTATCAGCTTAATTGGTGATTTTTTTTTTTATTAATTTTTTTTTTTTTATGAGGCACAAGGTCTTTGTCTTAGAATCCTAGATATGCATTTGGTATGCACATTTCATTAAGGTAAAAATCAAGACTAATTATTTATTCAATTTCTCTCCTATACCTAAAAATTAAACAATTTATTTATCTTGACCAAGTTTTTAGAAATCCTAATCATGATTTTCCTAATCCTTAAAACTAACTTAGATTTCTTTCAAAAAATAAGTCAAAGTATTCCTTTTTATAACATTTTTTTTAAATATTTTTTTTTTTTGTATAAAATTTTTTTTTTTTTTATATTACATACCCTTCCCCCACACTTGTTTCATGCATTGTCCCTAATGTATGAATGAAATGTATGGAATGCATGAATTGGCAGAAAGATATAATCACCGATACAGTGGGTCAAAAGACCCATCGCCGCATTAGCTTCCGGCACAGACTCCAAAAGATTTTAAGACGTTGACCATTTACCTTGAATGAATTGCCATTTTTGGGATCGTAGATCTCTATGGCTCCGTGTGGAAACACCGTCTTAACAATGAATGGTCCTGTCCATCTTGACTTCAATTTGCCGGGAAAGAGATGAAGTCTAGAGTTGTAAAGTAAAAACTTTTTGTCCTTGACAAAAGTTTTTCTCGTGATGAATTTATCGTGAAAAACCTTAACTCTATCCTTCGCAATCTTCGCATTCTCGTATGCATCATTCCTCAACTCCTCTAGTTCAGAAATTTGTAATCTCCGAAACTCACCGGCTCTATCTAAATCGAAATTTAGCTGCTTAATTGCCCATAGGGCCCGGTGCTCTAGCTCGACAGGAAGGTGGCAAGCCTTTCCAAAGACTAGTCTATAGGGAGACATTCCTAGAATCGTCTTGTAGGCAGTCCTATATGCCCATAGGGCATCCACCAGTTTGATGGACCAGTCCTTCCTATTCTGATTCACAGTCTTCTCCAAAATGAGCTTGACTTGTCTATTAGAAACTTCTACCTGCCCGCTAGTTTGAGGATGGTAGGGCGTAGACAACTTGTGAGTAATGGCATATTTTCGCATAAGAGCTTCAAAAGTTCTATTGCAAAAATGTGTGCCATTGTCGCTAATGATGGCTCGAGGGATTCCAAAGCGTGAGATGATATTATCTTTCAAGAATTTGACAACAACTTTGTTGTCATTTGTCTTGCAAGGGACAGCTTCTACCCACTTCGACACATAGTCTACGGCCAACAAGATGTATTGGTGCCCAAACGAATTAGGGAAGGGTCCCATAAAATCAATGCCCCATACGTCGAAAAGTTCTACTTCTAGAATGGGATTTAGGGGCATCATATTTCGTTTGGAAATTCTTCCTATCATTTGACATCTTGTGCAAGTCTTGCAATACTCAAATGCATCTCTAAACACAGTTGGCCAATAAAAGCCACTTTGCAGAATTTTCTCGGCAGTTTTGCGGGGACCAAAATGTCCACCGCAAGCGAACTCATGACAAAAAGCTAGCACGCTTCTAGTCTCCTCGTTGGGGACACATCTCCTAATGATTTGGTCGCTACAATATTTGAAAAGATAAGGATCTTCCCACATGTAATACCGAACTTGAGACAAGAATCGGTATCTATCCTGTTTGGACCAACTAGGTGGTGTTTGGTTTGTGACTAAGTAATTTACTATGTCAGCAAACCAAGGTTCCTTAGAGATGGCTAGAAGTTGCTCATCGGGAAAATTGTCATTGATGGGCAGCTCGACAGAAGGTGCGTTGGGCACACGAGAGAGATGGTCAGCTACGACATTTTCGACACCTTTTTTATCTCGAATTTCGAGATCAAATTCTTGAAGTAGAAGGATCCAACGAATGAGTCGGGCCTTCGCATCTTTCTTAAGCATAAGGTATCGCAGAGCAGAATGGTCAGTGAAGATCGTGGTCTTAGTCCCAAGTAGGTATGGACGGAATTTCTCCAAAGCGAACACTACTGCCAAGAATTCCTTCTCGGTGGTAGTATAGTTCATTTGGGCCTCATTAAGCGTCCTACTCGAATAGTAGATCACGTGCTGCTTATTGTCCTTACGCTGTCCTAAGACAGCACCTATCGCAAAATCAGAAGCGTCACACATGATCTCAAAAGGCTTGGACCAGTCCGGAGGTGAGATGATAGGGGCAGATATAAGTTCCACTTTCAATTTCTCCCAAGCACTATGGCACCTATCATCAAAGATGAAGGACACGTCCTTAGCTAGAAGGTTTGTAAGGGGTCTAGCAATTTTGCTAAAGTCCTTAATGAACCTACGATAAATCCGGCGTGTCCTAAAAAGGATCGAATGTCCTTCACGCATCGAGGAAGTGGAAGTTTCGCAATGATTTCCACTTTGGCCTTGTCTACCTAATCCCTTCCCTAGATATCTCATGACCTAGGACAATCCCTTGTTGCACCATGAAGTGACAATTTTCCCAATTGAGGGTCAAGTTCTTCTCGGTGCACCTACTCAGCACTAGCTCCAAATGATGGAGACACTGGTCAAATGAATTTCCATAGACTGAGAAGTCGTCCATGAAAATCTCTAGGAAACGCTCGACCATATCAGAAAACAAGCTTAACATACAACGTTGGAATGTGGCGGGGGCATTGCATAGGCCGAAAGGCATTCGACGGTAAGCAAATGTCCCAAATGGACACGTGAACGTTGTTTTCTCTTGATCCTCCGGGGCTATAGGGATTTGGTTATACCCTGAATACCCATCCAAAAAGCAGTAATACTCATGACCTGCTAATCTTTCCAACATTTGATCGATGAAAGGGAGGGGAAAATGATCTTTCCTAGTGGCTGCATTCAACTTACGGTAGTCTATGCATACTCTCACCTTGGTAGGCAATCGTGTTTGCACTAACTCATGTTTGTCGTTCTCTACCACCGTAAAGCTAGACTTCTTAGGGACCACGTGCATTGGGCTAACCCATTCGCTATCGGAAATGGAATAAATTATCCCATTATCTAACAGTTTTACTATCTCGGCTTGTACAGCCTCCTGCATAAGTGGGTTTAGTCTACGCTGTGGATCCCTTTTCGGTCTAGTCCCTTCCTCAAGATGAATACGATGCTGGACTATCGTAGGGCTCAGTCCCTTAATATCTGCCATAGTCCAACCAATGGCTTCCCTATGTCTCCTAAGGGTTGCCAGCAGGTTCTCCTCTTGCCTATTGGTCAAATTAGATGCAACTATGACCGGTAACGTCTCTTGTTCACCTAGGTAGGCGTACTTAAGATGTTTGGGCAAGGCTTTTAACTCCAAAGAAGGAGTTGGCTCGATGGGTGGAGGAGTTAAGCTAGAATCTCCCATCTCTATAGAACTCAGATTTGATTCCCATTCGATCTCATCAAGACTGATATCATTTGTTTCTAACTCTTCCTCTTCCTCTGACTCAAATATGATCTCATCATTATGCTCACTCGTCATGTTCTCAATGGAGTTAACCTCAAAGGGTTGGTCGGTCACATCGTAGGGATGCTTACCTAGGTTGAAAACATTGACTTCCTTGGTCATATCCCCAAAAGTCAGTCTCATGGAACCGTTTCTACAATTTATAATTGCATTAGCGGTTGCTAGGAACGGTCTTCCTAAGATAACGGGAGTTTGGGACCTAGGATTAGACACAGGTTGTGTCTCTAAGACAATGAAATCTACCGAGTAAATGAATTCTCCAACCCGTATGAGAACGTCATTGATCTCTCCCTTTGGAACTTTGATAGAGCGGTCAGCCAACTGAATAGTAACTTGGGTCGGGTTGAGTTCACCTAATCCAAGTTGTTGATACACGGAGAAAGGGAGCAAATTGATGCTGGCTCCTAAATCAAGGAGTGCTCGATTGATTTCGGCTCGACCTATGGTGCAAGAAATGGTGGGGCAACCTGGGTCCTTATACTTGATAGGGATCTGGTTGGACAGCAGCTCACTAATATTAGTGGCTAGAAAAACCTTCTTAGGCACATTAGTCTTTCTTTTCTTGGTGCACATGTCCTTAATGAATTGGCATAACTAGGGACCTGTTGGATTGCATCAAGAAGTGGAATGTTGAGCCTAACTTGATTGAACACCTCTAATAATTTCTCCATGTGTGCATTGTTGTTGCTTCTAAGCCTATTTGGAAATGGAGCTATAGGCTGGTGCAACTGATCTGCTGACTTTTCAGCTTCAGTTTCCTTGGGACTGGATGGAGAAGGAGTGGAGCTAGATGGAATGGAAGTGGAGCTAGATGGAATGGATGGCATGGATGGATCCGATGGCATGGATACTTGATTATCAACTTGTTTCCCCGATCTGAGTGTATGGACCATATGACACTGATTTGGGTCTTGAGCCTCATTGGCTGGCCTAGGATTCCTAGGGTTAGGCAATGGTTGACTCGGTAGGGTACCCCTCTGTCTCTCTTGCTGGTTCAATTGGAGCTCTATCCTACTTAGGACTTGAGCCAGCGTGTCTTGGCTTTTGACTAGGGTATCCACCTTTCTTTCCAAATTTGAAAGTCTTGTCTCCATTTGTGAATTTTGGAAAGACGGTGGAGGATTTTGACTAGGGAAATTTTGTTGATAGGGCGGATTTTGGAAGTTGGAGAATTTGGGCCTCACTTGATCATTGTTGCTTGGGCCCCATGAAAAATTGGGATGGTTTCTCCAACCGGGATTGTAGGTGGGTGCATAAGGATTGTTGGCGGGCCTTGTGAAGGCCGCACTCGTATGTTCGGGCAAGCTTTGATGCGCGATGAAAACAGGACATTCCTCGAACACATGGTTCATATCTTGACAATAAGTACAGCCCGCGAAGATGTTGGGCTGACTTGGTTCACAGAGACTGGCTCTTTCGTTTCAAGAGCCTCTAATCTACGCATAACAGCAGCTAACTTAGCATCGGTTGCGACGTTGGCCTCAATGGAATGGATACCTCCTTTAGAAGAAGTAGGGTCATTAGTCCTAGATTTTTCAGGAGTAGGGTCCCATTGGATGGATTTTTCAGCTAATTCCTCAAACAATGTCCATCCTTCATCTTCATTCTTTTGCAGAAATCCTCCTTGACACATGAATTCTAACAGTGTTTTAGTAGAATAATCTAATCCATCATAGAGAACTTGGCAAAGTCGCCATTCTCTATCCCATGGTGAGGACATTGGGCAAGGAGATCCTTAAAACGCTCGAAGTATTTCCAAAAAGGTTCATTGGTTGTTTGCTTAAACTGGAGGATATTCTTCCTAATCAGTGCAGTCTTGTGAACGGGATAAAATTTCTTTAAGAAGGCCTTAATGAAATTATCCCAAGAAGATATAGAACCGGCCTCTAGACTGTAGAGCCATTTCTTTGCTAAATCCTTCAAAGCAAAGGGGATAAACCTAAGTTTGATAGCATCGTCTCCTAACTTAGGCATATTCATCATTTGACATACTTCTTCAAATTCCCTTATGAAGAAGTATGCATCCTCAGATTCAAGTCCATGAAATTTGGGAAGCGTGTTGATGTATTGTGGCTTGAGTTCATATGGGTCAACACTTTCGATAGTGAGCTGGATGCAAGAAGGAAGAGAGGTTCTAATAGGATAGAACCTATCTTGGAGTGACTGTTGTTGTGCCATGTGTGAGTCGGGCTTGAGCTCGGGTGGTGAACTAGTTCTAGTTAGCCGGGATGTGAGTGGGTCTCTCGACCAAGCGGTCATGCACAATCAGCAAACAAGTTCACCCAATCAATCAAAAAAGAAAAAGAAAACAAACAAAAATCCTATTCTAGGTTATCCTTGACCTAGACGACTCCTAACTTTAGACTGTCCTTAGGAGGTCTATTGTCGACGTCAACCACGAGCTAATCGGCCAGTTCAGGGCAAGACCGGTGGGAGGTTTTCCGTCAGAGACGTTCCTTAATTAAATAACCACCGTTCTTCGGGCTTTCGGCCCTCAATCCCTTCGCTAGACACCGATTTGACAAGGGTTAATTTCGAACAACTTTCCTTCTTCGGTCAATCTCCTATTGAGTCCGAGTTACCTTAGGGCCAACGTCTAGTCAAGTTTTAATTAGGGTTAGGGTTGTGAGTGTGACTGGTATGATTTGTGGGCCAAGGAAGGGTGATGAAATCCCCACCTTATCTTTGTTATGGGTTATGCCCTTAAAATGGATTAGTGTACGTGTAAAGCGGTAGAAAAGTAATCACTCAAGAAAGCGGTAAACAAACAAGAGTGCTTCCTAATCTATATGCTATGCAAACGTACCTTGTCGCCAGCACTCTTCAACAGAATAAAAGAATTAAAATAGACACGTGCCCTAAAATGCAAGAGTCTAAAAATATTTTTTTATTTTTTTCAACAAATAGGTTAATGTTAATTATTAACAGTTGCAGAGTGATCACAGAGAGGAAATAACACAGCAGAAAATATTTTTTTTTGCACTGCAGAGCAACCTGCAGAAAAATGAATAGTAGTGAGCTATAATTGCCGCGGATTCACGGCTTTTGCCGTGGATTCGCGGCAAACTTGTAGGTCCAAGTGCTCTGCCTTCGAGGGCAGAGGCACTGGATAGCAATATGTGTCTTCTGCTGCTCTGTTTCTGCTTTTTGTTTTCTGTACCTGCAACAGAAAAGAAAGAATGATTAGAACAAAGAAATCGTGCCGTTCCTTCCCGGCAACGGCGCCAAAATTTGATTGAGAATAAAAATAGAGTTCAGATTGTCTTAGTCTCAATGCGAATCCGCTGTAGCAAGGGCTCGAGCGGGTCGTGATCCTCAGGGAAGGATGCGATGAAAGCGTTTCGACTCGATTCCTCTGTATCTTCAAAAATAAGAGAGAGAGATTAGATCTTGAGATGAAAATATTGGAGAAGAGATGGTTTTGCTGATTTTCTACCACAACCCTATTGCAAATGAAAGAGCTTGATCTTCATCTTAAGATTAATATAATTCACCCTAGGTTATTACAACTATATCAAGAAAGAAAATTAATACACAATTCTAACTAAGTTACATAGATCAAAAACCTAACTATGGTTCCTCCTAACATCTAGGTACAGCCTAATAGAAGACGAATCTCAACTTATGCTGTCCTAGTTCTTAAGTTGAAGTCATGAAAAGGTCCTTTTATCATGTAACCTAGATTAAGAAATTTAAGTATTTTTTAATCTTCTAGAATTAGTTGCCTTTAAACCTAGGGTTTCTAGTGATGTTCATTAATCGGATCAAGATTTAATTGCTTCTAGGGTTGCTTCAAGAATCTCAGCAAACCACTAGGAAGATTAGTTCTTCATCATCATTTTTTTGCTTTTTCAATTATTAATTTTTTTGGTTTTTATCTAATGAGAAAGACTGCAAAAATAAAGAAAAAACGAAAACAAGAAGAGATCGAAGATTAAAACACGAGAGATTGCAAAAGAAATAAAATAATTGCAGAAATTTAACAGAGAACAAAAGAGTGACCTTATGATGGATCTCCGGTTACACAATTGTCTCCTTCTTCTCCACAAAGAACTTGAAATAAAAATTACAACTTTGAATAAAAATGGCTAAAGCAAACCCTAATCGTCTCTGCATGCCCATCCCTGTTGCGAATGCACAGATATTTATAGTGCAGAATGTAGAGGAGTCCCGGATAGAAGTGCCAACAAAATCTGGTACCCATCTCTATCCAAACTGCCGCGGATGCGCGGCTTTTGCCGCGCCTCCGCGGCAGTTTAGTGGCTTCTGGCCACGCGCTTTGGCGCGTGGCCTCTCCTGGTCCGTCCATGTGGGCTTCTGCTTTTATAAGTGTGATCCTGGCCTTTTAATTTAGATTTTCGAGATAACTTGATAATCAAGTTACCCTTAATCCAGATTTCTTCAAATCTTCTCTCCACGAAATTCCTCTTTATCTTGGCCTTTTATCCTCATCCTGCAGGTGTTTAGAGTTGGATAGAAGTCTATCCTTCCCTAATCTCTGATATTTGCAACTTTAGCCCTTGTATTTGCATTTTGAATCTTTGTATTTGCGCTTCTTCACCTGGGCTTCAAACATGGGCTTGGATCTGGGCTTTTGGGCTCTTTAAGCTTTATTCTTTATTAACTTGATAATTTGAGGCCTGCACATATTAAATAAAGAAATATTAATAAATGTGCACTATAATATGAATAAATGTGCAAATGCGATGGTATATATGATGACAATTATGCATTTTTCACTACCTATCACACTGGTCTGTTGAAAGAGGAGGTGTGGTCTAGCCCTAGAATGTTTCGTTGGATCCAACGTCCAACGCAGTGAATATTTCTAAATGTCGTACTGGCTTTGAGCCCACGATCCAACTCAGTACAACGAGCCCCCATAATAGTCATATACTCAATCAACGGGAGAGGCTCGATGTGGTGTGTGATGGTTGGGACAGAGGTGACTTCCTCAAGAAGAGGAAGCGTGATGAACAAGTCTCCAGTGGGCATGCGTGTAGTGAACTGGTATGTTTGTGAATCAATTGATGCATGGTCTATGTGTGTGTAAAATATGGTCACCAAATCGGGACAATAAAAAGCATCAGTCTCAGTGTTGTCATACACTAATGAATACCAATTCCAGGCCCTGATTCGGTCTAAAAACACATGTCCATAACCATTTGCATTACTCAAAATCTGCCCAAAATCTTTCTCAATAAAAATAGATGGTGCCATACTAGGAATTTAAGATCAAAGCGGTAAAAAGAAGAGATTAGAAGTCGAACCACCCCCGGAATTCGTGGGGGGTAGAATTTTGATCTCTGCAGTGGGTTCAGGAAGCTCTGAATGAGGAATAAGCACCAGATCACCAACAAGCACTGAAAATCGATCGGAGCAGAATTTTTCTGGGCGCAGAAGGCTTTGATTTTGCCGCAGATTCCTGTCTGGAGTCGCAGACTGGCGGCAGAACAGTGAGATCTGGGGAAGAGAAAAGGTTCAGAGTGCGGTGCTTTTGAGAGGAAGTTGGAGATCTGAGAAAACTTTTGCTTGAGGGAGGAAGTGTGTGGAAGGGGGTTTTTTATAGGAGGGAAAAATCAATAGGTTTCCACTTCTATCCCTAAGTCAAAAGCATTTTTACCACATTGGAATATGTAGCTTTGAAAAGGGAAGTTTGACTCCTAGGAATTTGGAATGACCTAAAACTTAGGAATTCTTGAAAGATGGAATTTGAGGAAACCTAGGAAATTTTGAATTTGGAAAGTGTGGAAACTCCTTTAAGCATAAAAATCCCTCCTTATTTTTATTTCTTTTATTCTTTTTATTTCTAAAAGAAGTGTAAAAGAAAGAAAATCTAAAAAAAATCTAAGTTAGTAAGGAAGGAGAAAAATTACCATAAGGTGGTGGTTCGGCGGTGGTCGGATTGGTCCTCGGAACATGGTCCAATCATCTTTTCTTTGGGTTTTGAGGAACCCACCAGAAATATAAAGAATATGACCCACAAGAATGATGTATGCATGGAAGATTTTTATTATATACATGACCCCATCTAATTTCCAAATTTTCAAAATAATTTCAGAATCAATTTTATCAAGATCCTTGTCCCAGAATGGTGTATGGAATGATAGAATAGTTGACTTGGACTCGGAAAGGAACACCGACTCAGGGAAGTGAATGAAGTCAAGTAAAGGTTCAGGAGTCGGAATGGATTCAGGAACTGGGTCCAAGTCAAGAAAATGAAGCTCAAGTCCACATTCAGTTTCCCATGATGGAATGTGACTATCTAAGATTAGTTATTCAAGTTCAGGAGGGTTGGGAATCAAAACTGACTCTAAAATGTTACTCAAATTGGGTAACAAAACAGGAGTCATTAATGATTCAGGTATTTGAACTAAATCACAAACTTGAGGGTCAAAGTCACATTTCTCATTGAGTTCAATTCCACAAAATTGTGAACTTGCCAATTTGTCAATAGGATCTTCAAAAAGGTATAATTGGTCAAGTTTAACATGATCCTTAAAGATGGGTGATTCAACTTCATTGTGAATTGGGAAAGGATCCAATGTCGACTCCGGGAGAAGATTGAAGTGAGGTAAAGATACCGGAGTCATTACTGAATCAGGAAAAAGAATTGAATCACTAAGTTGAGGTTCAAGATCACATTCCTCATGTAGTTCAATTCCAAAAAATTGTGAACTTGCCAATTTATCAATGGGACTTTCAAGAGTATGAATTGGTCAAGTTCAATGTGATCATCATAAAAGATTGGTGATTCAATTTCACAACAGATGGGTACTGGATCCAAGTCTGACTTGGAAATGAAGTGAAATCAGGTAAGGATATGGAAGTCATGATTGAATCAGGAAGTAGAGTTGAATCATCTGGTAAAAGTTCAGGATCATAATCATGTTCAAGTTCAATTTTAGGGAAAGGAAAACTTGCCAAAATGTCAATTGGATCTGAAGTTTGGACAAGTTCATTTGTAGGAGATGAAAAACTTGCCAAAATGTCAATGGGATTTGACGTTTGGACAAGTTCAATTTTAGGAAATGAAAAACTTGCCAAAATGTCAATGGAATCTGAAGTTTGGACAAGTTCAGGTGGTTGTGCTGAAATTGAATCTTGATTTCCAAAACAACATGACTCTTTGACAGAATGGTTAGTGACATTAGAAATAGGATGAGAATGAAGAGTTTGGATCATCAAATCTATGTCACGGTTACGATCATTTCGAGCATGAGTCAGGAATTCAAGCATCTTTTCACAATTCATTGGTTCATCATTTTGTTGAAAAGATGAAGAATTGTTTTGGAATTGGTGATGAAATTGTGAGTCAAAACTGTGTGGTGATGGAAGAGTGGACTCACACAAGAAATCTTTACTCGTTTCCATGACAAATGGTTGTTCATTAGGAAAAGGTGGAACTGAGTAAGACTCTTGAAAATACTGTGGAATTGGAGAGGCAAATGGTTCTGGAAGTTGTTGCTCGGCCCTCTGTAGATTGGCTTCTAAACTCCTTAGTAACTCAGATTTTTCTTCAATTGGTGGTTCAGAAAAAGAGTATATGAAGCGGAATCGGGAAATGAATACTGTGGATATTGTGGACTCGGTGAATATGGTGGACAAGGAGGTTGATAATTAAACTCGGGGGACTGGAATCCCCAATGACTCTGTGACGAGTTGAAATTATTTTGGACATTATAATTATTAGATGGGGGGTATGGGTCATATTGATTCGGATAAGGCCAACCCGGTGTATTTGGTTGATGCATATTGTAAAACACCGGGTTGGAATTATCCGAATATAAAGTCGGTGTGAAATATGGATTATTATTGAAAGAATTGTTGAATGCCATATCACACAATCACAAACAAAAACAAACAAACAAACAATCAAACAAAAGAAAAAAATTCTAACCTAAGTTAGGGTAGACTTAGACCTAGACGACTCCTAACTGATAGACTGTCCACGGGAGGTTTAGTGTAGACTCTAACCACAAGCTAATCAGCCAGGGAAGGGTAAGGTTAGTGGGAGGTTTTCCGTCAGAGACGTTCCTTAATTAAGTAACCAGCAACCTTCGGGCTTTCGGCCCTCAACCCCTTTCCTAGACACTGATTTTGCAAGAGTTAAATTCCAACACTTTTCCCCCTTAGGATAATCTCCTAAATGAGTCCGAGATGTCCCTAGGGCCAACGTCTATTTTTTTTATTAAATTAGGCTTGGGTTAGTGAGTGCTGGGATGGTGGTTTTTGGGCTAAGGAAAGGGTAATGAAATCCCCACCTTATCTTATTTACGGGTTATGCCCTTAAAATTGAATTGTGCAAGTGTACAAGAAATATCACTAAGATTCACTCAAAGCATGAAAATCAAGCAAGAGATGATTCCTAGTCTATATGCAATGCGAAACGTACCTTGCCTCCAGCACTCTTCAACAGTAAAAGTAAAGAATTGAAAAGACACGTGCCTAGAGATGCAAGTGTCTAAACAATTTTTAACAATTTCAACCAAATTTTTACTGTTTTTTAATTTAGCAGATATATGGTGAAGAATACAAGATTTCAGGTATATCAGCAGCTTTATTTTGCAGAACCAAAGGCCCTGCAGAAAACTGATCAGTAGTGATCTCAGGATTGCCGCAGATCTGCGGCAAAAGTCCAGAATCTGCGGCAAAACTGAGGGATCCTGGTCTCTGCTTTCTTGAGCAGAGGCCCAGGTCCACTTGTATGTCACTGCAATGCAAGATTTTCTGTTTCTTCACCTGTAACCTGCAAACAGAGAAGAAGATTCGTTTAGTACTTCACTTTAACCTAAAAACGTTGCTCTCCCCGGCAACGGCGCCATTTTGATTAGACTAAGAAGGTATACGTATTATGAGTATAAAAATGTATTTTATGTACCCTTTCTTGTCTCCGCTATAGTATAGGACTATACCGAGTCGAATCTCAGGGAGAGCTCGCGATGGAAGCTTTGACGAGTGGTAGTGAAGTTATAAAACGAGAATTCTTCTCTTGCTTATAAAATTAATGAATCAAATGAAAAAGAAACTAAAGAAAGGATGGATATGTTCATGGTGAAAAAGTCAGAAAAGAAATCAAGAAGAGGATTTGGTATTCACAAGAAAAGAAAAGGAAACTTAAAGAAGAAGCATTCCATGACTAGCTTACCTTACTACCTTACCAATACTTACTAAACTCCGTGATAGTGAAGGCTTGCCTCATGTTGTCACTCCATCGGCGTGGATTCGTCTCGCGTGTTGATCTAATTACTTTCTCACTTGTCGAATGAGTGGTTTAACCCATCAGAGAAGAGAAGACCATACAACTTGCAAGATGAACAAAAGCAATCACCCATGAGTTAGTGAAGATGGCAAGGCTAGTGGTTAGCTAGTACATGGAGAAGGAATTAGCTAAAAGCCATTAGAGAAGTAAAACAAAGCATGAAGTAAATTTGCAAGGAATTAAAGAAAGCAATAAAGAAAGCAATTAAAGAAAGCACATAAACTAGAACCAAGCTCAAGTAGAGGAAGGAGAATGGATCAATCCTTGTTGCTTCAAGTGTCACCCTTGATTACACAAGCTCTCTCTCTCACAATCACTCTCTTTTACAATGAATTCTAGGAAGAAGAAGAGGGATCTAAAGAACTAAACCTAGAGAAAAACTAAACAAAATTACAACAACTAATGAATTCTCCTCTCTTCTCTGTTCAGTCTCAGCTCGCAGGTCCAAGGTCTCATATTTATAGCCCCAGGTGAAGCTTCGAGAGCCCAGGTAGTTACCACAAAATCCGGGATCCTAACTGTTTACAACTGCCGCAGATTCTCCAGATCCCAGAGAACGGGCGGCAAAATCTGGGCCGTTGAGCCCAGATTTTCTGGTGAGATCTTCTTGTTAGGTGGTTAGCCACGTGGACTATCTGGATTCTTCTTTGAGCGCGTGGATCTTTCTGGATCTGAAATTCAAATCTTGGCTTTATCTTAATCTTGGATTTAATCACTTTAATTAGTGTTAATTAAGTGATTATTTCCTTTATCTCCTTTAGAGTGTGTACCTGCAAATATGTAGAGAAGATGAGTAAAAATCATATATTTATTAACTAAATGCATGGGAATTATGAGGTAAAATATGCAATATTGGATTACAATCATCTATGCATTTTCATGTTTAATATTCGTTGCATATATTTAGTGTTTATTGTTATGCATGAGTTAAGGGGGAGCTTCTTTGAAGCTTAACTTTAATCTATGCATATATAACTCCATGAGTTTTGTCATCATCAAAAAGGGGGAGATTGTTGGCCCAGTGGCCTTCACTCTAGTTTTGATGATGATTAACTCATGTAGTTATGTTTACTAATAATCTTGTGTTTTTAGTTTCAGATCATTAGCCAAGATATTAGTTGGTGATTAGTTTCAAAAAGGAGTTTTGAAGCCTTTCACATGGTGATTCCTGAGCCCGAGCATCAAGATCATACATAGCACTCGTTGGAGTCAAGCTCGGTGGATCACGTATTGGATCGAGTCGGCTTGGAGACGGCGCTCTACAAGAAGACATCGGTACCTAGTTTAGTTAGTTTGTGTTTTTAGATCCATTTGTAAAGTTTAGATAGTGTGATATGCTCAAGTTCACAACACACACACGTTTTATGTTTTGATATTGGTTTTCGGTTTTGGTTTAACCGATATTAGTTTTCATGAATAGTTAGATCAAAATAAGTTTAAATGATTTAAATGTATATTAGATGTATTCTATATACATGCATGCTTAGCTTCCTAGACAAACTTATTTTGATATGCCTATTCATGAGTTTTGGTGTTTTGGTATTTTAACAAAACATATTTTTGGAAATAAAGTCAAAAACATGATATGTATATGTTTCATGTATATTGGATTTCTATCCATATACTATATGCCTAAAAGTTGTTTAAGTATCATGTTTTTGTATTTGAATGAGTTTTGGAGAAATCGGATTTCCATTTGGAAAATCCAAGTTTGGTAAAATACAGTTTTAGGAATTTGGCAAAATTTATAAGACACAAAAATGGTTCAAAGTGTTTGAAATTTGTGTTGAAATTTTTCACACAAGTTTGTTTATCAATGTATAATGATAAAACTATTTTTGTGGATTTTTAGAAGATTTATAGGAATTTTTAGAATATTTTCTGACCCAGATTGCCTTCTGCCAGGCTCTGGCGGTCGACCGGGCGGTCGACCGACGTGCACAAGCTTGTGCACGTTGGCTAGGCACTTGGGCGGTCGACCGTGCGGTCGATCGGCCAGAGAGCTTTGCTCTCTAGATTTTTTCGGTCGACCGGCCGGTCGACCGCAGGTTTCAGCGGTCAAAAATATGACCGTTAGCGGTCGACCAGGCGGTCGCCTAGGCTGAAAAGTCAGCCTAACGGCTAGTTTTTTGTTGGAGGCTATTTAAGCCTCATTCCTTTGGGATTTTGATAAGGTTTTTAAGGAAGAAAAATTAGAGATTCTCCAGAGTTTATTTCAAGTTTTCAAAAGTTTTTTGGGCTTTAAACTTCGAATTTGGTTTTGTGTTTTAGGGTTTGAAAAAATCAAAGAAAATAGAAATTTGGGAGATTTGTATTGTTCTTCAATTCTATCATCTTCAAAGTGTTTTCCCAAGTGTTTTTCTTTGAGTTTTTATTTTTCGAACTCTTGGTTTTCCACACTTGAGCTATATCTCTTATCCTATCTATTTAGGATCATTTGTTTGTGGAAAAGGATTTGGTTTGTGGTTGAGATATACCACTTGTTGTACCCTCCTTGATTTGTTGTATCCCTCTTTGGTAGAGGTTGTTTGGAGTGGTGGCTTGCTCCCTCTTTGGTAGAGGTTGAGGTTGTGGTTTACTCCCTCTTGGTGAGGTGGAGTTGGATTGTTGTTTGTATCCCTCTTCGGTAGAGGTGGATTGTGGTGTTGCCTCGGTGGAGGTTGTATTGGTTGATTTGTGGAGTTCGATACTCCGGTCTTCGATAGACCATTTGTATTGCCTCAGTGGAGGTTGTATTAGTTGAGAGATGAGTTCAGTACTCCTAGTGGATTGGAAATCCTTCTCGGTGAAGGCGGGGACGTAGAGCTCGGTGCTCGAACCTCGAAACACATCTTGTTGTTTGCGTTTGATCAATTGACTCTCAACCCTCTCTTTCTTTATTTGTGCATTGCATCATTCATATTGTCATATCATATATATGCTTGTGTTGTGTCTTGCATTGTTCATATTGCTTATTCCTATATGCTTGGTTGTGTTTGCTTGTGTGCCTCACTTATGCTTAACCATGAGAGCTTCATATAGCGCCTCAACTCTTATTCAGAGGAATCAAGAGGAGTTAGTCCAGAGCCCTTCGCGGGAAATTCGGCTACACTCGTTGGTTACACTAAGTGTTGTTACAAATTAGTTTTAATTTTCGCATTTAGTTTGTAGATTAGCCTTATCACCTATTCACCCCCCCCCCTCTAGGTGATTTCAACAGTTTCAAACAGATGGTTTATTTAGCCTGACTTTTCTATATATAGTGTTGGCATACCTCCCTGCTCCTGTTCGATCGATCGAAGCTCGACCTAACGACAAAAGGTCCGAACGACCAAATGAGTTTATCTGATGACTTATCAAGCCAAACTCATTGAAGAAGGTTCATGATGCATCCTTTTGCAGAACCTTTCACTGTTTTCACGTTCATATCAAACTGTGGTAACCATCGAATTAAAGATCAAATGAGTTTATCTGATGACTTATCAAGCCAAACTCATTGAAGAAGGTTCGTGATGCATCCTTTTGCAGAACCTTTTCACTGTTTCCATGTTCATATCAAACCGTGGTAACTGATCGAATTAAAAATCAAATGAGTTTATCTGATGACTGATCAAGCCAAACTCATTGAAAAAGGTTTATGACCCATCCTTCTACAGAACCTTTCTAACATAAAACAGAGAGCCCACGAGGAACGATAATCTTTAGATCATGATCTCGCAGAATTCATGTCCATTCCTTTAATCCCCAGCTCACCTACAGGTGAAAACTCAGGAGAGGCATCATGTTACTCAAAATAACGAAAATAATCCAACGTCTCTAACGGCTAAGGATAGAGGAAAATGTTGGCCCTTAAGCCCAACATAAGCCCTCAACAACTCATCATGCTGAGGGGAATAGCATGGCTAGCCCAACTTAAATGGTAGTTGGTAAAGGCATATCAAATCCGTTGACAGGTGAGGATTTGTTAAAAATCCTAAGGGACCTGTTCTCATTTGATTCCTCTCCAAAATCACTTACAATTCTCGTCCATGAAATGGTAAGATCACATAAGAAGATATTCATTTCCCTGGAAAAATGACGAGTCAAACCTCTAATGTTAACATTAAACCTCTACTAGTAAGACTCTAACATACTCCCCAGCAGATAAAACCAACATCCTGCGAATCTGGTCGATATCCCCAGCAAATTAAACTCCATCCTTGTCACGTTAACATTTCACCTCTGACAGGCTGTTTTACAAATCTCATTCTAAACTCCCACGGAGTTCTCTGACATATAATCTTTCATGAGATTCATATTATTAGCTCCCTAGTGAGTCTCAAATAGACTCTCTTTAAAGTCTACTATTCTCCTCTCAGTCCCCAATGGACTTTCTTGGTTGTCACGTTAACAATATACCTCTGACAATTTCTTCTAAATAAAATCCAACGGAGATATTAATTTTCCCATGGAGTTCATAACCAAATCCTATCTTTCCCAGTGGAATTATTTTCTTTACCGTCATGTCCAGCTTGTCACCTCCGAACGGTAAAAATCTCGAGCTTGGTGGCTTCTTAATCAGTTATGTCCATATTACCTCTGACTCAACCGATAACCAAGTCTCATCTTTCAGTCCAGTAGAGACTATCCCTTTACCGTTATGTCCAGTTCGCCACCTCTGAACGGCAAGGCTCTGAGTCTAGCAATTTCCAATCGGTTATGTCCATATTACCTCGAACCGATGGGTACCTAGATCACTCTCTCTCTCATGGTACTCCAACTGTCATGTCCAGTCAACTACCTCTGAACAGATGAGTCCATAACTTTATTCCCCTATCCTCTATTAAGGCCGGGAGTTCTTATTATCATATTAACACTAAACCTCTGAACAACGGTATGTGTTTGATCGAGATTTTACCTGCACGCAAAAATAAATAATATTAGATTTAGAACAAGTTGTGCAAGGTTCTCAATTCTAATCCGCGGTAGCAATGGGCTATGCGGGTCCTGATCCTCTGGGAGGGACTAGCGATGGAAGCTTTGTCAATAAGTTATCTCTAAAGTTTTTATTAATTTAAAGTTAAGTTAGAAAGAAAGAAGAAGTGATATTTACAATGAAAGTGAGGAAAAGAATTTGGAAAGATGGAGATGGTGATCTAAACTAAAGAAAGAAAAGAAAGAAAATTAAACACATACATACCAACCTCTTCAGTCCTGCTTACCTTGATCCTTTTGCGACGACTTACTTTGTTTTGGAAGGCGTACAAGTATGGCGTATAGGATCGTCCACCTTCGCGATCTACACTACAAAAATAAAAGACTGGCAAGCGACGGCTTGTTCATCTCCATAGGCCATCAAGGCTCTTCTTCGGCGAAGCAGTCTCGAAGCGATCGGTTCTCACGGTTTGCAAGACATCAGAGAGAATCAATGGAAGAAAACAAGAACAAAAGAACAAAAAAATAATAAAAGAACAAAACGAACCTCGAGTCGATTTATTTGACAATGGAAGAAAAGCAAAACTTACACCGATTGTCACCCTCAGTACAAGTAGATCTTCTTCCTCCATGAGAATATCCTCTCCTCTCAGTTTACAAAAAATAAAAATTACAAAAAAGAGAAGAAACCTAAACTAGAAGAAAGCCTAAAAACCCTAATTTTGGCCCTCTGGCTCTGGACGCTCTTCTCAGTTGCACTGCAGGGGTATTTATAGGAGCAGAATGAGGTAGAGTCCCAACACAACTCTCCCACGAAAACTAGTCCCGGGATAAGGCTGGATTGCTGCGGAAACGCGGCTTGGGCCGCGTTTTTCCGGCCTTATGGTGGCGGCTGGCCACGCGCTTTGGCGCGTGGCTTCTCCTGGTCCGTCCATCTGGTCGTTTCCTTCTGGAACTGCATCCTGGCTCTTAATCTTTGGATTTGGATATAACTTGGGAATCAAGTTACCTAGATCCCAAATCTTTTATCCACGAATTTGTGATCTTAAATTCTCCTTCTTTGACTTTTATCCTCATCTGCAAGTTTTTAGGGTTGAATAGAAGTCTATCCTTCCCTCTTCTTTAATATTTGCAACTTTGGCCCTTGTGTATTTGCAATTTTGACAATTAATATTTGCACTTTTGCACTTGGGCTTGAATATGGGCTTTTGGGCTTCTTTTGAGGCTTTATTCCTTTATTTTAATATTTCGAGGCCTGCACACAATAAATCATAAAATATTAATAAATGTGCAGAATTATATGAATAAATATGAAAATGTGATGGTAAATATAATGATAAAAATGCACTTTTCACTACCAATCACACCCCCACACTTATCTTTTTGCTCGTCCTCGAGTAAAAATCAAAGAGAAAAAGAAAAATTAATCTAACCTAAATCACTTTCTTAGGAATCACGGTTGCACTTAGCACTTGCAACAAGCCGTTAAACCCCTAGGTTACCCTAGAGGACGAGTGTTGTCTCGTGAGGATTTTCAGCGGATTACACCCACAAAATCCATAAAAGAAAATATTTGAAATACTTTTGCAAAGACTAAGTAGTCTATAAGTTTTAGGATTATCATTTTTATTCATTCTTAGACTTAGTCTTTATAAAGTAAATTGTTTTCATTTTAAGTAAGGATCAAAATTGAATTTTGTGTATAGTCTTTTTCGTTACCAAAAATCATATGCATCCTTATGAATTTTTACTAGGAATTCCTTAACTTGGACTCTCATGCCTCTATATATTTTTTTTAATATGTATAACTCATCTAATTTTCTTTCGTGTAAGCATCAAGGCTTCTTGAGGCCCTCATACATAACTAATTAACTATTAGATGTGTTAGTACATATAAAAGTAATTTTTCTTAGTTTAGGCTTTCTAATCCACCCATGTAGCGAACTTAAAGTCGGTGGCTCCCAAACCGGTCGGCTTTAGGGCACCGGGTGAGAAAACACCCCACGGACTCAAATTCGAGTGAACTAGGCCACAAAACTAAGGACTTATTTATAAACTCACCTTTAGGCGTGAATACTTATGCTTCTTGAGGCACATGTATCCAGCTTAATTAGTGATTTTTTTTATTTATTTTTTTTATGAGGCACAAGGGTCTTTGTCTTAGAATCCTAGATATGCATTAGGTATGCATATTTCATTAAGGTAAAAATAAGACTAACTACTTATTCAATTTTTCCTCCTATACCTAAAAATTCAACAATTTATTTATTTTGACCAAGTTTTTAGAAATCCTAATCATGATTTTCCTAATTCTTAAGACTAACTTAGATTTCTTTCAAAAGATAAGTCAAAATATTGTCCTTTTTATAATAATTTTTTTTATATTAGCAAATTTTGGTTAGTTTCTAACTATGTTAGTATGTTAGTAAAGCCCACCCCACACTTATCTCATGCATTGTCCTCAATGTATGAATGAATGCATATATGCATGAAAAAGAACAAGGGAAGCAGAAGCAGAAGTTACCTTAAGGTGGTGGTTCTGGTGGTGGTCTAATTGGTCCACGAAATGCGGCCCAATCTACTTTTTGTGGAATTCGGAGGAACCCACCAGAAATTTTTTTATATAACCCACTACAATGTATGTATGATTATTTTAAACAAGTCCACCCCATCTAATTTCCAAATTTCATAATAAATTTCAGAGTCAATTGTATCAACCGCCTTGTCCCAGAATGGAGTGTGAAAAGATGGAATGATTGACTTGGACATCATAGGTACAGGAACGAATACCGACTCAGGAAAGAAACTTAAATCAAGTTAGGGTTCAGGAGTCGGGCTAAGTTTAGGAAGTGGGTCCAAATCAATAAGTTGAAGCTCAAGTCCACAATAATCTTCCCACAATGGAATGTGACTTAATATTAGTGATTCAAGTTCAGGAATGATAGGTGTGGGAATCAAGACTGACTCTAAAAGATTACCTAAGTCGGGTAACAAAACAGGAGTCAATAATGATTCGGGAATTTGAACTTGATCACAGATTTGAGAATCTAGGTCACATATCTCATTGAGCTCAATATTGTAAAAATGAGAACTTGCCAATTTATCCATGGGACTTTCAAAATTGCAAAATTGGTCAAGTTCAATATGATCATCAAAAATGGGTGATTCAATTTCATGATAAATTGGAACAGGATCCAATGTTGACTCGGAAAAAGTGAAATCAGGTGGAGACACCGGAGTCATTATTGAATCAGGAAGCAAAATTGAATCATCAAGTTGGGGTTCATGATCATATTCATGCTCAAGATCTATTTCAGGAAAGGAAAAAACTTGCCAAACTATCAAAATTTGGAGTTTCGGGAAGTTCAAATGATGGTACTGAAGTAGAATCTTGTTGTCCAAAGCAACATGGTTCGTCGGCTCTAAGAGGGAGGTCAGCGAAAGTAGAATTGGCCGGACGGTGAGAACGTAAAGATTGAACCATCAGATCTATTTCATGATCACGGGCTAATCTAGCCTGAGTCATGACTGCAAGTATCCTTCATAGTCGATAGGTGCATCATTTTGTGATTGGACTTGTAAAGAGGAAGTGTAATCATGATGAAGTTGTGAGTCGGTGGACTCACGCATAATCATGTCTACGATTGATGGTAATTGTTGCTTGGACTCATGCATACTCATCATTTCCTGGATAGATGGTAGTCTATTCTGACTGGGTGGATCTGAGTATGAATCTTGGAAATATTGTGGACAAGGTGGAGACGGAGGACAAGTCGGTTGAAAATTGGACTCGGGGGAAGCGAAACCTCATGAACTCTGTGAAGAGTTGAAACTATTATGGAAATTATGGTTATAAGATGGGGGGTATGGGTTATATTCATTCGGATAAGACCATTCCGGCACACTAGGTTGGTCAAAGTTGTGATATGCCGGGTTGGTAATATCCGAAAAATAGTTAGGTGTGTAATATGGATTAAAATTGGAAAAATTATTATTATATGCCATATCACACACAAAAGAAAAAAGAAAACAAACAAATAAACAAACAAAAAGAAGAAAAAAAAATTCTAACCTAAGTTAGGGTAGACCTATGACCTAGACGATTCCTAACTGTTAGACTGTCCACGGGAGGTAGGGTGCAGACTTTGAACACAAGTTAATCAGCCAGGTCAGGCAAAGAGTGGTGGGAGGTTTTCCGTCAAAGACGTTCCTTAATTAAATAACCACCAATCTTCGGGCTTTCGGCCCTCAATCCTTTTCCTAGACACTGATTTGGCAGGAGTCAAACTCCAGCACTGTTCCCCCTTAGGATAATCTCCTAATTGAGTCCGAGATGTCCCTAGGGCCAACGTCTACTAATTTAAGTTACGCTTGGGTTAGTGAGTGCTTGGGATATGATTTTTGGGCTAAGGAAGGGTGATGAAATCCCACCTTATCTTGTTAATGGGTTATGCCCTTAAAATAAATTTGTGCAAGTGTACAAAATATGTAAATAAGATTCACTCAAAGCATCAACCAAGAGATGAGTCCTATTCTACATGCAATGCGAACGTACCTTACTCCAGCACTCTTCAACAGTAAAAATAAAGGAATTGAAAAGACACGTGCCTAATATGCAAACGTCTAATCAATTTTTATCTTTAACAACAAGTATTTTACTGTTGATTAATTAGTAGTAAGCAGGATTATCACAGAACAAAGTTTAACAGGGCAGTAGACAGATATTGCAATTTGTAGCAACCTGCAAAAAGATGGATCAGTAGGGAACTACTCAGGCCGCGGTTTCGCGGCAATTGCCGCGTTTCCGCGGCTCTGAAGTAGGCTCTTGTGCTCTGCCTTCGAGGGTAGAGGCACAGAGTTGCTATATGTCCACTTCTGCTGTCAGTTTCCCTGTTCTCCAAACTTGCAAACAGAAAGAATAAAAGAATTAGTTAAAAAATTTTATATTTTTAGAGAAAAACTTACCGTCCCTCCCCGGCAACGGCGCCAATTGTTTGATCGAGATTTTACCTGCACGCAAAAATAAATAATATTAGATTTAGAACAAGTTGTGCAAGGTTCTCAATTCTAATCCGCCGGTAGCAATGGGCTATGCGGGTCGTGATCCTCTGGGAGGGACTAGCGATGGAAGCTTTGTCAATAAGTTATCTCTAAAGTTTTTATTAATTTAAAGTTAAATTAGAAAGAAAGAAGAAGTGATATTTACAATGAAAGTGAGGAAAAGGATTTGGAAAGATGGAGATGGTGATCTAAACTAAAGAAAGAAAATTAAACAAATACATACCAACCTCTTCAGTCCTGCTTACCTTTGATCCTTTTACGACGACTTACTTTGTTTTGGAAGGCGTACAAGTATGGCGTATAGGATCGTCCACCTTCGCGATCTACACTACAAAAATAAAAGACTGGCAAGCGACGGCTTGTTCATCTCCATAGGCCATCAAGGGCTCCTCTTCGGCGAAGCAGTCTCGAAGCGATCGGTTCTCACGGTTTGCAAGACATCAGAGAGAATCAATGGAAGAAAACAAGAAAAAAAGAACAAAAATAATAAAAGAACAAAATGAACCTCGAGTCGATTTATTTGACAATGGAAGAAAAGCAAAACTTACACCGATTGTCACCCTCAGTACAAGTAGATCTTCTTCCTCCATGAGAACATCCTCTCCTCTCAGTTTACAAAAAAATAAAACTTACAAAAAAGAGAAGAAAACCTAAACTAGAAGAAAGCCTAAAAACCCTAATTTTGGCCCTCTGGCTCTGGACGCTCTTCTTGGTTGCACTGCAGGGGTATTTATAGGAGCAGAAGGAGGTAGAATCCCAACACAACTCTCCCACGAAAACTAGTCCTGGGATAAGACTGGATTGCCACGGAAACGCGGCTTGGGCCGCGTTTCCGCGGCCTTATGGTGGCGGCTGGCCACGCGCTTTGGCGCGTGGCTTATCCTGGTCCGTCCATCTGGTCGTTTCCTTCTGGAAGCTGCATCCTGGCTCTTAATCTTTGGATTTGGATATAACTTGGGAATCAAGTTACCTAGATCCCAAATCTTTTATCCACGAATTTGTGATCTTAAATTCTCCTTCTTTGACTTTTATCCTCATCTACAAGTTTTTAGGGTTGAATAGAAGTCTATCATTCCCTCTTCTTAATATTTGCAACTTTGGCCCTTGTGTATTTGCAAATTTGACAATTAATATTTGCACTTTTGCACTTGGGCTTGAATATGGGCTTTTGGGCTTCTTTTGAGGCTTTATTCCTTTATTTTAATATTTCGAGGCCTGCACACAATAAATCATAAAATATTAATAAATGTGCAGAATTATATGAATAAATATGAAAATGTGATGGTAAATATAATGATAAAAATGCACTTTTCACTACCAATCAGTATGCAAGCCTGAGACCCCTCAATTGATTATGTCCAGTCAACCACATCTGAACCAATGGGAGTCCAGATTCAACCCACCTCTGCAGTCCCTTGTGAACTAGCTGCCAAGTTAATACTACTACCTCTAGTAGCAGATCTGAAGTTTAGTGTGTCCTAGTCTATCATATCTACTTTATCACCTTAGAATAAACGAGTCCCTAAAATCGAGTTCATCTCCACTTCGTCTATCATGTCCAGTTTATCACCTCTGAATGACAAAATTTTGACCAATCATGTCTAGTTTGTCACTTTCAACTGGCAAATCCTAGGCTTCATTTGTCTTAGTTTAGTAGGAACTATCATAGGTTGTGGTGTCTAATTCATCATGACCTATCCGTAAATCTGATAGTCTTTAATCTGTTATGTTAATGTTTACCTCTGAACAGTAAAGACCATCAAATTCACTTTGTCCTATTTTATCCCAACAGGGTTTGAATCGTGTCATTCTTATTGGTGATAATCCATCAAATGACTAATTCTATCATGTTCAATTTATTACCTCTGAATAGATTAGTTATACCGTTATGTCCTTTCTTTTGAGGATTGTAATATAACTTGGAAGTAAGTATTGCAAACTCAAAAGATAAAACAAGCAGGAAATACAATAGAAGAGTCAAATAAAATTACTTTTTATTGATTCAAAAAGGGAGATACATGGATTACAAGGTATGAGGGTGCTTCGTAAGACTTGATCCGTTCTTCAAGGATGGCCAGCTTATTCTTCCTCTCCAAGCAGCTCTGATGAATGCCCGCGATCTCAACTCGGCCTTATTAAAGTTCGCTGTCTGGGACAGCCGAGCCTCAATTTCAGCTAAAGTTGCCCTCTGTGCTAGCTCATACTGCAGGACTTCATCATTTGGGCCTTGAGCTGCTCTATCCGAGCGATCTCCTCAAGACGCACCGGTTCAGCTTTGGACAGAAGAAGATTGGCTCTCTTGATCATCTCCTTAGCCTTCTCAATCTTATCCTCAGCGTCGAGAAGAGCACTATTAGAAGCATAAATAGCATCTCCAATTTCTACTCTCCTTGTCTCTAAGAATTTTAAATCTGAAGATATTGCCTTAGCTGTTTCTTGTGCTGCAAGATGAGCTTCGCGCATTTGAGCAGTAAGGCGTTCAAGCTGTTCATTAACTGAGGAGTTCAAATCTGAATTGTTGAGGTAACACCACTCGCCCGCGTCCCTCTCAAGCCTTTCCACTAGAAGCTCCAATGCAGCAGCCTGGTCATCCCCTCCAAAGTCTCGGATGCTTTCAATATTGCGAGAGAGGACCACCTTTAGAGCAGAAATGAGGTAGTCGAGCCCTTCAAGACCAAAGCAACGAATCGCTTTAAGCTCTTGTAGAAGCTGTCAACTATCTCAGTCACAAATTCTTGCTCAGCTTCAATTACTCCCGGTGAACGAGTAGTCCCCGAAGACAAATCTTCCACTGGTTTCACAGTCATAATAGTGGAGGAAGTGGCAGAAACACTGGCAGGAGAAGGACGAGGAATTGTCGGTGATCGAGGAGGAGTCTTCACTGAAACTAACACACTGGCCACGATGGAAGTAGGGCTGGCGACTACTTCATGAAGAACTGGCTCAATGACTAGAGTCGGAGATGTAGGGTTGGTAATTATCCTCAGCCCAGTGGTTGCTAGGGTTGGCAGCGTCAAAGAAACCAACGGCATCTCACCTTTCGATTCAGCTGGGAGTGAGATTGGCTCTGTAGCCACCGTCTCCTCAGCCTCTTTAACTCCGCCGGCAGGCTTAGGCTGATAAGATGGCAGGTCGTGATACAAGACATCCAACTCGACAACGTCCGTTGCGGCTGAAGTACTTGCCTCACCCCTGATTCCCTCAGAAAGATCAGCTGGTTCCCTGAAGTCGATGCACCCAAAGGCGGAGCACTTGTAAAAAGACGTTGAAACAAGACATAACAAATATCAAGAGACAATTGTTTATAAGAGATCAAAGTATTACCAAGAGGCGATACCGCCTCAACTGCCACAGCCGCAGTCTCTCTCCGGACTTCCTCGATGGCAGCGCTAATTCTGCTGGGCTCCATAGAAAAGATTTTGGCAGTTGCAGGAGGGACGGCCGACTCACCCTCGCTCGCCAAAGTCTCTATGGTCTATCATATAGAACTTGAGGCCATTGGACTCTCTTTCGAGGTCCCAGTACCCGAAGGACCGACATCAGCCACGTCACCTCCGAAATCTTGTGAGATGACGAAGTAGCTAGCCTCGTCACCTTCCTTATAAGTAAACAGAGGATCATAATAATCTCCCTGTTCTCCTGCAGCCTCAGCTTCTGGTTCTCTTGCAGTCTCGGTTCCTGAATCATAGGATAAATAAATGAGTTATACGAAATATATAAGTACATGTCAAAAAAAAATGAATGAAACTGGTCTTACCAGGGAATAGCTTTATCAGTCGCCTGCTTTTGCGCCGATAGTTAATAACTAACGGCGCAGAAGGAGGAGGAACTGCAGCTAATTCTCCCTCTGCAATAACAGTGGGAGTGTAGTGACGAGACTTCTTCACCACCCTCTTCCTACGGGATCCACCTTGCCGCTTTCGTTTGAAGTGGACATCAGGATCTTCCTCCTCCACCTCTTCCACCTCCACGTCTTCCATAGGGGCTGTGCCTGCCCCACCAAGAGCATCTGGTGGAATCTCAGCGCCTGTGACTCCTTCAAAGTGGGGACTTTTCGCTTCCGAAGCTTCACTATCGGCAGTGGCGACGAACTCCGGGAGGCGTGGCACCCAGACCCTTTTGCCCTCACCCTTCTCGGTGACTTTCCACTTCAGCCGCTAAGAGATCAACTTCACACCAAAAGAGTAACAAAAAATTCGGTTGGTGTGGAGTTTGAAGTTCTATACCATTGACAAAACCTCAAAGTCATCAATAGGTTGAGGTCCTCAACGGCATGCACAACCATGCCTCAGTACAGCCAGCGATGAAGAACCGCCAGGCGCGAGCACCATCAATGAGGCTCCCCGTGAAGGCCAGGTTGGTGTTCGGTTTACTAACATAGAGTTGAAAATACCGAACTGACGAGCAAATCGACTCGGGACATAAGGCTCCAAATAGCAGGTATCCCCGCTATTGTATACCAGATGAGATGGCTGGATGCTAACCAGCCATTCAAAGATCCACCGGCTCAGCGACGTCTTCCCATCTCCCACATCCTTGAATTCTTCGCCATAGCCCGCATCGCGAATATAGAGGAAGCACCGGAAGAGACTATAGACGTCGTACCGACACAGCAGCTTGCGGACCGCGGCCACATAAGCCTGTAACCATGAAGATCCCTCAAAATTGGCGGAGATGTGCCATTCGGACACCCTCTGGAGGCTCTTCACCAGCTTGAATAATAGCTTGACAGTGAAGAGCGAACCATGCCATCAAAAGGTATATGGCAAGCCGATCCTGGGGTTTGGTTTGTCACGGAGCAAAATCGTACCCTTCCCCTTTTCATCATTGGTGGCCTGCAGAAAGCCTCTGTCAATGCATGAAGACCCCACTGAATACAACACACCATTACCGGGAGAAGTCCAAGGGAGCGACCGTGGACTAGATGAACGGCCGGCAATAAGACAGTCAGAAGAACAACGTCGCTAGAAGGAGATGGCACTACACATCTCTTCAACCAAACTGATAAAAACCTAGCCAGAAGTGCTTTCCAGGACATCGATCGACGGACCTGATGATGAAAACTCCTGAGAATGTCACCCTTCTCATAGATACTGATTGAGAATTTAAGAATTTGTGAATAAAAAGAATGAAATGTAGGTTCTTAGTCTCAATGCGAATCCGCTGTAGCAAGGGCTCAAGCGGGTCGTGATCCTCAGGGAAGGATGCGATGCAAGCTTTTCGACCCGATTCCTCTGTATCTTCAAAATAAGAGAAAAGAGATTAGATTTGAGATATATGATATGAAAGATGTGGTTTTGCTGATCTTCTACCACAACCCTATTGCAAGTTAAGGAGATTGATCATCATATTGAGATGTAAGTAATCACCCTAGGTTATTATGAATAATTCAAGCAAGAGAAACCAATGCAAGATTCTAACTAAGTTACATTATTAAAAACTAAACTATGGTCCAACCTAACATCTAGGTACAGCTTAAGAGAAGAATAATCTTAAATTTAGGCTGTCCTAGTTTTTAAGTTTGAAGTCATGAAGAGTCTTTTAAATATGCAACCTAGATTAAGAAGTCTAGTTATCTGTTTAATCTTCAAGAAAAGTAATTATTAAACCTTGGGTTTCTAGAGATGGTCATCAATCCGATCAAAGCTTAACTGCTCTAGGATTGCTTTAAGAATCTCAGCAAACCACTAGAGGAAATTAGTTCATCATTTTTTTATCTTTTCAATTTATTTATTTATTTTTTATGTTGTTTAATAAGAAAGATTGCAAAGAAGCAAAGAAAAGAAAACCAGAACAGATCACAGAGAATAAAAATAACTCAAAGATAATGAAAGAAATGGGAAAAAGGTAACCTTTATTGCAGAATAATCCTCCAATTACAAAGCTCCTTCTTCTCCACAACGTGCATGAAATGAAAATTACAATCTTGCAGAAATTTAAAGAACAATGGCTAAAAGAAAACCCTAATAGTCTCTGGATGCCCTGTACGTTGCACTGCAGGGGGTATTTATAGGTGCAGAAGGGAGAAGAGTCCTGGATAAACCTGTACACGAAATCTGGTACGTGATCTCATCTAAACTGCCGCAGAAAAATGGCTGGGCCGCGTTTCTGCGGCTCTCTGGTGTCGGTGGCCACGCGCTTTGGCGCGTGGTCTCTCCTGATCCATCCATCTGGGCGTTTGTTTCTGGAAGGTTGATCCTGGCTCTTTATCTTAGGATTTCGAGATAACTTAGAAATCAAGTTACCTTGATCTCAAATATCCCAAATCTTTTATCCACGAATTTTCTTATCTTTGCACTCTCTTCTTTGACTTTTATCCTCATCCTGCAAGTGTTTAGGGTTGGATAGAAGTCTATCCTTCTCTCTTCTTTAATATTTGCAACTTTAGCCCTTGTGTATTTGCGCTTTGAAATTTGGTATTTGCACTTTGCACTTGGGCTTTGAATGTGGGCTTTTGGGCTCTTTTTAGGCTTTAATTCTTCCTTTTTATTATTTCGAGGCCTGCACACAATAAATTACATAATATTAATAAATGTGCAGAATTAAATGAATAAATATGAAAATGTGATGGTAAATGTTATGATAAAAATGCATTTTTCACCACCAATCACACCCCCACACTTATCTTTTTGCTCGTCCTCGAGTAAAAACAAAGAAAAAGAAAAAGAAAATCTAATCTAACTAACTCACTTTCGTAGGAATCACGGTTGCACTTAGCATGTGCAACAAGCCGTTAAACCTCTAGGTTACCCTAGAGGACGAGTGTTGTCTCATGAGGGTTTTCAGCGGATTACACCCACAAAATCCATAAAAAGGAGAATATTCGAATTATATTTGAAGAGACTAAGTAGTCTATAAGTTTTAGGATTATCATTTTTATTCATTCTTAAACTTAGTCTTAATAAAGTGAATTGTTATTTATTTTAGGTAAGGATCAAAATTTAATGTTTGTATAGTCTTTTTCGTTACCAAAATCATATGCATCCTTATGAATTTTTACTAGGAATTCCTTAACTTGGACTCTCATGCCTCTTTATTATTTTTATAACATCATCTAATTTTCTTTCGTGTAAGTATCAAGGCTTCTTGAGGCCCTCATACCTAACTAATTGACTATTAGATGTGTAAAAAAAAATTTTTTGGCATGTATAACTCATCTTGTTTTCTTTCGTGTAAGTATCAAAGCTTCTTGAGGCCCTCATACCTAACTAATTGACTATTAGATGTGTTAATACATGTATAATATTTCTTTAGTTTAGGCTTTCTAATCCACCCATTTAGCGAACTTAAAGTCGATGACTCCAAACCGGTCGGTCTTAGGGCCCCAGGTGAGGAAACACCCCGCGGACTCAAATTCGAGTGAACTCGGCCACAAAACTAAGGATTTATTTATTAACTCACCTTAGGCGTGAATACTTATGCTTCATGAGGCACATGTATCCAACTTAATTAGTGATGATTGATATATTATATATATATATATAATATATATATATATATATATATATATGAGGCACAAGGTCTTTGTCTTAGAATCCTAGATATGTACTAGGAATGCACATTTCATTAAGGTAAAATTAAGACTAACTAATTATTCAATTTCTCCTCCTATACCTAAAAATTCAACAATTTATTTATTTTGACCAAGTTTTAGAAATCCTAATCATGATTTTCCTAATCCTTAAAACTAACTTAGGTTCTTTCAAAAAATAAGTCAAAATACTGTCCTTTTTATAAAAAAAAAATTTTTTTTTAAATTTTTAAATTTTTTTTTTTTAGAAATGTTAGAACAAATAAAGAGAAATTTTTTTTATTTTATTAATTAATCTTTTCTATGTTAGTAAACCCTCCCCCACACTTATCTCATGCATTGTCCTCAATGTATGAAATGCATGAATGCATGAAAGAAAAATGTAAAGAGAGGCAAAGAATAATAGTATACCATAATATGTACAACACATGTATCACTCTCACTAGAGCTGCTTAGGATTCATCCCTCTAGCTCGTTTCCCATCATTCAATGGGTTCTCTTTATAAGGCACAATGGGGAGACCAACATTTTATTTAACTTCTCTCCCCCCAGTTTCATCTCTTTAGGCTCTTCCTCATCATATGTCCACTCCATTATTCAAAAATTCATCACACCTTTCAGTTGGAACTTCCTTGCCGAGAAATTCTAGCTCAGTTCCGTACATCTCCTCAAAACTTAAATCAACACTTTCCCTGGAAGGTGAATAATTAACCAACATCCCTTAATCGGTGTATCTAAACACAGGAGTTCTTCTTCAAAGAGACTTTCGAAAGTTAAGTCAATCGGAGTTTCTTGAACTATATTCTCATGCGATATTTTAGTGCTTGGCTCTTTGAAGATACTTAGATCAAATCTTCGTTTTTTAAAGGGAACTTTAAAATTATAATCCTCAACATGTGTCATCTTATCACTAAAATCGCACTTATCCTCAAATAACTTGTCAAGAAATAGAGACTCATTTTCACTTTCTTTTTCACAAATGTTCTCAATGAAGTTCACCAAAATGTTTGGTCTTTTATCTTACGAGATTGGTTTTCCAGGTTGAAGACATTGACCTCTTTAGTCATGTTTCCAAAGGTCAACCTCATGGATCCATACCTACAATTTATGATGCATTTGCAGTTGCAAGGAACGGACGCCCTAGGATAATGAGAGTTTGAGACCGAAGAGTGGATACAGGTTCGGTCTCCAGAACAACAAAATCTACGGGTAGATAAACTCCCCAACTCGGATGAGTACATCGGTAATTTCTCCTTGGGAATTTTGACGGTCGGTCAGCAAATGGATTGTAACCTTAGTCGGACTAAGCTCGCCTAACCAAGTTGTTGGTAGACTGAGAAGGGAGTAAGTTGATACTTGCTCCCAAATCAAGAAGTGCATGCTTAATTGCAGTTTGACCTATTGTGCAAGAGATGGTGGGGCAACCAGGGTCCTTATACTTGACAGGGATCTGGTTGGACAATAGCTCACTAATGTTAGTGGCTAGAAAAACTTTCTTGGGCACATTAGTCTTTCTCTTCTTGTGCACATGTCCTTAATAAACTTAGCATACTTAGGGACTTGTTGGATTGCATCAAGAAGAGGTATATTAATCTTGACTTGATTAAAAATCTCGCGTACCTTATCATTTGTGCACATTGCTTATCTTTAAGCCTATTTGGGTAGGGTGCGATGGGGCTTGTGCATATTTTTGGCTGACTTGTCTTTTTTTTGTTGTGGCATCAAGTTGAGATGGAGTGGGATCAGGCAAGCTGAATGCTTGTTTGGAACTTGATGGTGTTGATACTTGGTTATCAACTTGTTTTCCCGATCGCAATGTATGAATCGCATTGCACTGACTCATATGATTCTCTTCAGCCAAGTGAGCTTGACTAGAGTTCCTAGGGTTTGGGAATGGTTGACAAGGTAGAGTACCCTTTTGCCGTTCTGCTGATTCATTTGCATCTCTATCCTAGTCAAAACTTGAGCCAGCGTGTCATTGCTTTAACGAGGAGATCCACCTTTCTTTCATATTGGAGAGCCTTGATTCATTTGTGAATATTGGAAAGAGGGTAGAGGATTTTGATAGGGCGGGATTTTGGAAATTGTTGGAGAATTTGGGCCTAGTTTGATCATTGTTACTTTGGCCCCATGACAAATTGGGATGGTTTCTCCAACCGGGATTGTAAGTGGGCGAATATGGATTGTTGGCGGGCGAATTTGTTGGCGGGCTTGTGAAAGGCCGCACTCATATGTTCGGGCAAGCTTTGATGCGCGATAAAGACAGGACATTCCTCGAACACATAGTTCATATCTTGACAATAAGTACAGCCCACCGAAGATGTTGGGCTGACTTGGTTCACAGAGACTGGTTCTTTAGTTTCAAGAGCCTTAGTCTTCGCATTACAGCAGCTAACTTAGCATCGGTTGCTATGTTGGTCTCAATGGAATGGATACCTCCTTTAGAAGAAGTAGGGTCATTAGTCCTAAAATTTTTCCGGAGTTGGTTCCCATTGGATGGTATTATCAGCTAATTCTTCATATAATAACCATCCTTCAGTTTCGTCCTTTTTCAGAAATCCTCCTTGGCACATGGATTCTAACAGCGTTTTAGTTTGATATTCTAATCCATCATATAGAACTTAGCAAAGTCGCCATTTCGCTATCCCATGGTGAGGGCATTGGGCAAGGAGGTCCTTAAAACGTTCGAAATACTTCCAAAAAGGTTCATTGGCTGTTTGCTTAAACTGTAAGATGTTCTTCCTAATCAGTGCAGTCTTGTGGACGGGATAAAATTTTTTTTAAGAATGCCTTAACAAAATTATCCCACGAAGATATTTGAACCGGCCTCTAGACTGTAGAGCCATTTCTTTGCTAAATCCTTAAAGCAAAGGGGACAAACCTAAGTTTGATGTCATCTTTT